>SNQJ01S0006629.1:422014-446099 GCA_010110895.2 Picea sitchensis
ACCATCTATGTCCTATTTTGGAAATCAGACGATGATGTCTCCTCACACACAAAATCCATACGCTGGCCATGGCCATGGTTTTTACTAGAACCTAGGCTAGCAACTGAAATTTTCATGGAAACCTGGTGCCAGTCAAACTCCAGGCCCCTTTTTCCCAGGTTATCACCAACAACCCAAACTACCGTTCCTGGCAACCTTGCATTTGCCAGACTTGACAAGGTTGTTGAATGACCCTATCTGTGATGATCCGCATTGGCCTCCTATGCCGATGAAGTTTCCTTCATACATCCAAAAGTTTGAGGCCAAGCCTAACGAAGATCCGGGAGATCATGTGACTACCTTCCATATTTGGTGCTCATCTAACTCATTGAAAGACGACTCCGTACAATTGCTATTGTTTCAATGTACTCTCATTGGGAGTGTCGCAAAATGGTACATTGAGCTTGACCGCTCAAGATACTCTTCCTTTGGCGAATTGGCAATGGCCTTCCTAAACCATTTCCAACTACCTATGAGATATGATGCTGGCACAGAATTGTTGGCCAATTTATCACAGATAAAAGTGGACCATATCTCGGATCACATCTGAGAATGGAGACACCAGAAGAGTTTAATTAAGGTACCAGTCCCACTAGAATTCCTTCTTGAGTGGTTCCTTAAGTCTTTGGTCCCACAGTTATCCAAAGACGTCACGACTTCAGGAGTATTTTTCGAAGAAGATGCCATCATGAGATCTCAACAACTTGAGATCATTTATTCTTAGTTTGGTTTATTATACGAGATCTTTCTAGATGCGCCATGCTCAATACTTGATAAAAACAGATAGAGAGTTCGACCACATGTCGATGGTATTGTTGGTTTAGCACAAGAAAAGCCCGCTGAGCAACTAATGAAAAAGTTGCAGCAATTGTCTATACAACACACAACGGCAAACCAAACTACTGCTTTGGCTGCTCCCCCTACTCAAATGTTGGATGTACACATAGTGCAATCGACAAATCCAAAGGCCACCCAACAGCTTGAAGGAAAGAAAAAACAACAAAAGAGGGGTAAGGGGGATAAGAAACCGACTGATAATGTTGGCGGGGGAAACACTAAGAAACGAAAGGCAAGGTACCCTTGCAACCTGTGCATGGAGGACCACCCAACCCACCTATGTCCTTGGCCTGAAGAGGCCCAAAAGTTTGTGACACAGCAACAACTTGCCGTGTTAACCAATCCATTTCAACATGCATAAAACCTGACCCAAGCCTCTACAAGCACGGAAGGGGGCAGTCAAGGACCCTCTCCTCCTTTGAACAATCCTACATCCACAAATGTATATATGATGAAGGGTGATGCTTTCATATCCACTAGAGCACATGACTACAATAAACCAAGCACTTCTGATAAGGGTAAAGAATTCAAATTCCCATCTCTTCCTCTACAGATTGAGAAGACCTTGGGCGAAACAATGACATGCATCCAAAAATGTGCATTCAATAAATCTTCTCATAACCCAAATTCAAGGGCCGCCCAAAAATATTCTGTGGTGGAAGATTTATCTCAAACCCCTTATGCGATGTTTTCTTTGAAGGTCCTCCAAAGATACCCTTCCCAGAGGAAATCTTTGTTAACCTCTCTAGGATCTAACAAGACTTGTAATCCGGGTACTATCATGCTAGATACAACCGACTTAAAACATCATCTGCCATACCATGTAGCGTTTCAGATAGTAGTGGCTCATCCCACAAAAACTTTTACTCGCAATATTTTCCGCACGGTGGTTGATGAGGGCGCCTCGACATGCATTATGTCATTGGCATGTTGGAAGGCCATTGGCCAACCCATTTTGCATCCATCACCCACTCTTCTCACTGCTTTTGACGGTCGTTCATTTCAACCACATGGTATCATTCCCTCTTTTCCCGTGCAGTTAGGAGGGAAGACCGTGTGTGTTAAGGTAGAGGTAGTTGATGCACCCCTCGACTATAACCTCTTATTAGGGAGGATTTGGAATTATTCCATGCAAGTAGTGGTTGCTACATTTTTCTGTGTCTTGTTGTTTCCACACGAGGACCGAATTGTGACCATTGATCAATTGTCTTTCTCCAGATTTGACCCTTCATTGGGGGTATCCGCAGTCCCAATGATTGATAATCCTCAACCAGGCATAGTCAACGTAGGGGT
Source organism: Picea sitchensis (assembly GCA_010110895.2). Taxonomy (NCBI): domain Eukaryota; kingdom Viridiplantae; phylum Streptophyta; class Pinopsida; order Pinales; family Pinaceae; genus Picea; species Picea sitchensis. The sequence continues at coordinate 424,184 of SNQJ01S0006629.1, forward strand.
TGGTTTGTGCCCATATTTTATGGGTACATTCGATTACCTGCCCCCTGAAGGCGATGTCAAGTTCATATCCGACCACCATAAGGTTGAAATTTTCCAAGTTTCGTCGTCTCGCACGAATTACTTCACCAATATTTGGATACTTCCTTCCTCATCGACCATGATGGAATGGATAGGGCACTCATGCATGTCCATGCCCTTGTCCACAATTGAATTAGCATAGTCTTTAGTCCAGCAAGCTTCGACCGACACAGATCCAACTCCTGCACAAGAGTTAGATCCGTCTCTAGAGCCTATTTGGGCTCAAGGTTCTCTCGCTGACACCGATTCATTAGACTTAGTCTTTCCCTCCGATGATTCCCTCCGATGAAGCAATCATTGAGGCAATGACTAGTCCAGACAAACCCTGGGACGATATTCATCATAGTTCTTACTTCCTCCCAGAGTTAAGTCGAATTGTAGCAGGGGAATTCACTTTGACTATGACTGGAGATAGGTCTTGTCCTATCAATCCTTTGGCTACTCGTGTTGTTTATGCTGAGGGTAATATGGCAAGTGTCACTGAAACGATATCTATAAGTCTCTCCAGAACCCCTGGCATTGTAGAAATTATTTTCCTCAGAGTGTATTGCTCCCTCGAGGAGATTCTCGACATCGACCCACAAAGTGTCGATCATGAGATAACTTTGTTGTTTTTCAAGCTCGCTTTGAGATCCGAAAGAAACATATGGTGAGACTGCATTTATTCTTTTTGATCTCATATGGATTAACTGAGAAAAGTAACCTCTATGGGTCTTCTTTTAATCCCTTTTCAGACCCTCTAAACATGAAAAGATTGCTGAGCGATCTTGTGGCCTTTCACGCTCGTTAAACTGAAATTTGAATTCACGTCTGTTTGGCGGTATTTTACCCCTTTTTCGGTCTGGAAAGTCAACTATATGAACAAAGGTATACTCTATGGAACTTCAGTTCTCTAGAAGAGTACCCTTAGGTATAATTTTACCCATTTTTCGAGCCCGAGGGACTAAAATTAGCAAAAAGGAACCCCCTCGGAGTCCATAGTTAAGCTCTTTTTAGACTCCCTAAAATTGAAAATATCGTCGAGTGACCTTATTCTTTCACACTCATTAAACTGGTCTAGAAGAACATTCCTGATGGAGTCCATAGTTAAGCTTTTTTCAGATTCCTTAAAAATGAAAAAATGGCTGAGTGATCTTGTCTTTCTCACACTCATTAAAATGGTTTTGAATAGACGTCTTGTCGGTGCTAGTTTACCCTTTTTTCAAACTGACTAGACTATCTTTGAAAAAGGTACCCCAATGGAGTCTCCTTTTACATTTTTTCCTACTCTCTAAATATGAAAAACCACCGAAATTACCTTCTCTAGGTTTGTTAAACTTCCATCGAAGGACGTTACCATTGTGTGTTTTGTTAACCGCATTTGCATACCTTATACGCCGGCCTTGTAGAACTTTGCTTCTGCGTCTTAACACCCTTGGCCCCCAAAGGATTTTTCCCGAGTATCATTATTCTAAACATCAGTCTTGTCCTTGCGCCTTGAACTTGTATGTTTGTAACACTCGTTCCTCCATTGTAACGTAACATTCCTTTATTCTTTTTTCCAAAATTATTGAAAATGACAAAAAAATCAAATATAGCCCAAAAGGAGGAAGGGAAAAGTATTTTCTTTATTGGAAGCATAATGAGTCGCCCTTGGATAAATCACATCTGTCCGTTTATTCGTCAAACTATGGGATGTAATACGACCTTAGGAAGCTGTTCTTGCTACATAGAGTTGTGTCCTCCTCCATTTGGTTATTCTTCCAAACATATGGAGAGTTTGTGTTGCCTCCTGCTTTGTAAACTTATGATTAATGCCATGCTGCCTAAGTCTCATCGTTTGTCGTGATATTGTCCAAGGGAGGTTTCTACCAAGCCTAAGTTGGCCCCTCTGCAATTTGTCTCTTGCCCTCATACCCGACCATCCTGAACATCCAATCAAGTCTTTGTTCGAAATCAATGAACTCTTTAGTCTGATCATCAAGATTCTCTAGTCCATGACCGACGAGCCGTTAACGACCTCTGGGTAGTGAAGTTGTACACTCATATTAGACTCCTACCTTGATTTTTGAAGATTTTGAAGTTGTTTCTCGAGCTCTGAAGACCTCATCTCTAGCCATCATGCCGTATCAGCTTCTAGAAGATGGATATCCTATATGTATATCTTTTTGATTTCGAGATGTAGCTCTACTGTTTATTGTTCGCAACTACACTTTATATAGTTATTTGACATGGATATACAATGTATTTGATTGGTAGACATGATTCTATTTTATCTCGAGCATGGGTATGCCCGCCTCGGTGAGACATTTGTTATTTTTCACACAGTGCCTCCCTGTTCCTGGTCAGTAGGCTCACTTGTTCGACACATCAGTAAAGATTGGTAATGTATTTCGGCCATCAGATGGAAGAGAAATAAAATAGGTTGCATGAAGTTAAAGGAAGATCCTTTGGGACTTAATTTTTAATTTGAATATATGTTTTCCATGAGTGTAAGCATTGTGGACAAGAGTGGGGTGTTACCCATGCCAATTGTTTGGATTAATTGTCAAGATAATATGGACATTGAATTATCCATACAAATTGACATCAAGAGCCATGTATTCATAGCATGGAGGATAATGGTTCCAATTGTAATAATGACAAAGATAACGGTTAGAGTAGTTGGTACAATCCATGTGGAACCTCATTCTTCTTGGATTTATGTGGAGATGTTGATGAATTTGATGATGATAATTGAAGACATGGGGACAATAGATATAGAGGTTCTTTAGAAAATGTTTGAAGTAATGGAATGAATGAAAATAAAGAAAAAGAAGTATACTTGTTTTAGGATTTGGAGTCAAAGGAAAATGAAAGATAGACACAAATTCACCTATAAAAAGTTTGATCAACATGCATGTTCATGGAGTGACAATGGAGTTTTGGTTGTAGGACATGGCATCAACATAAGGTCCTAATTTTCTTGTTACCTGAAGAGTTTGGTGCATGAGCACTAAATCCTCATCTACCATTCATTTTCTCATGATAAGAGTTTCTTGTTGTATGCCATCAATTGTTCAATCTGCAAAAACTCATTTGATGCAATAAATTCTATTGTGGGGTTTTGCATGCATGGAAACCATCAATAAAATCTCCACCATCCATGATTTTACCATGAACAACTAGATTCTTATAATGGGGATTTTCTTTTGGTGAAGGTTTGTTAGGGAGAAGGGATGCTATGGGATCTCAACCATAATATTAGGCCACACCTATTGGTATAATTCTTATAATGGGGATTTTCTTTTGGTGAAGGTTTGTTAGGGAGAAGGGATGCTATGGGATCTCAACCATAATATTAGGCCACACCTATTGGTATAGAATTTTTTGGGGGTCACTTATCATTCATCCTCCATGTTGTAACCCTTGAGATGTTTCTAGATAAGAAACTATGCCAAGACATCCATTAGGATTAATTAATTTTGTTTTGTTTTAGCAGATCTGTCCTAAAACAAAGTGTTTTGTTTCTAATTTAGGCCCTCAGAGGCCAGCCTCCTACATTTTTAAATATTTAATATGAGAAGGAAAATCATTCCATGTTTCAGACAATTAAAGATTCAAAAGACAAAACAAGAATGTAGAGAAAACAAATAGAAAGTTAAATTAATGTACCCTCTGATAAATATTACTTAATTTCCAATAAGAAGTAATGTTTTTTTATGTATCTTAAAACTAGAATATAATTTGAACCTTTAAAGAATACTTTCTATTTTATTTCAAAAATGAATAATGAAATATAAGCACATGTCTCCCCTTTAATTGCCATTATTTTTGAAGAAAATGAAATTTTAATGATACCTTTGCAACACTATGATGGTAGTTGTTGTACCAAATCATCACATTCATGGCAGTAGATACATCTAAGAAGAAATTAAGAGCATGGAGGTAACAAAGAGAAAGAGAAATCACATAATCTAAAACACAAAAGTTTGAGTCTTCAAAACTTGTAGAGATTTTATTAAGACTTAAGATCGCCCAAAAAGTTCCTTTTACATTGAGTTCACATCAGCATTTATAGAAGATATTTCGAAACCAAATATCGTTATTCGATCCTATTTTTTAGAAAATTGAAATACAACAAAATATTTGACTCCCTAGAAATATGATAGTTGGAGTTAATTCCTATTTTTCTTCTTCTTTGATGAGTCTCCCTGCCAACAGTAAGAGGAGAATATTTCAAGTTGCATCTGAAGGGTAACTAAAATATTTCATATGTATGAATGTAGTATCCAACTTAGTGTATTTTTCGTATGTAGGAGTATTTGAGAATAAGTTCTTTGTATTCCATAAAAGATAGAAGTCATCTATGAGTATATCACAATAGTTTGACCTCTTTGAGTATTGGTCATGTTATTAAACTTATCATCTTTTTCTATGGCGATAAACAAACCTTTTATGTAGTTTTTATATGACAATAACTTTCCATCTTTATCCAAGCTGAAGGTAACCCACTTTCTACCTTAAATCCTCAAATTTGTTGGAAAAAAATTCCACATTCCTTTTCATTGCTATGCATTCATTTTGAGCTTGTTGTATTAGATTCCTATTTGTGAAGATTCTTTTAGTTCCATCACCATTGTTGTTCTTTCATTAACACCATTCCTCAACAATGTTGCTCTAGAAATTGAACTCATGAATTTTATGATTTGAGTGGCTACTTGTGGTCCTATTCCCAATTCATGAAATGATTTTGTATCACTCCAGCTTTCATTACCAAAGAACATTTCATCATCTAAGATTTTGAAGTAATCCCAAAGCCCGACTTCAATCGATAATTTCATCCCATATGAGATGTTTGGATCCTACCAAATATGCTTTACCTAACAGTTTAGTCTTCATTTGTTCCATATTAGTTAACATTTTAACCTTCAACTTCTGATATTCTGAAATAACTTTGTCTTTGTATTTGATTTATTTTTCCTGCTATGAGATTGTTTTCTTTAGGATTTCAATCTTAAAACCTTTAGGCTTAGATCTACTAATTCCCTTGATAGTCTAGTTGTTAGATATAATGTTCATGCTTCTTGAAGAGAAGAAGATCATAATTTTAATCTTTCAATCTATTTTTCATACATTTCCATCAGATCACCCATCTCTACCATTTTCTTCAAAAGTCGGGTCTCTTCTCTTCCTCGATTGCCTATAGTTTGGAGTCCTGTGACATGGTCAATTCTCGATATTTTGAGTTTTTGTTTCAAATCTTGGATTTATTTTTCTTTTATTTCATCATTGCTTGTATGGATGCATCATATTTTGGATTGGTTCCAAGTTCTATTATCCATTGTTGTAGCTTCTCCACTCTTATTTTTCTAATCTTGGTAGCCAATTTTTCATTCTTTAACCGAGTTTTGAGATTATCATTCATGGCTTGAATTTTATTTATTCTAAGATTAGCTATCATAACATCTTTGTTTATCATCTCTACAGTTTTTCTGTGTAAGTCAAATTTATCTAAAGTGTTGGACAATTGGTTGTCACATGTCAACCCTTGGAGGAGTTTGGAATCCCTAGAGATGTTGATGGTGAGTTAGTTGTGATTGATGACTGGAGTGGTTGATGGAAGTATATGTGTTGGGTGAATTTGATGAAATATACATGAAGCCTCAAGGTGTGGTTATGGTACCTAATTTGGTTGAGGAATATGGACATGAAGAACGTTGCAAATGTAATACATTCTATATGGGTAGTTCTCATCATGCCATTTCCTATGATAGGTGGAACATCATGTAGTTCCTCATGATTGAGGCATTATGAGGTCATGAGGTTGGAAGCCCAAAATAAGGGTTAATAAGCCCCTAATTGGTTGTTGCAAGTCACAATGAAAGTGTAAAGCGGTTGTAACAAGAAAGTTCAAGAAGCCCTAAAATCAAGGAAAGAGGTTACTTAGAAAAGTGTATATACACCTCAAGAAGTCACCATATACATTCACACACATTCTATTGAATATATCTTATGTGAGTAAGTGATTCCTATACAAGGTAACCAAGGAGATATGATGATGCTAATTTCATAGGGAAGATGAAGTAAAAAAGGATAGAATTCCAAGGAGGATAAATTCCCAGGATGATGTGTTCTAAGGTATGTTATTTTAAAGCTCATCTTACCATTTTTGCTATAAATTTTCTAGAATGATTAAGATAGTGAAAATTGAGGAGGTTGAGACAACATGTCAAGGTACCTATTGTAAACGTTTCATATTCTGGATCATAATATCTTTTGAGATACACTGTGGAAAATAGGTTTTGGCTAGTCCCAAAACTAGTCTCAAATAGGTGTTCCGTGTAAAAATCATAACTTATTCATAGAGGATCCAAATGCAGTGACACAAAATGCATTGGATAGATTATAGTCCGTAGTATCTTGTATCAAATTTTTCAAATCTAGATATCAAATATTTTGTGTGTGGAATTTCTACATAGTTATCTCTAGAACAAGATAGAATTCATCAAGGTCTGCCACTTTTTATATAACTCCTTTTCTAGCACTTTCCAAGTAGTGAAACTTGAGGAATTGTAGAGACTATATTGAATAACACTGTGTACAAAGTTTCATACCTTTATTAATTACAAGTACATAGTTATGCTTGTTGGAAGTTAGGATTTGTAACTAATCCAAAACTAGTCCCAAGGAGACTTATGTAAAGTTTGATGAAGATGCTAACTTTGTTGTTGAAGTTGAGGAAGGAATGTAGGTATGTGATCACATACACTGCGTCCCAAAGTGTGGAGCTCTAACACTCTTCCGCAAGGACACACATGGGGCACTCCTTCCTTAACACTTTCCTTACGTGGGAGGTCATATACCTCCTTCAACCCCTTCACTCGGTGGAACGAATCAACAATCTGTCGGGCCACCCGCACACCATAGTTTACTTGGAGCAGGAAGTTAAGGACCAAATTTTCATATTATGCCCAGAGGGTTTTGACACCATTTTCTTTGTTCAGTTTGTTTGGTAACAATGCATTTTCATCCACTACTTTCCCAACTGGGGGCAAACCCTGGTTTCGCATAACCAATTCCTATAGGTACTATTCTATCAGTGGGGCACCTGTGAACTTCTTCTCGCATCATGGCCTTGAATTCTGGCGTGGATCCCTTCCTCGCCGAATGTCGACCGGGTAATTCTTTTCACAATCAATGGAACCTCGGACAAAGCACTATGCCTATCTCCATGGGACCAGCATGGGGTAAATCCCTTCCCAATGTCCTCCGAATGTAATGCATGCTCAACCATCTATGCCCTATTTTAGAAATCACCGGACATGTCTCCTCACACGCAAAAATCCATATCGCCGACCATGGCCATGGTTTTTACCGTAATCCCAGCCAACAACCAAACTTTTCTTGGCAACCCGGTGCCAACCAAACTCTAGGCCCCTTTTTCTATGGTTATCACCAACAACCTAAACTACCCTTCCCGGTAACCCTTGCATTTGCCTGACTTGACAAGGTTTTTGAATGACCCTATCCTGTTACGATCCACGCTATCTCCTATGTTTCCATCGGTTGTTCTTTCTCGACATCCCAGTTTGGCTGCTTCCAACGAAGATCCATGAGATCATGGACTACCTTCCATCTTTGGTGCCTAATTCAACTCATTGAAAGATGACTCTGTATAATTGTGATTGTTTCAATGTACTCTCATTGGGAGTGCCCAGAAATGGTACATAGAGCTTGACCGCCAAGATACTTTTCCTTACGCACTGGCAATGGCCTTCCTAAACCATTTCCAACTACCTATGAGATAATGACCGGGCATTGTAATTGTTGGCCAATTTATCACAGAGCAGTAACCATATCTCGATCACATCCCCGGTGAATGGAGACAATCCTAAGAGTTTAATTAAGGTACCAATCCCACTAGCATTCTTGCTCGAGTGGAATTCCCTAAGTCCTTGGTCCCACAGCTATCCAAAGACGCCATGACTTCTCGTGGAGTGTTTTACTAAGAAGATGCCATCATAAGATCTCAACAACTTGAGATCATTTATTCTTAGTCCGGTTTATTATAATGATCTTACATGATGTTTCACGCATCAGCATTGATAAAACTAGATACAGAGTTGGACCACATGTCGATGGTATTGTTGGTTTAGCACAAGAAAATCTCGCTGAGCAACTAATGAAAAAGTTGCAGCAATTGTCTATACAACACACAACGGCCAACCAAACTACCTTTTTGGCTTTCCCTACCCAAACGTCCGATGTACACATAGTGAAATCGATAAACTAAAGGCCACCCAACAGCCTTGAAGGAAAGAAAACAACAAAGAGGGGTAAGGGGGATAAGAAACCATTGATAATGTTGGCGGGGAAACACTAAGAAATGAAAGGTGAGGTACCCTTGCAACCTCGTAAAGGAGGACCACCCAACCCACCTATGTCCTTGGTTTGAAGAGGCCCAAAGTTTGTGACACAACAACAACCGTTGTGTTAACCAATCCATTTCAACATGGATAAAACCTAACCCAAACCTCTACAAGCGCTTAAGGGGGAAATCAAGGACCCTCTATGTCTTTGAACAATCCCACATCCACAAATGTATATATGATTAAGGGTGATGCTTCATATCCACTAGAGCACATGAATACAATAAACCAAGCACCGTCAAAAGGGTAAAGAATCCGAATTACCATCTCTTCCTCTACAGATTGAGAAGACTTTGTGAGAAACAATGACACACATCCCAAAAGGTATCTAATAAATCTTCTCATAACCCAAATTCAAGGGCCGCCCAAAACTATTCTGCGGTGGAAGATTTATCTCAAACCCCTTATGCGATAAGCGTCTTCTTTGAAGGTCCTCCAAAGCTGACCTTCCCAAAGGAAATATTTGTTAACCATTTTAGGATCTACCAAGACTTGTAATTCGGGAACCATCATGCTTGATACAACTGACTTAAAACTTCATCTTCCTTACCACGTGAAGGCTGTATAGTAGTGGCTCATCCCACAAAACGTTACCGCATTACTTCGCGGACGTGGTTGATGAGGGTGCATTGACATGAGTTATGTCATTGGTACGTTGGAAGGCCATTGTACTGCTTTCAGATCCATCACCCACTCTTCTCACTACTTTCGATGGTCATTCATTTCAAACTTCATTACGGTATCATTCCCCTTTCCCATGACGCTAGGAGGGAAGACCGTGTGTGTTAAGGTAGAGGTGAAGTTGATGCACCCCTCGACCATAACCTCTTGTTAGGAGGAGTTGGACATATGCAATGAATGCAATGGTTGCCACAGTTTTTCGGGTCTTATTGTTTCCACACGAGGACCCGAATTGTGACCATTGATAAATTGTCTTTCTTCCGTGATCCGACCCTTCATTGGGGGTGTCCTCGGTCCCAATGATTGATAATCCCAACCAGGCATAGTCAATGGGGTTAGTTTGTGCCCATCTTCGATGGGTACCTTCGACTACCCACCTCCTTAAGGTGATGTCAAGTTCATATCCCACCACCATAAGGTTGAAATTTTCAAAGTTTCATTATCCTCGACGAATTTACTCTATCGACCAGGATACTTTCTTCCCCATCAGTCATGATGGATGGGAAAGGGCACTCGTGCATGTCCATGCCCTTGTCCACGCCTTTTGAATTAGCATACTCTTTTAGTCCAACAAGTTGACCGGCTACTGCATCCAACTCCCCGCGACAAGAGTTAGATCCGCCTCTAGAGCCTATTTGGGCTCAAGGTTCTCTCACGGACACTGATTCATTAGACTTAGTTTTTCCTCCGGGATGAAGCAATCATTGAGGCAATGACTAGTCCAAAATCCCGGATGATATTCATCACGCTTCTTACTTCCTCCCGAAAGTTGCCTAATTGAAGCAGGTGAATTCAATCTGACTATGACTAGAGATAGGTCTGGTCCTATTAACTTTTGGCTACTCGTTGTTTGCGTCGAGGGTAATATGGAAAGTGTTTCACTGAAATGATATCTATAAATCTCTCTAGAACCCCTGGCATTGTAGATAATAAGTTTCTGAGTGTATTTCCTCAGAGATTCTCGACATCTAATCCACAAAGTGTCCATCATGAGATAACTTTGTTGTTTTTCAAGCTCACATTGAGATCCGAAAGAAACATACAGAGAGAGTGCATTTATGCTTTTCGATCTCATCCGATACACAGAACAAGTAACTTCTACTGTGCCCTTTGGCCCTTTTCGCACTTCTCTAAACATGAAAAATATTGGTTGAAGCGATCTTAGGCCTTTCACTGCTAAACCGAATTTAATTCATCGCCTCGTCTGGGCGGTAGTTTACCCTTTTTCAACCGGAATCCACAACCATATACCTAACAAAGGTATAATTTTATGGAACTTCATTTGTTTAGAAGAGTACTCTCATGTATCGTTTTAACCCTTTTTCGAGCTTGAGGGACTAAAATTACGAAAAAGGAACTCGAACCATAGTTAAGCCTTTTTCGTGACTCTAAAATTGAAAATATCATCGAATGACCTTGTTCTTTCACACTCGTTTAAATGGTCTAGAAGAACATTCCCCGGGATGGAGTCCATAGTTAATCTTTTTCGCATTCCTTAAAATGAAAAAATGGGTCGAAGTTATCTTGTCTTTCACACTCACAAAATGGTTTTGAATAGACGCCTTGTCGGTGTTAGTTTACCCCTTTTTCAACCGACTAGACTATCTTTGAAAAGGTACCCCAATGGAGTCTCCTTTACATTTTTTCTTGTGACTCTCTAACATAAAACCAATCGGCTTACCTTCTCTAGGTTCGTTAAAATTCCATTGAAGGATCTACCATTGTGTGTTTTTGTTAACCGCATTTGCATACCTTATATGTTGCCAGCCCTTTGTAGCACTTTGCTTCGCTAAGCCTTAACACCTTTGGCCCTCAAAGGATTTTTTTCCCGAAAGTATCATTATTCTAAACATCAGTCTTGTCATCATGCCTTGAAGTATGTTTGTAACACTTGCTCCTCCATTGTAACGTAACATTCTTTTATTCTTTTTCCAAAATTATTGAAAAAGACAAAAAATCAAATATACCCCAAAAGAAGAAGGGGAAAGCATTTTCTTTATTGGCAGCATAATGAGCCTCCATTGGATAAAACACATCTGTCCATTTTATTCATCAAACTATGGATGTAATACGACCTTAGGAAGATGTTTCGCTACATAGAGTTGTGTCCCTCCATTTGTTATTCTTCCAAACATATGGAGAGTTTGTGTTGCCTCGTACATCATGAACTTATGATTACCATAAGCTGCCTAAGTCTCATCTTATGTCATGATATTGTCCATGGGAAGTTTCTACCAAGCCTGTTGGCCCCTCTCTAATTTGTCTCTTTGCCTCCCTCATACCCGGCTATCATGAACATCCAATCAAGTCTTGTTCGAAATCACTGAATCCTTATTCACCATCAAGATTCTTTCTAGTCCATGACCGAATGCATCCACAAAGACCCTCTCGTAGTGAAGTTGTACACCCATATTACACTCTACCTGAGTTTTGCAAGATTTTGAAGTTGTACTGAAGCTCCTCGAATACCTCTATCTCCAAACCTATCATGTCAGATATCTTCTAGAAGATGGATATTCTATATGTATATCTTTTGATTTAGATGTAGCTCTCTGTTTATTGCTTCTAGCTACACTTTATATAGTTATTTGACATGATATACAATGTATTTGATTGGTAGCCATGATTCTATTTTATCTCGAAAGGCTGGTATGCCCGCGTCTGTGAGACATTTGTTATTTTTCACACGGCGCCTCCTGGTTCCTGGTCACTAGGCTCACTTGTTCGGCACAACAGTAAATATTGCAGGCCTGGCCATTAGATGCTCTTTTTCCTCACAATAGGGGGCATTTGTTATAACCCCACTTGTGCTCATACATGCCATCAGAATCGTGCCATCTCATATCTCTTTGGCAAAGCACTACCAACAAATCTTTAAAAACCCTTTTTTATAAGGTCCCACATGCCCTACTCCATTATTGCATGCAGCCAATGCCATCTGGACCTTAAACAACCTGTACTTACAAAAGCATCTAAAAATGAAAGTTGTTGAAACACACAACTTTGGGTGATTTAATCAATCTTCCTACCATGTATGGCCTAGGGGTTCATCCACCTAGCTTCTTCTAGACTATAAAAGAAGGGTTAGGGGACCCATTTGGAAGAGGAGAATAAGAGTAAAGAAACTCTACCCAATTGCACATTCCCACTGTCCCAACCCTTTAGCCATCCTTGTGCAAAGAGAGATACAAAGAAAAGAAGTTGGAGGACATTTCAAGAGGAGCCCAAGATCAGGTTGAAGGAGCGGTGGCCGGTCTCGGTTTTGATTGTAAGTTGATTCATTTAAGTAATAAAGAAATGTTTTTCCCACCCCACTATATGAGTTCTTCATATTTAGTGAATATATGTTTGAGCCTCTAACCCATTAACCTCAGAACAAATGCATGTAGAGTTTTGTTGCTTGTTTTGTACGCAAATCAACCTTGGGAGGATAGCTGCCAGCGTTTCATCGGGCGTGAAGAAGTATCGACATCGAGCGTCTGGAACAAGGTATGTTCGCTTAACCATGTATTCCTTAAAAGAAATGGGGATTAGGTCCGGGACGACCATAGAAAGTAGGTGGATTTCCTTTCTACCTTATTTGCATGCATAATATAACCCTAAATGCTAGTCCTGTGGGGATTTACCACCACAATAATTAGAAAAGAGATGATGTAGATTGAAGAGATGAGGATAGGAGAATACCACCAACCTATGGTTGTTGTGTGTATAGAAGATGTAAACATGGAAAGTAGTAAGCCAAGAGAAGAGGAAGATGGAGGCAAAATCTCCAATGTCTTTCTTACTTTAATGATAATTCATTGAGATATGTAGGTAGTAAACAGAAGGAAGACATTAATTCTAGAGTTACAAGTGGAAAATAAGATGAAAGATGGCATTTTCAACCATCTAGTTATGAAGAAGGCATATTTTCTCAATTTCCTATGAGTAAGAACAAGACTAGAATAGGGTTAGAAGAAGAAATGTTGAGGCTAAAAGTAATGGATTATATAAAGGATAATATGGAAATATTGACGATTAGTCCTGATGATAAATACTGATTCGGATTCGAATGTTTCCACAAAATGACAAATTAACCGGTGGATTATCTCGCAAACAACTTCGAAAATACTCACAACAGAAATCTAAAAACAACCATTGTGTAAGAAACCTAAGAGTCCTAATGGTTTAATAACTAACCAATGTTTGATTCAAGATGTAGGCCTACAACAAGTTATAGGTGTCAAGCTAGGATAAGGCAAGATATAAAAGGTTGGATGTGAAACTCAAAGTGCAATAATAGTGTGTTGGAGGAGAAATCATTTGCATAGGATGTTAGCAGAAGTACCATTTCATTGAAATATACAATAGGTGATGATGGCAGGATGACTAAGGCTTCCTTTAATAAAGACATTAGCATGTTTATCACTACATGTAAAGGATATTGTAATCTTGAGTACATCATTATGATTGTGAAAGTAAAATGGATTGATTAAGATAAGGAAATGATAGAAAAAATGAGAAACACATGAATAATATGAATATCCATATGTAGAGTTGAATAAATTGGTGAAAATGTAGGCTACGAAGATGTGAATCTCTCATGTGTTGTGTGGACAGTATACAAAACGGAGAAACGTAGAGACGGATGTAGGATATTGTGGAAGAGAAATAAAATAGGTTGCATGAAGTTAAAGGAAGATCCTTTGGGACTTAATTTTTAATTTGAATATATGTTTTCCATGAGTGTAAGCATTGTGGACAAGAGTGGGGTGTTACCCATGCCAATTGTTTGTATTAATTGTCAAGATAATATGGACATTGAATTATCCATACAAATTGACATCAAGAGCCATGTATTCATAGAAAGGAGGATAATGGCTCCAATTGTAATAATGACAAAGATAACGGTTAGAGTAGTTGGTACAATCCATGTGGAACCTCATTCTTCTTGGATTTATGTGGAGATGTTGATGAATTTGATGATGATAATTGAAGACATGGGGAGAATAGATATAGAGGTTCTTTAGAAAATGTTTAAAGTAATGGAATGAATGAAAATGAAGAAAAAGAAGTATACTTGTTTTAGGATTTGGAGTCAAAGGAAAATGAAAGATAGACACAAATTCACTTATAAAAAGTTTGATAAACATGCATGTTGATGGAGTGACAATGGAGTTTTGGTTGTAGGATATGGCATCAACATAAGGTCGTGATTTTCTTGTTACCTGAAGAGTTTGGTGCATGAGCACTAAATCCTCATCTACCATTCATTTTCTCATCATAAGAGTTTCTTGTTGTATGCCATCAATTGTTCAATCTGCAAAAACTCATTTGATGCAATAAATTCTATTGTGGGGTTTTGCATGCATGGAAAACATCAATAAAATCTCCACCATCCATGATTTTACCATGAACAACTAGATTCTTATAATGGGGATTTTCTTTTGGTGAAGGTTTGTTAGGGAGAAGGGATGCTATGGGATCTCAACCATAATATTAGGCCACACCTATTGGTATAGAATTTTTTGGGGGTCACTTATCATTCATCCTCCATGTTGTAACCCTTGAGATATTTTTGGCTAGGAAACTATGCCAAGACATCCATTAGATTAATTAATTTGTTTTGTTTTAGTAGATCCATTCTAAAACAAAGTGTTTTTGTTTCTAATCTAGGCCTGTATATTTAGTCTTTGCATTTTAAATATTTAATATGAGAAGGAAAACTCTCATCTATGTTTCTAATAAATTAAAGATTCAAAAGACAAAACAAGAAATGTAGAGAAAAAAACAACAGAAAGCAATTAATGTACCCTCTGATAAATATTACTTAATTTCCAATAAGAAGTAATGTTTTTTTATGTATCTTAAAACTAGAATATAGTTTGAACTTTAAAGAATACTTATTTTATTTCAAAATGAATAATGAAATATAAGCACATGTCTCCTTTTACACTCACATTATTTTTGAAGAAAAATGAAAATTTTAATGATACCTTTGCAGTGTTATGATGGTAGTTGTTGCACTAAATCATCACATTCATGGCGCAGATACATCTAAGTAGATACATCTAAGAAGAAATTAAGAGCATGGAGGTAACAAAGAGAAAGAGAAATCACATAATCTAAAAACAAAAAGTTTGAGTCTTCAAACTTGTAGAGATTTTATTAAGACTTAAGATCGTGCCCAAAAAGTTCCTTTTACATTGAGTTCACATGAGCATTTATACAAGATATTTCGAAACAAAATATGGTTATTCGATCCTATTTTTAGAAAATTGAGATACAACAAAATATTTGACTCCCTAGAAATATGATAGTTGGAGTTAATTCCTTATTTTTTCTTCTTTCTTGATGAGTCTCCCCGCCAACAAGTAAGAGGAGAGAATATTTCCAAGTTGCATCCTCAAGGTAACTAAAATATTTCTATATGTATGAATGTAGTATCCAACTTAGTGTATTTTTCGTATGTAGGAGTATTTGAGAATAAGTTCTTTGTATTCCATAAAAGATAGAAGTCATCTATGAGTATATCACAATAGTTTGACCTCTTTGAGTATTGGTCATGTTATTAAACTTATCATCTTTTTCTATGGCGATAAACAAACCTTTTATGTAGTTTTTATATGACAATAACTTTCCATCTTTATCCAAGCTGAAGGTAACCCCATTTTCACTAAATTCTCAAATTTGTTGGAAAAAAATTCCACATTCCTTTTCATTGCTATGCATTCATTTTGAGCTTGTTGTATTAGATTCCTCTTTTTGAAGATTCTTTTAGTTTCCATCGCCATTGTTGTTCTGTCATTAACACATTTCCTCAACAATGTTTCTCTAGAAATTGAACTCATGAATTTTATGGTTTGAGTGGCTACTTGTGGTCCTATTCCCAATTCATGAAATGATTTTTGTATCACTTCATCTGCTTCATCTACCAACAATATTTCATCATCTATGATTTTGAAGTAATCCCAAAGCCTATCTACTTCACTGATAATTTCATCCCATATGAGATGCTTGGATCCTACCAAATATGCTTCTTTTACCTAATAGTTTAGTCTTCATTTGTTCCATATCAGTCAACATTTTAACTTTCAACTGAGCATTCCAAATAATTTTGTCTTGTATTTGATTTATTTTTCCTGCTATGAGATTGTTTCTAGGCTTTCAATTCTCAAAGAGACCTTCCGGTGTTTAGATCTACTAATTCCTTGATAGTTCATTTGTTGTGGATCTAATGTTCATGTTTTGAAGAGAAAAAGATCATAATTTTAAGCTTCAATCTATTTTTCAAACATTTCCATCAGATCACCCATCTCTACCATTTTCTTCACAAGCTGGTCTTTCTCTTCCTAGATTGCCTATAGTTCTGGAGTCTATGCATTACGGTCAATTCCCGATATTTTGAGATTTTATTTCAAATCTTGATTTCTTTTTCTTTTATTTCATCATTGTTTGTATGGATGCATCATATTTTGGATTGGTTCCAAGTTCTATTATCCATTGTTGTAGCTCCTCCACTCTTATTTTTCTAATCTTGGTAGCCAATTTTTCATTCTTTAACTTAGTTTTGAGATTATCATTCATGGCTTGAATTTTCTTTATTCTAAGATTAGCTATCATAACATCTTTGTTTATCATCTCTATAGTTTTTCTGTGTAAGTCAAATTTATCTAGAGTGTTGGACAATTGGTTGTCATTGATGTCAACCCTGAGAACCCTCAATCCTTAGAGATGTTGGATATGAGCTAGTTGTGATTGATGGAGTGGTTGATATCAAAAGATGTGTTGGGTGAATTTGATGAAATCTGGTTACGAAGCTCCTCAAAGGTGTATTATGGTACCCTAATTTGGTTGAGGAATATGGACATGAAGAACAAAGTAAATGCATGTAATACATTCATATATGGATAGTATTCGTCGTGCCATTTCCGATGATAAGTAAACGACGGTCCCATCATGCCATGAGCCCACAGCCAAGCCCCAACGTCGTGTCACGGTAATGCTACGTAACAACGCCCCAAAACCACATACTACTATGCATATACACCCCAAGCAAGTCAATTATATACATCTTTGCCAATAATAATATTCTATTGAATATATTCTATGTGGAGTAAGTGATTCCTATACAAGGTAACCAAGGAGATATGATGCAAATTTCATAGGGAAGATGAAATAAAAAGGATAGAAGTCCAAGGAGGATAAATTCCCAGGATGTGATGTGTTCTAAGGTATTATTTAAAAGCTCATCTTACCATTTTTGCTATAAATTGCTTTCTAGAATGATTAAGATATGAAAATTGGAGGAGGTTGAGACAACATCTCAAGGTACCTATTGTAAACATTTCATATTATGGGTCATAATATCTTTGGATTTACACTCAGTGAAAAATAGGGTTTTGGCTAGTCCTAAAACTAGTCTCCAATAGGTGTTCCAAAAAAATCATAACTTATTCATAGAGGATCCAAACAAACGACAAACGCATTGGATAGATTATAGTATGTAGTATCTTGTATCAAGTTTTCAGATCTAGATATCAAATATCACATGTGTGGAATTCCCTCAAAAGCTATCTCTAGGAACAAGATAGGAATCAAGGTACGCCATTTTTATATAACTCCTTTCTAGGGACATTCCAAGTAGTGAAACTTGGAGGAACCTGTAGGACGATATTGAATAATATTAGCTACTAAAAGTTTCATACCTTATTAATTACAAGTACATAGTTATGCTTGTTGAAGTTAGGTTTGTGACTAATCCAAAACTAGTCCCAAGAGACTATGAAGTTTGATGAAGATGCTAATATCTCACTGTTGAAGTTGGAGGGCTGAATGGTATGATCACATACACTGTGTATGTTACATAGTTGAATGTATGTTTATATGCATGCTTTCAGGGTTAGATGTTGATGATGTTATGGTACATTCTTGAGGCAAGTATTTGGTATATTTTTGAGGCATTGACACACGCTTGAGGCACATATTAGAAAAAATAGAGGGAATCACACTTGGTATATGAAAAATGTAAGGAGATAATTTCCTCTTGGTGGATGTTGGTACTTGGTTATCTACACCCATTGACAACACCTGTTTGGTATATCCCAGTATATGGTGTGTGGAATGATTGAGTGATATGGTATAGAGTTGAGATACATATCATATACATGGTATGGTACACTTGTTGATGCATGGCTGATACATGGTATGGTATAGGATTGGTACTTGGTATACATGGTTGATAGTTGAGTCATATGGTACCAGTTGAGATGCATGGTTGATGCATGGTTTGGCATGTGTTGGTGCATGGTTGATGCAACTTGTTAAAGTACACAATTGATGCTTGGTATGGTACAGTTTAATGGTTTGGTACATTATCATAGAGGAATGTGTTGGTGATGCTGGACATCTAGTTGAGAGGTGTCATTGGTACATGATCCATGTGAGAGAATCTAGTTGAGTATCAAAGCCGACCGTGGATAGGTTGATGTGACAAGCTCTGACAAAGTGACAGATTGATGCAAGTGATTGTGTTGATTAACAGTTGACAGGACATTTTGGATACAGTGAAAGGTTGACAACATATAGGTTGATGTGGATAGTGGCAAAGGATAAAGATAGCACAATGAAAATGATAGTGTTAGATATTGTGGTAGCGACAATTTGTCTACACACATATTTCAGGGTGACAGGACAGGGTAATTAAATAGGGTTATAGCCTCCTTTCAGTTTGAGCTAGAGAGTTAGGTTGGAGCTTCTCCTCATCTGCTAGAGCTCACATCAAGGGGTTGTAGACTCCTTCTAGCTGGAGCCAGAGAATTTAGGAGTTGTAGCTTCCTTCAAGTTGGGATCCTATAAATTAGGGGGGTCATATCTTCCTTCCAATTACACCTAGAGAATTGGGAAGTTGTCTTCCACCTGTCATATTCCTTTGATATAAGAAAGCATTCCATGGTTTTTCTCGCTTGTGTTTCCACATAAATTACGGTACTGTGACTTGATGATGTTGATTATGTTTTATGTTCTCATGATATAAATGATGATATATTGATGATAAGGATGATGATATACCTGCTGATTAGGTTGAAGTTTGTATATTGTGGTTAAAGGTGGTAAAAGCAATTTCATACCGATTCACCCCCTCTTAGTATTCCAACAATTTTCATCAGAGCAGGTTCCTTCAAAAAACTTAAATCCAATCGGAAGGTAGATCATGGAGTGCAACAATATGTATAAAATGGAATACAATTACAGTTTGATGGAAATAACTATGCATTCTAGAGAAGAAGGATGAAAACATATGTACAAGCAGAGGGATTTGATTTTTGACAATCAATAGTAGAAGGATATAAAAATCCTGCCACTCCTACAACAAATAACTATGGAAAGAAACTCAATCAAAACAATTCAAGAGCCAAAAATTCTATCATGAATGGTTTGGTTGATTCAATATATGTCAAAGTTATGCATTTCAATTTTACAAAAGAAATTTGGGACAAAATTCAAAATGTTTATGAAGGAGATGTCAAAGTCAAGGAAAAAAAGCTTTAGACTTATAGAGGCCAATTTGAACAGTTGAAAATGAAGGAAGATGAAGACATTGCATCTTATTTCTTACGATTTTATGAAACAATGAACACGATTAAAGGTTTGGGAGAATAAGTTGATGAATCTATAATTTTTCAGAATGTACTGAGATCTCTTCCAATGATATTTGATCCTAAGATTTCAACACTAGAAAAAAGAGAAAATTTGAGTACGATAAGCATGGATGAGATACATGGAATATTTATAGCTTATGAAATGAGAACAAATCAAGAAAATCCATCCAAAACATAAGAAACCTTCAAAGCATCCAAGAGGACAAAGAAGAAGAAAAGTCCTAAGTCAAAGCCAAATTGTAGTTGTGCAATGATTCAGACGAGGATGAATAAATATACAGCTTCATAAGGAAGTTGAAGAGAGGTATGATTCCCTTAAAATGTTTCATTGTGGTAGAATTGGTCATTTTGCTAATAAATTTCCTTATGCTAAGAATTCAGAAAGTGATGAAGAAGAAGTTCCAAAGAAAGAAAAGAAATATAACAAAATGGAAACAAGAAAAGAGATAATAGGAAAGCCTTCAAGAAAAATATCTACTCAAGAGAATATAGTTCCTCATCTGATGAAGATGATGAAAGTGACAATAATTCAGAAAAGGTACTATTTATAGCTAGGGAAAATAAAAAAAGGACCTTTGATGGTTCCTAAGAATAAGGACAAGTCGATCTCAGAGTAGAATTAATTAGTTCCTTAGAAGAACTAAGGAAAGAAAGAAAAAAAAAATTCACTCAAGGAAGAACTAAATATAAAAGGAGCCCATAATTTCAACTCAAAGGAAGTCAAATAGATAGTCATGAAGTTGAAAGTCCAAGTAGAAGAAGATATAAGGATTGAAGAAATACTCATAAGTCAACTAGAATAAAAGGAGAATATTATTTCAAGGTTGGAAGAAGAAGTAGTCACTCTAAGAAAATATCTTCAGAAGAAGGACATGCATCAGAATAACACACAAATATTGGATAATATCATCAACAATCAAATGCTATACTATGATAGGTATAGACTAGGATACAGCTAGATGTAGACTGAGAAATGTCCAAGCTCCATGAAGAAAGCAACATAACAAAAGAGTTATGGAGAAGTTCTCAAAGGAAGGAATCATAGTAAAAAATAATCATAAAGGAATGAATGCATAAGAACTTATACATTTAGGAAGCAAAGAAACGTCAATCATAATGAACCAATACTGGAACCCAGAAGGACTACACCACAAAGAATATCATTCACTCCCAGGTATGTAAATTTATTTTATGGTCATTGCTTTAATTGTACTGATTTTGGACATAAAACTATAGATTGCAGGGCTTATGAAAGAATTGTTCAAGAAAGAAATGCCTATGTTGATCCACATAATATTAAATGTTATAAATTCCACAAATATGGAAACATAGGTCAAAATTGTAGAAGCGTGATAGAGCCTCCAATGAAGGAAAAAATTGATGTAAAATATAGGAAATTTTGGAAAAGAAATGAAAAACAAGAAGAGAAGGCGAATAAAGACCAGGTCCCAAAGATCGTACTCAAAAGGTTTACAACAATGCAATATCATAATGAATTCACAGGCCAAGAGGAAGATGACAGAATCTAGAAAGATGATGAAGTCAAAATTCAGGAAGAGGATGAAAATGAAGATGATGAATCCATAAACGAAGAGGAAGATTACTCTGGATCGGAGCAAGTGTTGTTTTGAGTAATTCGTCTTGGATACTCCCAGTAAATATGAATATTTAATAGATGGATTCGATGCAGTAGCTACTAGATATCATAGAACCATCCTTTGAGAAATTTGAAGTATTTGTAGAGATAGATTCAAAACAATCATATAGCAAAAGCACATAATGACAGATGAGTCAGCATTGTGGACAACTGAGTAGTAAAATTATGTATATCTTATGACATATGGACAAAAATGGATACTTAGAAGGTACAAAAAAAATGCATAGAAATTATGAACAATTTTAGACATATGGATAGAGATGGATACTTATCAGGTACAAAACACTTCGGTGAGAAAAGATGCATAGTAATGTATTTACAATTGGAATCAGTGGAATCAATTGGAATCAGTTGGTCACAGAAAGGAAAGAAGGGAATGGCACAACAAAGAAGGGAAAGAGAAACCTCCAATAGAAGCTATATCATCAGAGGGACATTGTTGAACAATATGGTCATGATAGATCATTTGA
>SNQJ01S0006630.1:0-18305 GCA_010110895.2 Picea sitchensis
GAGGATTGAAAAATTATGCATATCGCCCTTGATAAAACAAGGTAGCCTTAAAACCCTTTTCTAAGTTTTGTCTCAAAGGATCCTTGGCATCATTACTTAACAATTGAGAACATATTGAGGACTAACATCACCCACACACTTTAGCTCATTACTTTCTCTTTTTATACTTTATCATAACCCTTCCTTAAGGGACATGTTAATTAAAAAATACACGACACCCGTTAATCAAATAATTAATTCCCTTTTTTATTCCACTTTTCCCAATACCATGGGAAAATACCATGGCTTCCAAACCCATGGGTTTAAAACGACCATTTCATTTTTTTATTTTTCACGTGCACCCCTTTTTTAATATACTTCTAAACCTATATATAAATCAATATTTTAAATGTTGTGTGTATTTCTAAAGCTATAATATGAAATTAATGACAACATTAATCCTTTGACATCAATGACAATAATTCCAAAAATCTCCCCCTTTGTCATTGATGAAAATCTTGCAATGAAACACATAGTCCACTAGGCTCATACATAGAAATAATTTCCCTCTATATGAAACTCTCCCCATTTGACATCAATGGAAAGGAATTCTCCCAGACTTGTACATCCCATAAGCATAGTGATGAAGTGGACCCAGTGAAATCCCAATTTTTGTCTAATATATTCAAATGTCTCATTGGGAAGGGGTTTGTGAAAATATCCACAATCTGTTCTTTATTGACAATATATTCCAACTTGAGATTATGTTATGCTACTTGTTCTCTTAATAAGTGATACTTGATTAGAATATGCTTTGTTTTTTAGTGAATAACACGATTCTTTGAAATATTTATTGCAGTCGTGTTGTCACAAATTATTGATATTGGATGATCATATTCAACCTTAATATATCTCAATGTCTTCTTCATCAAGAACTTGTGTACAACTTGATGTTGTTTCTATACACTTGGCCTCTATTGTGGATACAGAAACTGAAGGTTGTTTCTTGCTCAACCAAAACACTATATTGTTTCCCATAATTCTCCTTCACTTTTACTTTTCCTAGAATCAATAGTTCCTACCCGATCCGCATCTGTATATGTTGTTAAGTAAAATATTCACCTCTTGAGTACCACAAGCTGAAGTCCAAGGTGCCATTTATATATTTGAATATTCTTTTCATTGCTTGTACATGAGTTTCTTTTGGTTACATCTTGGCCCCGTACAACCATTCCTACTGCTTACATAATGTCTAGCCTTGATGCTATCACATATAGTAGGATACCAATCATTGACCTTCACAATGTTTGATTTACTTCCGAAGATTCATCATCTTTGCTCAATTTACAACTTGTGACCATGGGTGTGTTGACCAATGCACAATCTTCCATTTTGAACTTATCCATCATTTGCTTGATACACTTGGTTTGTCAAATGAATATGCCTTTTTCAAATTGAAAAATATAAACCAAAGAAGAATGGCAATTCCACCAAGCATAGACATCTCAAGTTCCTTTTGCATTTCTATTGCAAATTCTTGGCACATTTTGTTCATACTGCCTCCCAAAATGATGTCATCTACATAAACCACAACAATCAACTAATTTCCTCTTACTCTCTTCATGTAGAGATTACTGTCAGTAATTCTTTGAAGACTTGTTGTTATAGATACTATCAAGTATTGAGTACCTGGATCTGGGAGATTTTTTATCCCATAAAGTGCTCTTCAATCTGCATACATGATCCTTTTTTTTAAATTAATAAGAATCATACGTATTTTCAGCGACATGCTTATTCCTCTAAATTTATGATGCAGGAGCATTGCCCCACCTCAAAAAATATGCCAGCAAGCCAACATGATTTCAATGGAGAGGGAGGAATAGCCGACCCTCCCATTAAAATTTGAAATAATCCTATGCGGAATTTTGTGTTGTAAGGCTGTAAGAGGAAAGCCATACCTTAATACGGTAGTGGTTGGGTTTCCCTTAAATGGTTTTCTGTGGTAGGCCCATATTGTGAGTCGGTATGGGTAAAACATTTATGGAATGTAGGCTGTAGGAGTTGGTGTAAATGCTTGAGATAGAGATAGCACTAAAATGATTGAGGATTAAGCTGGGAGGAGAGCCCTCTTTAGAGTGTTGAGGCAGAGAGAGAGGGAGAAAATGATAGAAGCCTTAGGGCGTCTTAGAAGTTTTGAGGGCAGAAGGCTGGGACTTTGTTATTGTCCAGTTTATGTAAACATCTATATAGATACACAAAAGAAATAATGAAAAGAATTTTTTCCTACATATTGTTGTTCATGTGTTTATGTATTTCATGAATGAATGTTGTAGATGTATGATAATTTTCATTCTGATGGGAAGATAGATTTATCTATCTTTTTTTGAGTTTGAAATATTATTCTAGGTTCTTTAGGCTATGTCAGGGGTGCAGAACAGAACATTGGAGGTTATGTAACCAGTATAAAGGAGTGTGCATACGAACTCTATGGAATGGGGAAGAACATGAGGAGGGTGCATAAAGTGATACATAAAACTCAAAGGAGAGACCTCAAGGTTATTAAATACCTTAGAGGGAGAGTGTGTGAGAGAAATCACATAGAGGCGAGTTATCGATAACTTTCACGTAGAGATCTACAAGGTGGGCATTGAGCAAGGAGAATGCGGAGGGTGAAATAATTTCTTTTAGAGGAAATCCTTAGAATCAGTTTAATGAAATCAAGAAAAGACGCAAGGATTACGTGGGAGATCGAAGTCTGAACTAGATAAATCTTAGGAGGGATAATGCAAGGAGTGTGTAAGAGATGGACTTATTCTAAGTCCAAAAACTTTCGAGAGAAGAGATAAGGCTTGCAAAGGAGGGTAGCGAAAGGATGAGATATTTGGGTTGGGAGAGGATAAAGGTAGGAAGCTGAACACTTACAAAATCTTTGAAGGTGGAAGAAAGTCAAAATCTCGAGGAGGAGGTGACAACAACCATCATGCTCGGTTGTGGAAAGTGGTCACAGACCATTAGATCTACAGCCAACAAAACAAAAGCAAAGGAGAGCGTCGAGGAGAAACAAATCCCATTCATTGAATCTGGGTGCGAAGGACTATGGTGTTAGATCTGGAAGAAAGGTGCATGAATTTAACATCTTATGTGCATGGGAGGCCAGACTTGTCAAAGGAATCCACGAAGTCAGAAGAGAAAAGGGATAGATCCATCGCCGAGGGAGGGGCAATTGGTGAAAGATTTGAGGTTTAGTGAAATCACTTTCTGGGAGGAGTGGAAGTGCTTGAGGAGTTGCTGAAACTCGAAGCGAGACGAAGCGTATAGAGGTCATCAGATCAAGGGGTATACACACATCAAGAGATCGTTTGTTTCAGGTGAAACCACTCCAGGAGAATGAGTCGCATTAAGATTTTTGAAACTCACGAGAAGGCGGAAGCATCGAAGAGAGACAAAGAATTGAAGCGTCGAGGCGAGAGCCCTCGGTCTGTGAGGACACTACGGTCATTGAGCTCTAGAAATTGTATGGAGTCTCTAAGTTGAGATTTGAGATTACTTAAAGTCACGGAGAAACTGAAGTAGCTTGCATCGTCGGATCTTGAAGTGAATCGAGGTCAGCCGGACCAAGAGGAGGGCACGAAGATGGAGTGGAGTAGAATGGTCTGAAGTGATCTATAGTCGTCCGGATCATAGGAGACATGGAAAATACATGAACTTCCGGATAAATTTGAAGTGATTCACTTAGTGGAAACCGGTTGGGGAGACATGGAAGATCCGTGCACTCAGTTAAATAATATCACAGTAAACTTCAAATGTTGATTCAAGGGGACACGCGTCAATAGATTATCAACTACGGATAAAATCCATTGGGGAAAAACAAGAGTTGAGATTTGATATTTCCGAAGCCCGAAAATCTGAAGCGACGAGATTCGTGTCTGAAGGAGAACACTTTCAGTGTTATATCTAGAACTCGAAGAAAGCGGAGTAGGAGCGGTTGAAGACGAAGATCTTACGTTTGTTGTTATTGATAAGAATTCGAGGCCGTTGATCAGCCGAGGCCAAAGTCCGGCGAACATAGCCATTTATTAGGAGGGATCACGTGTCGATAGATCATCCACTCTGGGAAGATAACCAGTCCATGATGGAAGGATTTGAGGGTGATATTCGAAGACGGATCGGTGGAGAATCCTACTAAATGGGATTCCCGAGGAGACAGAGTGGCAACAGTCAGTAGCACCAAAAGATTGGATTACGGAGGAGAGAGAGGTTTGATATTTCAAATACCCAAAGTCCAGAATCGCGAAAAGAGATCCGCCGGTCGTTGATCTAGAGGAGGAAGCGAATCTGGTTCCTTAGATTGAAAGGTGCGGTCACGAAACCCGATTCGAGCGTTATAAAGTGAATCCTTAGAGATCGGCGATGAGAGATTATAGAGGACAAGCTCAGACATTAATTTTCCTTGAGCGGGTCGCAATTGGAACCATGGTTTTAGCAAAGGGATACGTGGAAAATGGAGGTTAATTGCAGGGAGAAAATTGGTTTTGTCGAAAATCACTCTTGTCCATGCCCACAATCGCATTTTGGCACAAGGACATCACCCAAGTTGACATGCAAGGAAGGGGCTAGTGGAAAAGAGCTAGCACTCATAAATTGAGAAGTGTCGAGAGCGCGTAGAGACAGAAGGTGCGGGTATCACACGAGGGACACGCCCAGGAGAAGAAAGGGGCTTGTGTATAGTTAAATTGGGTTCAAAGAGGAACCCAAAAAAGTCAATCCAACTTCGGGGAGAAATATCAAAGGCCAAAGGTCAGAACTAGCAGGGGGAGGGTTGTATCAAGAATTACTATCATAGCTTGATTTTAGATACATGGAATTTCAAATTGAAGAGAAAAGGAGGAATGTTATTTTGTTTACAAACAGGACAAGGAGAGCGATGAAAGGAGATGACAGTAACATCAGGGTGGTATGCAACAAGAGTTTTCCTATAGGCGGCGGTGAGGGCGGGAAATGCCCGATGCTGTGAGGAGGTTGTTACCTGAGCACAGCCATTAAAAATTTAAGCAGTCAAGCGGTTTGCAGAGAAGATAAGATGCTCACCGAATGTAGATTAATCCCACAAGACTTTCCGAGGGGTAGGTGAAGATAGAAATGGCTCACGAAGGCCATAGAATTGTGGTCAAAGAGAGGCCCTTGAGAAAAATAAATCCAGAGATGGATGCTGACTCAATGAGACCAAAACAAGAATGGAGAAGATAGCGTGAGAATCGCGGTGGGATGTGAAGTGCATTGGGTTTATAGGTGGCCCATGAAGAGAGAATTAGAAGTGACCGATTAAGATACTGGCGAGGGACAACAAAACTATTAAAGAGAGGTGGTGGGGCATCCTAAAAGCGCCTGAGTGACAGGAGCGAGGAGGTAGTTCACATGCGTGAGGCAGGAAGATGGAAGAACCACCTCAATGAGGAGGAGGTCAGATCAAATGAAGATTTCATAAGATGCTAGGAGAGAAAAGATGGATTTTCATATTTCGGGTGGGCAATGAGATGGAAGTTGGTTGATCTCATAGGCTGTGAGTGAAATGAGAATCCAAATTTTCCAGGTGGGCAAGGGGAAATAAGTGAGACTGTTTGAAAGTATCATGAACTCAAAAAGTAGGGTTGCCAGTTAGCAAAAGGAGTGTTGATGGATAAAGATTCATGTGGGTTTAGACCATGTGAATGAAGATGATGAGAAGTTGAATACTCTCACCATCAAGGAGGGCGACTAGAGGCATTGATTGGCCAGGGGCCGGATATTCCTACAGTATCGATTGAGGCTAGAGCATATGTTGCAGATGCAACAACATAACAAGGACAACTAGCGGTGGCTGTCATGATGAAGGAGAAGATGCCAGGCACTTGGAGAAGGAAGAAATGGAGTGAACAACGATGTCTACCCGGTAGAAAGAGATGACATTCATAATAATGGCACCGAAATTTTCAGCCCGGGGAAACTCAAACCTGAGGATATTGCGACCTTTGGAGCACAAGGTAGAAAGAAAAGCGGAACAACATAGGCCTTGCGTGTATGAGCTGGGAATCCCTAGAGATAAGGGTCATGGTGAAAATCTTGCATCAACATGTCAAGTTGGAGACAAATGGAGGAGAATACAACGATGCTTGTGAGGAGGGCGTTGGACTTGAACCAATGCACAGAGGAGGCATGTAATCAAGATCCGGAGGAGAAGGAAAGAGTTGAAGCAACTTCGAAGATAAGACTACGAGTTGGAATCTGTGAGAGGTGGAAAAATAATTCCACAAGCGAATTAAATGGCATGGGAGAGCAGGTTGATCTACCCATTGACAAGGCAAAGAAGACTACATAAGAAGAGAGCCGATACTGAGCAACTAGGCGAGTGATAGAGGAGATAAGAAGGTTGATGTCAGTTTAAGCAGAAACAGTCAGCATAGGGAAGTTGAATAGAAGAGAGCCTTCACTTAACTGGGAAAGAAGAAAGAAGGATCAAAGCGGTGGCCGACATAAATTTGGAGAACAGAGGACAACTCAAGCGAGAATTTGGGATCCGGAGGATTTCAACACTAGAGAGCGACTCATGAGTGGGAGCTCATGATTTTCCCGGTAGTGGGTATGATGCAAGGCATCCTTACATAACAAATACACCATCCATGACCGTGGGCGTCTGATGGAGAAAGGGAGAGGCACCAAAGCTCCCATTTTTAAATTTGAAATAATCCCATACGTGTTATTCGCGTTGTAAGGTTGATAAAACGAGGCCAACCTGCTATAGGTAGTGATTTGGGTTGCCTTAAATAGTTTACTGTAAGAGGTATGCTCGTGAGTGATTAAGGTATGAAGCATTTATGTAATGTAGTCGTAGGAGTTGGTGTTGTAACTCATATAGCGATGGCACTAAGGCAGTGAAGAGGATAAAGGTGGGAGAGACCTCTTTGGTAGTGGTAGAAGCGGAGGAGAGAGAGAGATAGAGGCAGGAGGTATTAGAAGTTAGAGAGAGAGAGATTGAGAGAACTGGAACTTTGTTACTGTCCAGTTTATGTAAACATCTATATAGATACACATAGATAATAGAAAAGCATTTTTTTTTTTTTTTGCATATTGTTGTTCATGTGTTATGTATTTCGTGTGAATGATGTAGATGTATGATAAGTTTCATTTGTTGGGAAGATAGATTTATCTATCTCTGTTTTGATTTGAAATATCATTTTTAGGTTCTTTAGAGTTGTGCAGGGGGTTACTGTGAGAACGTGGAGGTTTTGTAGCTTGACACAAGGTGCACTCCCGAACTCTGGTCGAGGAACATGCTAGGGAGCACCATAGTGATCATGAACTCAAGAGGAACCTCAGGTTACTGAATACCTTAGAGGAGGAACTATTCAAGGAAAGAACAGAGAAATAGAGTTATAAAGGAACTTTGTAGAAATACTTCAAGGTGGGCATTGAGCAAGGAGAGCATGGAAGTGACGTGGGGTATTTCAAAGAAATCCTTGAGATCGAGTTTGACGAGAAATCCTAGAAAGCGCAAAAGAAGCGTGGGAAATGAAGTCTTGAGGAGATCCAGGTTCATAAGGGATAATGCAGTGTGTAAAAGGAGATGGACTTATTCTAAATTCCCTAAACCTGAAGAGATAAAACACAAGGGGTATAGCGATGCAAGATAGTCAAGTTCACAGGAGAAGTTCAGAGGTTGAGAGCTTTGAACACTTACAAAAATCTTCCAAGTCAGAAGAAATAAAAAAATCAAGAGGAGGAGTGACAGCGGTCGTCGGTCACATTGTGGAAAGGGGTTGGACCGTTAGATCTACATACAACAAACAAAAGGAAGCGCTGAGGAGAAACAAATCCCATCCTTTCATCACGGGTGTGAGGACCGGCCCGACCATTGGATTCAAAAGAAGGTGCATGAGCTTTAACGTCTTATGTGCATAGCAGAGAGGACTTGTCAAAGTCAAACTCGAAAGAGAGCGGGGATCGTTCATCGCGAGGAGGGCAGTGGTAGTGAAATATATCGAGGTTTCTGTTGAGAAAACACTCCGGGAGAGCGAGTCGCCGCTTGATTTGAAACTCCAGAAGCCGAAGACCGAAGCGGATAGAGGTTGTCGATTAGGGGACCATGCATTAAAGAAGAGTCGTGTGTTTTTTAGGTGAAACCACTTTCGAGAGGAGGAATGAGTGCATAGAGTTTAGAAACTCCAGAAGGCGAAAACCGTAGAAAGGGCAAAGCGTCCAGAAAGGCCCGGGAGAGCGAAGGCAGGCGTTCGGAGAGCGAGGAGCCATCGATGCGTGAGGGACGCAATAGGAGATGTGACTCGGGGAAAGTGTATGGGTATCTGAAGTTTATATTTGGGATTCCCTGCAAAGTCGGTAGAAGAAGCTACGAGCCATCGGATCGCAAAGTGATGCGAGTCATGGAACCGGGGAGAGAACATGGCGAATATCTAACTCGGGTAAAGTCCAGTGATCTATAGTCGTGGATCAAAGGAGGCGTGTGAAATCTATGAACTGGGTAAAAGTTACAGGTGATTCATGTATCCGGTTGAGGGGAGACGCTTGAAGATGATCCATACACTTTCCGGGTAAGACACGAGAAGTAAACTTCAGCCGTTGATTGAAGAGGACGCATCAATATATTATCAACTTTGAATATACGGGTGGAGTTTGACATTTGAGATGCAGGCAATTAAAGCAGCGAAAGTCGTCGCGAAGAGGACACGAAGCGTCGGATCTAGAACACCAGAGGAAAGCGAAGGAAGAATTTGAAGACCGGGAGAAGATGGACGTTGACCGAGAAGGAGTCCTAGGGCCCATTGATCACAGTTGAAATAAAGAATCAGAGGAGTAGAACATAGTCGTTGATTGGGGAGGATACGTGTCCCGTGATTTTCTACTCTGGAAGATAACTAGTCAGTAGTGGTGAGGATTTGAGATTTGAGATTTCGAAGGCGGATCCATGGAGGATATGGCCATTAGGTTGAGGAGATAGGTGGCATGATTGTTAACTCCGAAGGAGGAAGGCGGGTTTGAGATTTCAAATACCGAAGTGCAGGTTGTGAAGGGATTGCAGTCGTTGATCTAGGAGGAGAAGATATGGTATGTAGATTGAAAGGCGCAGATCTGAAAATTTGATTCAAGTGTTATCATCAATATCATGAGATGTGATTGGGAAGGATTGTGGGGCCAGGACAATCTCGGACGTTAATTCTCCTTGAGAGGGCCACAATTGCAACCACGGTTTTAGCCGGAGGAGAATCACATTGGCATCACGAGGGAGGATTGTGGGCGAAAATAAGGTTGGTCTAAAACCACTCTTGATCGCACCTGCAATCGTATAGTTCCACAAGGTCATATCCTAGGGACATATGAAATAAGGGCTAGTAGAAAAGAGCTAGCTTTTGATGGGGTGAGGGAGCACATGAGAGAGGACAAAGGTCTTGGTGTCACATGACTGCACGGAGAGACGTGTACCGTTAAATTGGGTTCAAGAGGAACTGAAGGAGTCAATCCATTCGGAGAAGGAAGATCTAGAGACCGGAGGTGGGGAGAACTCTCGGGAGGGGGGTTGCATCAATTTCCATTGAGAAAGGTAGACATGACATCCATTTGATAGACTTTGAATTTCTTAAAACATGCAAATGCCAAAAATTATGATGGTTTCTATTCTTGCAATCATGGAAAAGTTTTCTTCGAAATCAATACCTCCAACTTGAGCATAGCCTTTACAAACCAATATTTCTTTATTTCTTATTAATTTTCCATCTTCATCCAACTTGTTCCTAAAAACCCACTTAGTGCCAATCCACATTTTTATCTTTTGGTCTTGGAACAAGTTCCCATGTCCTATTATTCTCAATTTCATTCAAATCTTCTTCCATGGCATCGATCCAATGCTTATATTTGCTAGCTTCTATCAAGTTCTTAGGAATTATTTTAGATAGAAAAGATAATTTTTCATGTTCTGGTTCACTTGCTAATCCTGTTCTAGTATCCACTCTCACATTATCTTTATCACCAAGGGTGATTTTTGAATGATTATTTTGGACAAATCTAGATGGTGTCTTTGTATTTTGACATTCTATTTTAACTAGCTAAATAGCATTCTTCTTCTTCTTCCTATTCTTCTTATAGCTTGGATCCTCTATTTGAGCATGTGCTTTCACCTTCTGATGCCATGCCTCATCCATGTTCACAGTGGCACTCTGTACAATTTTTCCCAATGTTTTATTGTAACATCGATAAACCTTTATTCTTGATGAATAACCAATAAACATACCTTCGTATCCTTTGGATTCAAATTTTCCTAAGTCCTCATCATCTCTTTTTATGTAGCACTTTCTTTCAAAAATTTTGAAGTATTTAATTGTTGTTTCTCTACCCTTCCAGAATTCATAAGTTGTTTTGTTATTGTTGACTTTGATTTTCCCTCTCTACTAGAATGAATTTGCTTCTCTCTAAAACCTATGCGAAAATTATCTTCATTTAACATTATTCTAGCCATCTCTTGTCTTGTTAGATTCTTCCTTTCTAACACTCCATTCTTCTATGGATTCCTTGTAGCTGAAAAATATCTCTTTATTCCATGAAGCTCACAAAATGGAAATTCATTTGAGATAAAACTCATCCCTAAATAGATCTCAAGCATTTTATTTTCAAATCGGGTTTTGTTTTAGGCCAAGGATTTGAATTATTTGAACTTCTCAAATGCTTCATATTTTTATTTAAACGTGGCTTCTCCTTCTAGAGTAATCATCAATAGAGAAACATGAAGTAATTTTCACCTTGTAGCCTTTCAGTTCTTGTGGTCTCACAAAGATCTATGAGTTCCAATGGATTCGTTGTTGAGTACTCATTTGATTTGAAGATAACTCTTTTATTTTTTCAATGCTGACATTGCTTGCAAAGAGTGTTTGAAGGTTTAACAATCTTTGGCATGTCTCTCACTACTTGTTTAGTTCTAATTTTTACTATATTAGCAAAGTTCATATGACTCATTCTTCTATTCCATATTAACTTTTGTCTATTTGTCCCATATAAAAAAATTATCTCTTGCTCTCATTGAGGATATGTACATCATTTGAGGTTCTATATTCATTTTCCACAAGTCTTCCAGAGCCTTTCTTCCTTATCTCACAACATTGAGAATGAAATGTGAGATTGTGTTTGTTGTAACTTGAGAAGCTTTCCGGTTGTCTAGAAACCATGCCAATACATATTTAAACCAACTTTAGATCCAATCTATCCCTTGGACATGAGGGGCCTCTCTTACACGATTTAAGAACACTAGCTAATTAATGTCACTAAGAAATCATTCTAACAATTAAGCACATGTTCCATATTTAAGTGAATTAAAAAGAAGGAAAAACAAAATTGAAGATGAATGACAACAGACTTGAATAAAGGGTGTAAGTCTCACAGATCAGAGGCCTAATTTATTGGGCATGGAGTCTCATTAAACGAAGCACAATAAGTTGATCATGAAAAGGTGGAAAGAAATAGAAGGGACAATAAATATCAAACCTAGAAGTGAGTAAGGAAGTCTCTACAAATTTGAAATGAAGAAGAATTATCTTCCTAGGCATAACTAAATGAATCCAAAAAAATATCAAATGTATGAGTTGAGTACCTGACAGTAAATTCAAAACAAACATCTGAAATCGTCTTAATTAATTAACAACAATAGTGATTGTATCAAATTTTGTTTTTTCATTTTTCATTCAAATAATGAGAAAGAAACATAGATGTAAGCATGAGAAGCTTAACACAAAAATATGAAAACCAAGGCTCTAGTGAAATGGTGTGAATCCATATATTGATTTTTCTTATCCAAGAAAATTTACAACAACCCCATGGGCTTCCAAAAGAGAGAACAAAGGAATCTCCTACCAAATCTTACCCTAACCTATCCCCCCCTTTGAGAAATATCGGTTGGCCCTTTTATAACCTTCAAATCCTAGTCTGATTCCTTCAAATCTAGAACTGATTTCTAAAAATAAAGATAAATCTATTTGAAAGATTCAATGCTTTAGATAGCCATATGTCCCACTTTTCTAAAAATTGGAATATGTTGTGATGCATTTATTTGTTTGTAATTTGTTTGCAGCCAGCTAGAGTTAATTTTCGTTCACATATTTGAGCATATTTTATCTTCAAATATAATTTTTATTGGTTTTATTTCATCCTTCAAATAACTTTCTAGTGATAGTTTCACTTTCATTGTTATCAACAAAAAAAAAATGTAACCGTTGCTTGGTTAAACATATCAATGAAAAAGGAATCACTTGATATATAGCATATGAAATCCTACAAGACTTGAGTTCTTTTCTATCCATTATAAAACAAATCCTCGAATATCCATGCATCTCCCAGCTAGATCTCTTATAGTCGTATGTCCACCAAGTGTTGTTCTTACCAATCCATAACTTATTGAACTGATGTTGTGTATCTCAGCTAATTGAAGAAAACGTGGAGGGAGAGCGAAAAACATTGTTGTCATTCGTTGCTATTTATTCTTTTAACACCTTCAAATCTCCTGCTAGGGAGTAGAACTCAATATTGGAAGTAATTACAAATAAACAAAATCGACATATGTTTCCAATTTAACAGGATGTCAATACTCCTAGGGGATTTTTGATATAGCGATAAATCTTGAACATCAGTAAAATTATACTTTCCTCATTGTTTGAAAATGTTAATCACTACTCATATTGCACTAACAACTCTTCATGACGATATGACTTTTGAAGCGTTCATCAAACTGCATGGCTTCATCGAGGAGCTCTTCACTGCTATATGTGTAAGAGACAACACTAATGCCATCCATGTTTTGTTGTTGTTTCCATAACTATAATTGAAAATGCTTGAACATGGCCACCAAGAGAGAGCTTAGTGACTTCTTTATAGGAATAGGGATGGTTTTTATTTATCTAAAAAGTGTGGGGTTTCCTGCAGAGTTTGAAAATGTGGGTGAGAGGGGTTTTTCACTGATTTGTCACCTTCTTCCATGTAATCTCTATCAAACCATGGTTGAGTTTGCACCCCTTTTTGTTAAATGTCAGACTCTCACTAGAGCCACAATCAAATAAGAACCTTGGTTGACATGATTGTAATCAATCTACCTCAACCCATGATCTTGAAATCCCATAACAATGGATATTTTCTATAATAAAATAATCAATCGAGTACATTTAACTTTGGAAAAGGGTTTTATGTAACTTTTTAGCACATGGTTTAAAATCGTTTTGGCTTAGGAAAGGAATAGTAAGTTTAAAATGGATGTATAGGAAAAATGGAAATATTATTAAATATAAAATTATATAAATAAAAGGTAATGAGTATATAGATAATACTCGAGACATTTACAAACTTTAGGATTTAATTAAAATTATTATTTAAAATATGACTTTCATTAAAGACCAATTCAAATTATAATGGTAATTTTAAGTTTTAACTTGGTCTCAGATGGCAGGATAATACTAATACTTTGGTATTTAATTTTGACAGAGAGTTTAAAGGACAAGTATGAATTGCAGATACCTTATTGACTAAGGATTTGAATCCTTAAATGACAAAGAATAGGCGAGTTTAAACAACTTTTGCAAAATTTAGAAAAATTTTGGCAAAAAATTCCTTGTTACAATGTTGGCTCGGTGATTGGGGATGGTGTCTCCCTACGAGGCACCAAAGAAATCGTAGACTATTAGCAATTTGAGAAATTTAGATCCCTTAATAGTTACAAGAGTCAACTTGTCGTCAGCAGGTTATAAGGTCACCCATGGACCAAATTACCACAAAAGAATTTCCAAAGGGGTAAAACCTATACAATTAGTGACAAAATTAAAGTGCGCTATGACTACATAGGGAGTGTGCGCACATGCACCATTAATAAATGCAAGAAAAGCGCACATGTGAATGATGTGTGATTGTGGTTGCTAAAATCCATGCACATCTGATAATGACACATTTATGAGAGTGGGCGACCTCCCACCCACTTGGTTCAGCTTCAAGTTGATTTGACACTCAAATGGACTGATTATTTGGGTGTCACGATCAGGAACCTAGAATACCCTAATTAGCCTCTTACACTACAAACTAGTTGGACAATACCTCAAATATAAGATGCTATAAAACAAATACATGGGTGCACTTCATTTTTTAAAGGAATTCCTTAACAAAGTTATGTTGTCATTATTCTCTTGAGGAATCCTCTATCTTTACCAAGGTATACTTGCATCATTGCATTGGGCAATCCATCTCACCCCTTGAGTGGATTAGCAAGTATACTTGCATCATTGCATTGGGCAATCCATCTCACCCCTTGAGTGGATTAGCAAAGAATTCTTTCACCATTTTCATTTTCACTTTCAAAGTTGTAAAAAGAGCTTATTTGTGGGGGTCCAAAATCCCTCCCTTGGAGGAAAAGGGGACTCATAGTCCTCTTTCTTCTCGGTGTTTTCTTTCACTAATATCATCCTTATCATTGGTGACATNTGGTGTTTTCTCTCACTAATATCATCCTTATCATTGGTGACATGGGTCTCATTGTTTCTTTTGTCCTTATGTCCCTATGCTCATTAATTTAGTTGTTGTTTTATTTCTTAGTTTAATTCTTAGTTGTTCTTTTATATTTCTTTTTCTAACCCTTTTCCTTACAATTGTCCTGCTTAGCAAACACAACTAAGCTTGCAAGCACCTCTATTTTGCTCACTAAGGTGATGAAAGAGGCACAACACAGACCATGTGCCTTCTGTCATTTTTTGTAACCTATAAATGCCTGGACATGTAACCATGTACCTTCTCTGGAACTTTCTCCTCTATTATGAAACTCTACTTAGTTGAAACATACTTTATATACATTGAACAAAAACTGTAAACTGAAATCAAAACTTGTCTTCAAACTATGGATCGAAACTAATATACCGAAAACTAAAATCACACTAAGATAAATCTTCATCTGGATATCTTATTTATATATTGTGATCTCCTACTCTAATCAGCAACCCAATCATCCTGGTCAGGTAACATGCCACTTCCAATGGAACCATAAAAACATTAAATTGAATGACCAAATTCTGAACAGATTTTAGGCCAATAAAATAAACTGTGATATGTAAGGATGCAACTTAACACAAGACTAAGACTCATACTCACAATGAAAAAATGTTGAATTTTTTTTGCGGATGAAGACCTCCCAACAAGTTGTTATATGATCATGAAGACTATGAAGGATTACCTTCTTTTGGTCCCAAAGAATGAAATATTTATGCATTCTATCTACTTTCTTGATGAAAGAATGCTCTTCAATCTCTGATTCTTGTTCATTATTAACACACTTTGTATTTTCATATTCAAGGGACAATAATGCCTCTATCTGAAACTCTTCATTCAAATCACCATACACATCATACCTGGACCCAATATTATGCATTTATGCACATGTGGATGTACAAATATGCTCCTTTTTATTGACAAAACAATTTTTCATTTGTTTACGATGAACAAACCCTTGAAACTAAAAGTATTTGTCACTGTTTTGTTGCTTTTCCTCAACACTAGCTAAAATTAATGTAAGACAATAGTATTTCTAATTTAATATATTCATTAAAAACAATTCAAAATTTTGAAAATGAATTTATAGGAACTATATTATGAGGCATCTCCTTTTGAACAAAAGAAGACGAAAAAGATTCAACTTCTTGAACACGAAGACTACTTTTAAATGACTAGACTTCTTCATAAAAAATAGCTTATGTTCAATGAAATTATGACTATGAATAAGAGAAGGGATTATAAGATATGAATACTCATTCTCAACCGTAAATTCCCTTTCTTGTTCACTAATATCATGATCAATTTCTTTATTCTCTATTACTGATTTGAATTCTTCATTGCAACAATGTTCATAGAGAAGCTCAACTAGATAAAACCTTTTAAAATGAGAATGAAACAATATATGGAAATCCTTCAGGGAAGCAATACAAGCAATAGGTAAATATCTGTACCATTTTCAAGCATCTCCATCCAACAAGATCATGAAAATTTTGATGAGTACATCCTCATGAAAAATACTCAGTTGATGCATGCATTCATGAAAATCTATCAAATGTTGTGTTGGACAATCATCATCATCTTCTCTAAATCTTGGAAGGCAGTATACATAATCTTTTGTGCTAGGCATAGGATTAGGGAAGTTGTACCTTGTCGATATATTAACAACAATTGAACTTGACATTGAAACACAATGGAGTCACCAATGAAATCACAATGGAGTCTCCAGGTGAATAACCACACGACATGTGTTTGATCCTCATTCACCTTCAATAACCATATCTGATCTTGATAAAACCTTGGGGAAAATATCTTGAGCCTTCATCCCCGACAATGATTCCAAAAAGAATGTTGTTACTTGAGAAGGTTTCTGACTATCTAGAAACCATGCCAAGACATATTTAAACCAACTTTAGATCCAAGATGGCCCTTGGACCTGAGGGGGATCTCTCATATGATTTAAGAACCCTAGATGATTACTATCACTAAGCAACAATTCTAACAATTAAGCATAGGTGCCATATTTAAGTGAATTAAAAAGAAGGAAAAATGGAGTTGAGGATGAATGACAACATACTAGAATAAAGGATGTAAGTATCATATATCAGAGGCCTAATATATTGGGAATGGAGTCTAATTCAATAGAGAACAATAATTTTTTAATGAAAAGGTGGAAGAAATGAGAAGGACAATAAATATCAAACCTAGAAGTGAGTAAGTAAGTCTCTGCAAATATGAAATGAAGAAGAATGGTCTTGCTAGGTGTTGTAACATAGAAAATTTCGTCAAAATTTTACAGTTCTCTCACAAAAAATTTCAAATACCTCCTTGCTCTTTATCATCTCAAGATTTGAATCCCCGGTCCATTCAAATTTCCTTTGGGGATATTTTATCTCTCCAATTATCGGAGGAACATTGATAGATTGTTATGGTGGCAAACATTGGATAGTATGGGGAGTGACCTTATGGTCAATGGAAACCTTTCTTGATCCACGATCTGCAAGTTATTATTTGGTAATGCTTCTCATTATGATCATTCCAAAAGGTGTAGCTATGCTATGCATGAAAAACATGGTACAAAGGTGGTTTTTATAAGCAAGAGAAATGGGTCTTTCAATGGCTTGATTGTATCTTGCCAATGTTATAGGCTTGATTTTTTCACCCATTATAATGAAACACAAACATAAGTCTTTGGTTCTTGCATTATCTTTGGAATTTGTGGCTTTCCTTTGGCTTTTAGTATGTCTTCCAACAATATCTAGAAGTCGTGAAAGTCATTCTCAAATATCTAAGGCAAAGCTTCTATATATTATGGATGAAAATGAGAATTCCATAAAGGTTAGAACATAACAAATACCCCAAATCTCTAGCAAATTACCTCCTTTTGGTCTCCTTGTTTCCAAGTTACCAACATGAGTTATACTAGCTACCAATTCTATGCATAATTGGGGTTATTTCATTGTTCTCTCTTGAATGCCAATGTACTTCAATAATCTCTATGGTGTAATTATCAAGCAAGCTACATGGTCCAGTACTCAGAAATTGAGAGCGCATCCATGATTACACAAAAGACTTAATTGTATTACTGCACTGTTACACACATACATAGGTAAATATATGGTTGGATTCAGATCCAACTGATTCCATATTTGGAGAGAGAGGTTGAGAGAATATCTCAACAACTTCAACAAACCCAACCCAATCTACTAACAATTTACTAAAGTAAGCTTATTCTAACACCCTCCCTTAACGCTTACTTTACAAATTACAATACAACACAAAAGATTACAATACTAGAACTTTCATCTATCTGTCTGATCTGGTCTTCCTCAGCACTGAAACTCACTCTGCAATCACCTGGTTTCTGCTCTTTCTTCTCCACACATTCGAGCTTCCCACTGACACATTTAAAGTCAAAATACTTCTGACCATCTTTGAGACTCTTTGTGAAACCGATGCTTCTCGACCTCTCGAAGTATAGTCTGGACA
Organism: Picea sitchensis; assembly: GCA_010110895.2. NCBI lineage: Eukaryota > Viridiplantae > Streptophyta > Pinopsida > Pinales > Pinaceae > Picea > Picea sitchensis. The sequence goes on from SNQJ01S0006630.1 coordinate 18,016, forward strand.
CTGAACCATTTTATTGATACACTTCCATCTGTGAAATTCCCCCGAAGAGAAAATTTCAACAGTTATATAGGACAGCGATCTAAGTACAAAATGTTTTCAGCGATCAGTTAAACAACTGACCTTTCTACACACTTACAAACTCACAAGGTAACCTGTAACTTTTGACTTTGAAGCACCGAAGTACAACAATAATCTTCAGTTTTTAACAGAGTTCAACCAGTCATGTGTTTCTTATAGCTTCGAAGAACATGAAGAACAACAAGCCTGAATTATGTCACTCTGTTACATAT
>SNQJ01S0006630.1:31926-47352 GCA_010110895.2 Picea sitchensis
TTCTGCTTTGCTGAAACACTACTGAACTCTGTCTTGTTAAGAACTTTGTTTTATTGAATGTTGCATTATTTTCACGAAGTTCATAATCATTTTAATTAGCAATCTTGTGTGATGATTTTATGAAGTGTGCTAAATCAGAGACTGGGATAAGGGTCCCTGCTTAATGAAAGGGACTAAGGGTTCTGTTCTCTGTTAGCAGTAATCAGCTTCCAGTGTGCAATCAGAGACTAGAGCTAAGGGTTTCTGCTTGATGAAATGGATTAAGGGCTCTGTTCTCTTTTAGAAGTAATCGACTTCCAGTTATTTTCCCTGAGTGTGCAATCAGAGACTAGAGCTAAGGGTTCCTGCTTGATGAAAGGGGTTAAGGGCTCTGTTCTCTGTTAGAAGTAGCTAGCCTTCAGTTTTCCTCATGAGTATGCTAATTAGAGACTGGTACTAAAGGTTCCTGCTTGATGGAAGGGATTGAGGGTCCTGTTCTCTGTTAGATAGAGTTAGCTTTCTATGCATTAATGTTTTCATGAAAGTGTGTTAATCAAAAACGAGGTGCTGAAGTTCTTGCTTGGGAATAAGGGTCCTGTTCTCTGGTTACAAAATAGTGGTTCTTTCCTGTTGCAGTTGTTATTTTAATGTAATCCAAGATTCTTTAGATTAATATTTACAAGCTCTACAATAGGTAGGTTGTTTTCCTGTGATTCAAGTCAGAACTTCAGTTTATTCAAGGCAAGTGTGATTAGTATAGTTTCCTTTACTACAACTTTAGGCTACTTTTGGAATTGAGAATATATAGTGCGTGGTTACCTTTGAAATAAAAAGACTTCCCTGGGTTGACAATTTATGTAGCACTTGATTGTTTGAATTAATTAAGTAATTATAGTGACCAACAAGTATGAGTCTTAGTCTTGTGTTAAGTTGCATCCTTACATATCACAGTTTATTTTATTGGCCTAAAATCTGTTCAGAATTTGGTCATTCAATTTAATGTTTTTATGGTTCCATTGGAAGTGGCATGTTACCTGACTAGGATGATTGGGTTGCTGATTAGAGTAGGAGATCACAATATATAAATAAGATATCCAGATGAAGATTTATCTTAGTGTGATTTTAGTTTTTAGTATATTAGTTTCGGTCCACAGTTTGAAGACAAGTTTTGATTTCAGTTTACTGTTTTTGTTTAATGTATATAAAGTATGTTTCAACTAAGTAGAGTTTCATAATAGAGGAGAAAGTTCCAGAGAAGGTACATGGTTACATGTCCAGGCATTTATAGGTTACAAAAAATGACAGAAGGCACATGGTCTGTGTTGCGCCTCTTTCATCACCTTATTGAGCAAAATAGAGGTGTTTGCAAGCTTAGTTGGGTTTGCTAAGCAGGACAACTGTAAGGAAAAGGGTTAGAAAAAGAAATATAAAATAACAACTAAGAATTAAACTAAGAAATAAAACAACAACTAAATTAATGAGCATAGGGACATTAGGACAAAAGAAACAATGAGACCCATGTCACCAATGATAAGGCTGATATTAGTGAAAGAAAACACCGAGAAGAAAGAGGACTATGAGTCCCCTCTTCCTCCAAGGGAGGGATTTTGGACCCCCACAAATAAGCTCTTTTTACAACTTTGAAAGTGAAAATGAAAATGGTGAAAGAATTCTTTGCTAATCCACTCAAGGGGTGAGATGGATTGCCCAATGCAATGATGCAAGTATACTCTTGCTAAGGATAGAGGATTCCTCAAGAGAATAATGGCAGCATAACTTTGCTATGAATTCCTTTAAAAATGAAGTGTATCCATGGCCTTTTTATAGCATTCCTTTGAGGTATTGTCCAACTAGTTTGTAGTGTGTAAAGAGGCTAATTAGGGCATTTCTAAGTCTTTGATCAGCCACCCATTCGAATCCAGTCCATATTTGAGTGTCAAATCAACTTGGAAGCTGAACCAAAAGTGGGTGGGAGGCCGCCCACTCTCATAAATGTGTCGTTTCTCAGGTGCACGGATTTTTGCGACAACAATCGCGCATCGTGCGCATGTGTGTGAATCTTGCGTTTTTGTTTTGCGCATGTGCGCGCGCGCCTAGTGTCTTCATAGTGCCCTTTAATTTTGTCACTAATTGTATAGTTTTTGACCCTTTGGAAATGCTTTTGTGGTAATTTTGGTCCTTGGGTGACCTCATAACTGTTTGACGATGCTGAATTCTTGTAACCATTTGCGGATGAAATTTCAGTGATAACAGTCTGCATTTCTTCGGTGCCTCGCAGGGAGACACCATCCCCAACTGGAGCCAAATATTGTAACATAGAAAATTTTTGCCAAAATTTTTCTAAATTTTGCAAAAGTTGTTTAAACTCGCCTATTCTTTGTCATTTAAGGATTCAAATCCTTAGTCAATAAGGTATCTGCAATTCATACTTGTCCTTTAAACTCTCTGTCAAAATTAAATACCAAAGTATTAGTATTATCCTGCCATCTGAGACCAAGTTAAAACTTAAAATTACTATTATTATTTGAATTGGGTCTTTTAATGAAAGTCATATTTTTAAATAATAATTTTAATTAAATCCTAAAGTTTGTAAATGTCTCGAGTATTATCTATATACTCATTACCTTTTATTTATATGTTTTATATTTAATAATGGTTTCATTTTTCCTATACATCCATTTTAAACTTACTATTCCTTTCCTAAGCCAAAACGATTTTAAACCATGTGCTAAAAAGTTACATAAAACCCTTTTCCAAAGTTAAATGTACTCGATTGATTATTTTATTATAGAAAATATCCATTGTTATGGGATTTCAAGATCATGGGTTGAGGTAGATTGATTACAATCATGTCAAATCCAGTGGCCCTTATTTGATTGTGGCCCCCTAGTGAGCTCGACATTTAACAAAAAGGGGGTGCAAAACTCAACCATGGTTTGGATAGAGATTACATGGAAGAAGCAGGACAACTGTGAAACCCTCTCACTCATTTTCAAAACTGCAGAGGAAACCCCCCACAATTTTTTTAGATAAATAAAAACCATCCCTATTCCTATAAAGAAGTCACTAAGCTCTCTCTTGGTGGCCATGTTCAAGCATTTTCAATTATAGTTATGGAAACAACAACAAAACATGGATGGCATTAGTGTTGTCTCTTACACATATAGCAGTGAAGAGCTCCTCGATGAAGCCATGCAGTTTGATGAACGCTTCAAAAGTCATATCGTCATGAAGAGTTGTTAGTGCAATATGAGTAGTGATTAACATTTTCAAACAATGAGGAAAGTATAATTTTACTGATGTTCAAGATTTATCGCTATATCAAAAATCCCCTAGGAGTATTGACATCCTGTTAAATTGGAAACATATGTCGATTTTGTTTATTTGTAATTACTTCCAGTATTGAGTTCTACTCCCTAGCAGGAGATTTGAAGGTGTTAAAAGAATAAATAGCAACGAATGACAACAATGTTTTTCGCTCTCCCTCCACGTTTTCTTCAATTAGCTGAGATACACAACATCAGTTCAATAAGTTATGGATTGGTAAGAACAACACTTGGTGGACATACGACTATAAGAGATCTAGCTGGGAGATGCATGGATATTCGAGGATTTGTTTTATAATGGATAGAAAAGAACTCAAGTCTTGTAGGATTTCATATGCTATATATCAAGTGATTCCTTTTTCATTGATATGTTTAACCAAGCAACGGTTACATTTTTTTTTTGTTGATAACAATGAAAGTGAAACTATCACTAGAAAGTTATTTGAAGGATGAAATAAAACCAATAAAAATTATATTTGAAGATAAAATATGCTCAAATATGTGAACGAAAATTAACTCTAGCTGGCTGCAAACAAATTACAAACAAATAAATGCATCACAACATATTCCAATTTTTAGAAAAGTGGGACATATGGCTATCTAAAGCATTGAATCTTTCAAATAGATTTATCTTTATTTTTAGAAATCAGTTCTAGATTTGAAGGAATCAGACTAGGATTTGAAGGTTATAAAAGGGCCAACTGGATATTTTCAAAGGGGGGAGTAGGTTAGGTAAGATTTTGGTAGAGAGACTTTGTTCTCTCTTTTGGAAGCCCATGGGGTTGTTGTAAATTTTCTTGGATAAGAAAATCAATATATGGATTCACAGTTCATTTCAATTAGAGCCTTGTTTTCATATTTTTTGTGTTAAGCTTCTCATGCTTACATCTATGTTTCTTTCTCATTATTTGAATGAAAATGAAAACAAAAATTTGATACAATCACTATTGTTGTTAATTAATTAAGATGATTTCAGATGTTTGTTTTTGAATTTACTGTCAGGTACTCAACTCATACATTTGATATTTTTTTGGATTCATTTAGTTATGCCTAGGAAGATAATTCTTCTTCATTTCAAATTTGTAGAGACTTCCTTACTCACTTCTAGGTTTGATATTTATTGTCCTTCTCATTTCTTCCACCTTTTCATGATCAACTTATTGTGCTTCGTTTAATGAGACTCCATGCCCAATAGATTAGGCCTCTGATCTGTGAGACTTACACCCTTTATTCAAGTCTGTTGTCATTCATCTTCAATTTTGTTTTTCCTTCTTTTTAATTCACTTAAATATGGAACATGTGCTTAATTGTTAGAATGATTTCTTAGTGACATTAATTAGCTAGTGTTCTTAAATCGTGTAAGAGAGGCCCCTCATGTCCAAGGGATAGATTGGATCTAAAGTTGGTTTAAATATGTATTGGCATGGTTTCTAGACAACCGGAAAGCTTCTCAAGTTACAACAAACACAATCTCACATTTCATTCTCAAGGCTGTGAAATAAGGAAGAAAGGCTCTGGAAGACTTGTGGAAAATGAATATAGAACCTCAAATGATGTACATATCCTCAATGAGAGCAAGAGATAATTTTTTTATATGGGACAAATAGACAAAAGTTGGTTATGGAATAGAAGAATGAGTCATATGAACTTTGCTAATATAGTAAAAATTAGAACTAAACAAGTAGTGAGAGAGATGCCAAAGATTGTTAAACCTTCAAACACTCTTTGCAAGCAATGTCAGCATTGAAAAAATAAAAGAGTTATCTTCAAATCAAATGAGTACTCAACAACGAATCCATTGGAACTCATAGATCTTTGTGAGACCACAAGAACTGAAAGGCTACAAGGTGAAAATTACTTCATGTTTCTCATTGATGATTACTCTAGAAGGATAGGGTTACGTTTCTAAAATAAAAATATGAAGCATTTGAGAAGTTCAAATAATTCAAATCCTTGGTCGAAAACAAAACTGATTTGAAAATAAAATGCTTGAGATCAGACAGAGGATGTGAGTTTTATCTCAAATGAATTTGAAGATTTTTGTGAGCTTCATGGAATAAAGAGATATTTTTCAGCTACAAGGAATCCATAGAAGAATGGAGTGTTAGAAAGGAAGAATCGAACAGTACAAGAGATGGCTAGAATAATGTTAAATGAAGATAATTTTTCAGATAGGTTTTAGAGAGAAGCAATCTACATTCTGAGTAGAGGGAAAATCAAAGTCAACAATAACAAAACAACTTATGAATTCTGGAAGGGTAGAGAAACAACAATTAAATACTTCAAAATTTTTGAAAGAAAGTGCTACATAAAAAGAGATGATGAGGACTTAGAAAAATTTGAATCCAGTGATGATGAAGGTATGTTTCTTGGTTATTCATCAAGAATAAAGGTTTATCGATGTTACAATAAAACATTGGGAAAAATTGTACAGAGTGCCACTGTGAACATGGATGAGGCATGGCATCAGAAGGTGAAAGCACATGTTCAAATAGAGGATCCAAGTTGCGAAGAAGAAGAAGAAGAAGAAGAATATGATGAAGAAGAAATAGAATGTCAAAATACAAAGACACCATCTAGATTTGTCCAAAATAATCATTCAAAAAATCAAATTCTTGGTGATAAAGATACGAGAGTGGATACTAGAACAGGATTAGCAAGTGAACCAGAACATGAAAAATTATCTTTTCTATCTAAAATAATTCCTAAGAACTTGATAGAAGCTAGCAAATATAAGCATTGGATCGATGCCATGGAAGAAGATTTGAATCAAATTGAGAAGAATGAGACATGGGAACTTGTTCCAAGACCAAAAGATAAAAATGTGATTGGCACTAAGTGGGTTTTTAGGAACAAGTTGGATGAAGATGGAAAATTAATAAGAAATAAAGAAATATTGGTTTGTAAAGGCTATGCTCAAGTTGAAGGTATTGGTTTCGAAGAAAACTTTTCCATGATTGCAAGAATAGAAACTATCATAATTTTTTTGGCATTTGCATGTTTCAAGAAATTCAAAGTCTATCAAATGGATGTCATGTCTACCTTTCTCAATGGAAATTGATGCAACCCCCCTCCCCTGCTGGAGTTCTCCGACCTCCTGGTCTCTAGATCTTTCCTTCTCCTGAGTCGGATTGACTCTTCAGGTTCCTCTTTGAACCCAATTTAACTATACACAGGCCCCTTTCTTCTCCTGTGTGCAGGTCATGTGATACCCGCACCTTTTGTCTCTATGTGCTCCTCAATTTACGGGTGCTAGCTCTTTTCTACTAGCCCTTATTTCATATGTCCCTAGGATATGACCTTGTGGAACTATACGATTGCGGACGTGTGCAAGAGTGGTTTTAGACCAACCTTATTTTCGTCCCACAATCCTCCTCGTGATGCCACGTATCTCCCTGTCAAAACCGTGGTTGAAATTGCGGCCCACTCAAGGAAAATTAACGTCTGAGATTGTCCTGGCCCCACAATCCTTCCCAATCGTCGATCTCACGATATTGATGATAACACTTGAATCAAATTTTCAGATCTGCGCCTTTCAATCTACATACCATATCTGCTCCTCCTAGATCAACGACTGTGATCTCTTCACAACTCCAGACTTCGGGTATTTGAAATCTCAAACCTCGCTCTCCTCCTTCGGAGTTAACAATCTGTTGCCACCTATCTCCCTGAACCTACGGCTAGGATATCCTCCATGGATCTGGCCTTCGGGAATCTCAAATCTCAAATCCTCACCACTGCTGACTGGTTATCTTCCAGAGTAGAAAATCTGCTGACACGTATCCTCCCCAATCAACGACTATGCTCCCACTTCGGGACTTTGGCTTCCTCAACCAGATCAACAGTCCTTAGACTCCCTTCTCGATCAACGATCCAGATCTTCTCCGGGTCTTCGAAATTTTCCTCCTTCGTTTTCCTCTGGTGTTCTAGATCTGACGTCGGGTGTCCTCCTTCACGTCGACGACTCTCGTCGTTTTGGATTTCTGGGCTTCAGAATCTCAAATGTCAAACTCCTACCTTCCTGTGGATTTTATTCAAAGTTGATAATATATTGATGCGTGTCCTCTTCGAATCAACGGTTGAAGTTTACTTCAGGTCTTTACCCGGAGTGCATGGATCATCTTCATGTCTCCCCTAAATCTGATGGCTATGAATCACTCCAGAACTTTACCCAGAGTTCATAGATTTCTGCCACGTCTCCTTTGATCTGACGACTATAGATCACTTCGGGACTTTACCCGGAGCGCTTAGATATTCGCCATGTCTCCTCTCCTGGTCTGATGACTCAGACTCACTTTGGGTGATCTGATGGCTCAGAGCTTCTTCGGCTCTCTGGACTTTGTGAATCTCAAATATAAACTTAGATACTCCATACAATTTTCCTGGAGCTCGCGATCTCCTGACAAGTGTCCCCTCACAGATCGATGGCTCTCGGCTCTCTGACGCTTCGGCTCTTCGGCTCTCCGGCTCTTCGACGCTTTGGCTCTTCGGCTCTTCGGTGCTTCGGCCTTCGGGAGTTTCAAACTCCTATGCACTCATTCCTCCCTGAGTGGTTTCACCCAAAACACACGATCTCTTAATGCATGTATCCCCCTTAATCAGACAACCTCTATCTGCTTCGGGTCTTCGGGCTTCGGGAGTTTCAAATCCTGCGCACTCGTTCCTCCTGGAGTGCTTTCAACAGAAACCTCAGATATTTCACCACCTGTCCTCCTCGATGATGAACGATCCCTGTTCTCTTCGGGAGTTTGGGACTTTGACAAGTCCTCTCTGCTATGCACATAAGACGTTAAAGCTCATGCACCTTCTTTCGAATCCAATGGTCGCTGGTCCTTCACACCCAGATTTAAAGGATGGGATTTGTTTCTCCTCAGCGCTTCCTTTTGTTTGTTGTATGTAGATCTAACGGTCCAACCCCTTTCCACAATCGATCTGACGACTGTTGTCACTCCTCCTCTTGAGCTTTTGACTTCTTCTTCCTTGGAAGATTTTGTAAGTGTTCAAAGCTCTCGGCCTTTGAACTTTCTTCTGCGAACCTGACTATCTTGGGTATCGTTTATACCCTTGTAAGCGTTATCTCTTCTGAGGTTTAGGACTTAGAATAAGTCCATCTCTTACACACTCCTTGCATTATCCCTTATGAACTTGATCTCCTCGAAGACTTCGATTTCCCACGCGCTCTTTGCGTTTCTAGGATTTCGTCAAACTCAGATCTGAAGGATTTCTTGGAAATAAATTCTACGCGCCCTCTTGGCGTTCTCCTTGCTCAATGCCCACCTTGAAGAGCTCTACAAAGTTCTCGATAACTCTATTTCTCTGTTCTTTCCTTGAATAGTTCCTCCTCTAAGGTATTCAGTAACCTTGAGGTTCCTCTTAAGTTTTGTGATCACTTTGGTGCGCCCTCCTAGCATGTTCTTCCCTGACTCCGTAGAGTTCAGATGCACACTCCTTGTGCTGGTTACAAAACCTCCAATGTTCTGTTGTGCACCCCTGGCACAACCTAAAGAACCCAAAATGATATTTCAAACTCAAACAGAGATAGATAAATCTATCTTCCTACTGTAAATGAAACTTATCATACATCTACATCATTCATTAATGAAATACATAAACACATGAACAACAATATGTAGGAAAAAATGCTTTTCTATTATCTATGTGTATCTATATAGATGTTTACATAAACTGGATAGTAACAAAGTCCCAGTTCTCTCAAGCTCTCTCTCAGAACTTCTAATACCTCCTAAGGCCTCTCTATCATTCTCTCCTCTCTGCTCTACTAATTACCAAAGAGGTCTCTCTGACCTTAATCCCCTTCACCGCCTTAGTGCCATCGCTATATGAGTTACAACACCAACTCCTACGGCTACATTTCATAAATGTTTACCCAGACCTGACTACGATATGGGCCTTCTACAGGCAACCATTTAAGGCAACCCAACCACTACCTATACAAAGGTATGGCCTGGTTCTTACAACCTTACAACAAAAAAATCCGTATAGGATTATTTCAAATTTAAAAATGGGAGCTTTGGTGCCTCTCCCTTTCTCCATTGCACGTCTACGTGTTGGCGTGATGGTGCATTTGCTAAGGTGGAGTGATGCTCTTGCATCATACTCCACTACTGGGAAAATCATGAGCTCCTACTCATGAGCTCGTCTTCTCTAGTGTTGAAATCCTCCTGGATCCCAAATTCTCGTTTGGAGTTGTCCTCTTGCTCCCCTCCAGCTATGTCGCCACTGCTGCTGCTTCTTCATCCTCTTCTTCTTCTTCCTTGTGCTATGGAAGGCTCTCTTCTATTCAACTTCCCTATGCTGACTGTTTCTGCTTAAACTGACATCAACCTTCTTATCTCCTCTATCACCCTGTCTAGTTGCTCCAGTGGCTGGCTCTTCTTATGTAGTCTTCTTTGCCTTGTCAATGGGTAGATCAACTCGATCCCCCATGCCATTTAATTCGTTTGTGGAATTATTTTTCCACCCTGCTGTAGATTCCAATCCCGTAGTCTTATCTTCGAGTTGCTTCTCAACTTCTTCCTTCTCCGACATCTTGATTTCTGTCAGCTCCTCTTGCATTGGTTCAAGTCCAACGTCCTCCTGCTGCTACTCTGGCTGGTATGCTCCTCCATTTGTCTCCAACTTGACATGTTGGATGTGCAAGATTTTCACCATGACCCTTATCTCTAGGGATTCCAGTTCCTCATACATATCAGCAAGGCCTATGTTGTCTGCTTCTCTTTCTACTGCAGGCTCCAGTGCTGCAGTCATCTGTGTTTGAGCTTCCTGGCTGAAAATTTCGAGCCATTATTATGAATGCTCATCTCCTTCTACTGGGGTAGACATCAGTGTCTACTCCATTTCTTCCTCTTCTCCTTGGGCAGCTTCTGATATCTTCTCCTTCATCATGACAGTCACCGCTAGTTGTCCTTGTTATGTTGTTGCATCTGCAACACATGCTCTAGCCTCAACTGGGATATCTGGTAGGAATATCCGAATTCCCCCAATAATCAGAATGCTCCTCTAGTCGTCCTCCTGGATGGTGAGAGTATTCAACTTCTCATCATCTTCATTCACATGGTCTGCAAACCCACATGAATCTTTATCCATCAACACTCCTTGCTGACCTGAACTCACTTTTGAGCTCCTGAGACTTTCAAACAGTCTCACTTATTTCCCCTTGCCCACCTGGAAATTTGGGACTTCTCTTCTGCCCACCTGGTAGCCTATGAGATCAACCAATCCCATCTCATTGCCCACCCGGAAATATGAAAATCCATCTTTTCTCTCCTAGCATCTTATGAAATCTTCATTTGATCTGACCTCCTCCTCATCATTGAGGCTCCTTCCATCTTCTGGCTCACAGATGTGAACCACCTCCTCGTCTGTGTCACTGAGGCTTTTAGGATGCCTCAGCCACCTCTTTAATAGTTTTTGTTGTCCTCTGGCCAAAAGTATCTTAACTGGTCACTTCACCTTCTTCTTCATGGGCCACTCATAAACCCAATGCACTCTCACATCCCGCTGCATTCTCAATGCTATCTTCTCCATTCTTGCTCTTATCTCATTGAGCTGCAGATCCATCTCTGGATTTATTTTTTTCTCGCGGCCTTCTCTTTGACCACACTTATGGCCTTCAGTAGCCATTTCTATCTTCTACCTACCCTCCTGGAAAGTCTTGTGGATTAATCTACATTCGAGAGCATCTCCATCTTCTCTTGCAGCTCGTCGGACTGTTTAAATTTTTACTGATGTGCTCGTGCAACAACCTCCTCACAGAGCATCAGTACTCTCCGTCCTTCACCTGCTGTCTATAGGAAAACTCTTGTTTGTGATACCACCTGATGTTATCAGGTCATCTCCTTTCATCGTCTCTCCTTTGTCTGTTGTTTGTAAACAAAATAACAACATCCTCCTCTTTCTCTTTCACTTGAAATCTACAGACGAAAATCAAGCTATGATAGCACTTGATACAACCCCCCTCCCCTGTTGGGGTTCTGTGACCTCCCGGTCTTTGGATATTTCCTTCTCCTGAGTTGGATTGACTCTTCAGGTTCCTCTTTGAACCCAATTTAACTATACACAAGCCCCTTTCTTCTCCTATGTGCAGGTCCTGTGATACCCGCACCTTCTGTCTCTACGCGCTCTCGACACTTCTCAATTTATGAGTGCTAGCTCTTTTCCACTAGCCCTTCTTTCATATGCCCCTGGGCTATGACCTTGTGGAACTATACGATTGTGAGTGCGGGCAAGAGTGGTTTTATACCAACCCGCCTTTCGTCTCGCAATCCTCCTCGTGTTGCCAGGTATCTCCCTGTCAAAACTGTGGTTGAAATTGCGGCTCGCTCAAGGAAAATTAATGTCTGAGCTTGTCCCGGCCCCATAATCCTTCTCGATCGTCGATCTCATGATCTTGACGATAACGCCTGAATCGAAGTTTCAGATCTGCACCTTTCAATCTATGAACCAGATCTGCTCCTCCTAGATCAACGACTGTGATCTCTTTGCAACTCTAGACTTCGGGTATTTGAAATATCAAACCTCTCTCTCCTCCGTAATCCAATCTTTTGGAGTTAATGATCTGTTGCCACTTGTCTCCCTGAACCTACGAGTAGGATCTCCTCCACGGATCCGGCCTTCAGGAATATCAAATCTCAAATCCTCTCCACTGTTGACTGGTTATCTTCCAGAGTGGATGATCTACTGACACGTATCCTCCCCAATAAATGGCTATGCTCCTGCTTCGGGACTTTGGCCTCGTCAACTAGATCAACGGTCCTCAGACTCCCTTATCGAATAACAATCAAGATCTTCTTCGGGTCTTCGAACTGTTCCTACTCCGTTTTCTTCGAGAGTTCTAGATATAACACTGAGTGTTCTCCTTCGCATCGAAAACTCTCGTCGTTTCAGATTTTCGGGCTTCGGAAATCTCAAATGTCAACTCCTGCCTTCCTGTGGATTTTATCCAGAGTTGATAATCTATTGACGTGTGTCCTCTTCGGATCAACATTTGAAGTTTACTTCAGATATTTAACCGGAGTGCACGGATCTTCTCCATGTCTCCCCTAAATCCGACGACTATGAATCACTTCTGAAATTTATCCGGAGTTCACAGATTTTCTCCATGTCTCCTATGATCTGACGACTATAGATCACTTCAGGAATTTACCCGGACCACTCAGATCTTCGAAACGTCTCCTCTCTTGGTCCGATGACTCAGATTCACTTCGGGTGATCTGACGATGCAAAGCTACTTCAGCTCTCCAGACTTTGCGAATCTCAAATCTCAACTTAGAGACTCCATACAATTTTCTCGGAGCTCACGATCTGCTGAAAAGTGTCCCCTCACAGATCGAGGGCTCTCGGCTCCTCGACGCTTCGACTCTTTGTCTCTTCGATGCTTCCGCTCTTCGGCCTTCAGGAGTTTCAAAATCTTACGCACTCATTCCTCCTGGAGTGGTTTCACCTGAAACAAACGATCTCTTGATGTGTGTATACCCCTTGATCTGATGACCTCTATCCACTTCGGGTCTTCGGGCTTCGGGAGTTTCAACTCCTGCGCACTCATTCCTCCCAGAGTGATTTCACTCGAAACCTCAAATCTTTCACCACCTGTCCTCCTCGATGATGGACGATCCCTTTTCTCTTCGGGACTTCAGGACTTTGACAAGTCCGCTCTCCTATGCACATAAGATGTTAAATCTCATGCACCTTCTTCCAGATCTAACAATTGCTAGTCCTTCGCACCCAGATTCAATGAATGGGATTTGTTTCTCCTCGACGCTTCCTTTTGTTTGTTGGATGTAGATCTAATGGTCCAGACCACTTTCCACAACCGATATGATGGTTGTTGTCACTCCTCCTCCTGAGATTTTGACTTCTTCCACCTTCAAAGATTTTGTAAGTGTTCAAAGCTCTCGGCCTTTTAACTTTCTCCTACGAACCCAAATATCTTGGGTCTCGCTTACTCCCTTGCAAGCCTTATCTCTTCTGAGCTTTAGGACTTAGAATAAGTCCATCTCTTATGCATTCCTTGCGTTATCCCTTATGAACTTGATCTCCTCGAAGACTTCGATTTCCCACGTGCTCCTTGCGTTTCTTGGATTTCATTAAACTCTGATTCTAAGGATTTCTCGAAAAGAAATTATTCTCACCCTCCTGGCATTCTCCTTGCTCAATGCCCACCTTGCAGATCTCTACAGAGTTATCGATAACTCTGTCTCTATGTGATTTCTCTACACAATTCCTCCTCTAAGGTATTTAATAACCTTGAGGTTCCTCTTGAGTTTTGCGATCACTTTGGTGCACCCTCCTGGCATGTTCTTCCCTGATTCCATAGAGTTCAGATGCACACTCCTTGCGCTGGCTACATAACCTCCAATGTTCTGTTCTGCACCCCTGACATAGCCTAAAGAACCTAGAATAATATTTCAAACTCAAACAGAGATAGATAAATCTATCTTCCTACTGTAAATGAAAATTATCATACATCTACAACATTCATTCATGAAATACATAAACACATGAACAACAATATGTAGGAAAAAATTCTTTTCTATTATCTTTGTGTATCTATATAGATGTTTACATAAACTGGACCGTAACAAAGTCCCAGTTCTCTCAAGTTCTCTCTCAAAACTTCTAAGACGTCCTAAGGCTTCTCTATCATTTTCTCCTCTCTGCTCTGCTAATTACCAAAGAGGGCTCTCCGAGCTTAATCCCCTTCACCGCCTTAGTGCCATCTCTATCTCAGTTACGACACCAACTCCTACAGCTACATTCCATAAATGTTTACCCATACCTGACTACAATATGGGCCTACTACAGGAAACCATTTAAGGAAACCCAACCACTACCTGTACAAGGGTATGGCCTGGCTCTTACAGTCTTACAACACAAAAATTCGTATAGGATTATTTCAAATTTTAAAATGGGAGGGTCGGCGTCCCTCCCTTTCTCCATTGAAATTCTGCGTGTTGGCTTGCTGGCATATTTTTTGAGGTGGGGCAATGCTCCTGCATCATAAATTTAGAGGAATAAGCATACGTTGAAAATACAGAAGGATTCTTATTATCAGAAAAAAAAAGGATCATGTATGCAGATTGAAGAAAGCACTTTATGGGATAAAAAAATCTCCCAGATCCAGGTACTCAATACTTGATAGTATCTATAACAACAAGTCTTCAAAGAATTACTGACAGTAATCTCTACATGAAGAGAGTAAGAGGAAATTAGTTGATTGTTGTGGTTTATGTAGATGACATCATTTTTGGAGGCAGCATGAAAAAATGTGCCAAGAATTTGCAATAGAAATGCAAAAGGAACTTGAGATGTCTATGCTTGGTGAATTGCCATTCTTTCTTGGTTTACATATTTCTCAATTTGAAAAAGGCATATTCATTTGACAAACCAAGTGTATCAAGCAAATGATGGATAAGTTCAAAATGGAAGATTGTGCATTGGTCAACACACCCATGGTCACAAGTTGTAAATTGAGCAAAGATGATGAATCTTCGGAAGTAAATCAAACATTGTGAAGGTCAATGATTGGTATCCTACTATATGTGATAGCATCAAGGCTAGACATTATGTAAGCAGTAGGATTGGTTGCACAGTTTCAAGATGCACCAAAAAAAACTCATGTACAAGCAATGAAAAGAATATTCAAATATATAAATGGCACCTTGGACTTCGGCTTGTGGTACTCAAGAGGTGAATATTTTACTCTAACAACATATACAGATGCGGATCGGGTAGGAACTATTGATTCTAGGAAAAGTAAAAGTGAAGGAGAATTATTTCTGGGAAACAATATAGTGTTTTGGTTGAGCAAGAAACAACCTTCAGTTTCTGTATCCACAATAGAGGCCAAGTGTATAGAAACAACATCAAGTTGCACACAAGTTCTTTGGATGAAGAAGACATTGAGATATATTAAGGTTGAATATGATCATCCAATATCAATAATTTGTGACAACACGACTGCAATAAATATTTCAAAGAATCGTGTTATTCACTAAAAAACAAAGCATATTCTAATCAAGTATCACTTATTAAGAGAACAAGTAGCATAACATAATCTCAAGTTGGAATATATTGTCAATAAAGAACAGATTGTGGATAT
>SNQJ01S0006630.1:47402-60488 GCA_010110895.2 Picea sitchensis
AAACAAAGTAATTGTTGTACTTTTAAATAATGAAAGAGATCAGATATGGGTAGCACATTAATCAAATCATATCATTCTGCAATAGATTATGATAGCTAAAGTAGTCTATAATCAACTGCAAACTGATATGCAAAAACTTGAAACAAAAGATTGATATATTGAAAGCGAAAGCTGTTACAAGACATCAACTTTCGTCTCAGTCTAAATCATAAATCCATAGTCTGGTTCTCCCACAGTGAGGATGATCATTATTTACAAAGAATAAGAAGTATTTAAAGACTTCCTACAGGGTAAAACATCCCTGTGGAAGTTATCAAAACTGTTTACACAAATCTGGGAAAATATCCCAAGTTTCTATCTCTAACTCAAACTAACAACTTAAAAATAAAAACTACATCACACAAATATCTCCTAGACTGCCACAGCATGCCCAAATTGATTATTTCAATTCGGATGTACCTGAAAGAGGACAAAAATAGGTAAGTTAAAAGGATATTTTGTTGATAAAATTGATAAAAATCTAATTCTAAAGACTAGCTACAGAATCTTGCGATTCTGTAGCTGGTCTAAATCAAACACAAAATCATTTTAAAATCTATTTTGAACTTAAAGAATTAAATCCAAACTATCAAACCAATATTTGATTGCTAAAAGCATCATTCAAATTGACATAAATTGAACAGACTAAATCGTATTCAACCAAATGATAACAGAGATGGATACGCTCTGTTTAATTCGTTACCAATTCAGGTATACAAAATCGTATTGGATAACTTAACAACAATAAAATCATTTTCATAAACCAATTGAAATCGATACAGTTAAAAAAATCATATGCAATCATTTATGATGCCTCATCCATCAACAAGACACACGATCTAATCCATACGAAAACAACAGGATCATTTTCAGATTGATATAACTGTATTAACATAAACAAACGACCCATGCTATTAGCGAATCAAATCACAACTGGTGTGTAAATTATCACAAACGAAATCATAATGGAATTAATCTTTTGATAACAGGATCTGTGGGGTTTGCCAAACATTTTTTATTGCCAATTGGGGCAAACACAATCAATTGACAGTTCACGAAATCATCACTTGAATTTATTTCAAAACGAACTATTAGCCGAATTTTCCCATCCAAATTCAACAGAGGTAAAATCAAAACCAAAAGAGCAGCATCAAATCTATTTTCGATACGAATCCAACTCATAAAAGCAATTGTGCTAACTCAAGATACTCAACAATCCAATCGAAACAAGAGCGAATCGAACAGTTTGAGTTTACTATAATCGTTATGAATCAACACAGTTCCATGATTATAGCAAGTAGATATTTAGCATAGGTCGAAGATAATTAAAATCCAATTGATGATACTAATTCGATACAGAACAGAGTCATTTTGAGTTATTAGGAGCAAACAAAACTAATTAAAATCATACCAAATCAACTATCAAACAGAATTGATTTACAAACAAACCAAACCGAATCAAAATCAATGATTTGCTTGTACTAAACTGGGCATAACAAATCGCATAAACAAATCGTAACTATTTTTAATTTTAAAATGAATCTATCGTACAGGGTTAAAATATAACTGAATCATGAACAGAACTAACCGAAATCAAAACTCCATTATACATTAATTCAAGCCACTCCTGAAACAAAATTTAAAATTCAAAATCATACCTGGACCAAATGAAATAGCTTCGATTATAATAGTTTGGAATTGACGAAGGTTGTAGCCGATTCGACATTCCTAAATACGATCGAACTAGTGGTTTTCTGCTTCTTGTCACTAGCTTGAAGCTTATCCCTTTCTCTTAACAGTGCTATAACTTGGTTTTCCAAAGATTTGATTTTCGACTATAATAAGGGAACGTCGGTATAGTAGCGTTCCAGCCACACATTCCATTGGTTACATGATGTCTGTTCGTTCTTTGAAATGACAGTCGAGGGTTTGTTTAGATCACCAAGGGTTTCATTAGGTAGCTTAATCCCTGGATAGCTAGGATTGTTCTTTAGGCAAGGGGGTAAATTAGAGACAAAGTCATAGGGTGGCTCGAAGCACAGACCTTGGGAATAAAGGTACTCACTAGCTAGGAAGCGCTCGATATCAGAGTTCGAGTCTTCACTGAGGACTATGGGCTTTTGATCAACGTTGGTTTAGGCTTATTCCGGGTAAGTCTCGATATCAATCAAGCATTCTTTTTACCTTTTCTATTGACAGTGGGGTTACCCTTAACCTTCTTTCTCATAGGCTTTTTTACAGCCTCAACCTTGTCTGTTATAATGTTGGGTAGGTCGATATCAAGGCTGACCAAGGGTTTGGGAGAGGGTAGAAGGGCATGAAGAGGCACGGGTGGCCCGACCTTAGTCTCACTGACCATAGGCTTGTCGATTTGGATGGACTCTGAATCAACAAAGCCATTTTGAGAGAGAAAAGATTGCCAATTATCGCCGTGAAGGTTCAAATGATGAACAATGATGAGTCTGATCAGGCCGTGGTGGAACAAGATGCTATCGGCCTTCTCTCGTTTAAAACTCTTAGCCATTTTGTAAAGACTACGTTGGAAATAAAATGGCATGTTCAATGGATAACCCATGAAATTCATTAACAGTCGAAGGTGATAAAGAAAAACCAGTCCATACCGACCCTCGCAGGTCACGAATTGTTTAACCATTATCAAAAGGTCATGCCACCTAGGTTTAAGCATGGAAATAGGCATACCTTTGTCACAGGATGTGACTTTTCATGATACGAACAGTAAAGGCCATGGCACCTCGTCGACTTTAGAATTGTTAAACCATCGTTGGCCCGTGGCTGCTAACCCTGTGGCAGAGCTAATGAACTATTCACTCAACTCAAGATGAATGTCGCCTACTTTGGCCCTACACCCATCAAAGGTAAGGGCGAATTGTTGCACAACAAACAAATTAAAACCCTCGAACCTCTGTATAAACGTGAGCCAAACACTATCCTCTAAAACTTTTTAGGCGTTGTAAAAGAGTAACAGAGCTTGACTACCATTCGGCTCAATTTTCACCACCAGTGCCATAGATAGGAGCACACGGTGAGTGATGTGAATGAGCTAGGGTTTGAACGCATCATACACAGGAGCAGAATGCTCACAGGGCTTACCCGAAACTAGCAAAGGTGAAACAGGGATAGGGGTAAACATTAATGACATATCGTACGAAGGTGGTGGAGCTATTTTTGCCCATGCAGAATAGTCATTACCAAGGTACAACCGCCGGCGCTTACAACTATTCAAATCACAACGCATATGTGTTACAACCATGCCACTTCAATCAATCAATCGAAACCTTTGGTAAGTGGATTGGTCATTCGCGCGAGCAATAGTTATAGTTTCAAAACCAAACAATAAATCAAAATCATACCAAGGGTTTGGTTATATGAAACATGTGTTATATGAAATGATTTATACCAAGGGTTTTGCCACAACACAAACATGTTTTTATGTAACCAATGTGCCAAGTGAATTGATCAAATAACATGTAAATCCAATCACCAATGTATCACAAACTCAATCACTCATGAAACCAAATTATATAATCAATCAAAGAATGTCAAATGAGTACAAATCAAGAGGTCTTGCCAATTGTATAATGATAAGTAAAATGTAAACGCAATGGGCATATTGACAAGAATGATAACGACTATTCAGTGACGATTTTAATGCGACTTCGAAGACCAAGTTTTCATGCTTGCAGTCATGAAAATAAGAAGAAAGGTAAGTGTGCAAATAGCGCAAAAATAAAAGTGTCGTTTTATTTGAGAATTGCAACGAAAATTAAGGTTTGCAAAACACTAGTGTAGGCAGCTTATAAGATAGTAGAAAAATGTGAATTGGCTGCCAACATATATGTGATAGCATCAAGGCTAGACATTATGCAAGCAGTAGGATTGGTTGCACAGTTTCAAGATGCACCAAAAAAAACTCATGTACAAGCAATGAAAAGAATATTCAAATATATAAATGGCACCTTGGACTTCGGCTTGTGGTACTCAAGAGGTGAATATTTTACTCTAACAACATATACGGATGCGGATTGGGTAGGAACTATTGATTCTAGGAAAAGTAAAAGTGAAGGAGAATTATTTCTGGGAAACAATATAGTGTTTTGGTTGAGAAAGAAACAACCTTCAGTTTTTGTATCCACAATAGAGGCCAAGTGTATAGAAGCAACATCAAGTTACACACAAGTTCTTTGGATGAAGAAGACATTGAGATATATTAAGGTTGAATATGATCATCCAATATCAATAATTTGTGACAACACAACTGCAATAAATATTTCAAAGAATCGTGTTATTCACTAAAAAACAAAGCATATTCTAATCAAGTATCACTTATTAAGAGAACAAGTAGCATAACATAATCTCAAGTTGGAATATATTGTCAATAAAGAACAGATTGTGGATATTTTCACAAAACCCCTTCCCAATGAGACATTTGAATATCTCAGAAAAAAATTGGGATTAATGTCCACTTCATCACTAAGTGCTTAAGGGGATGTACAAGATCAGGGGGATAATTCCTTTTCTATTGATGTCAAATGGGGAGAGTTTCATATAGGAGGGAAATTATTTCTATGCCTAGTGGACTATGTGTTTCATTGCAAGATTTTCATCAATGACAAAGGGGGAGATTTTTGGAATTATTGTCATTGATGTCAAAGGATTAATGTTGTCATTAATTTCATATTATAGCTTTAGAAATACACACAACATTTAAAAGATTGATTTATATATAGGTTTATAAGTATATTAAAAAAGGGGTGCACGTGAAAAATAAAAAATTGAAATGGTGGTTTTAAACCCATGGGTTTGGAAGCCATGGTATTTTCCCATGGTATTGGGAAAAGTGGAATAAAAAAGGGAATTAATTATTTGATTAACAGGTGTCGTGTATTTTTTAATTAACATGTCCCTTAAGGAAGGGTTATGATAAAGTATAAAAAGAGAAAGTAATGAGATAAAGTGTGTGGGTGATGTTAGTCCTCAATATGTTCTCAATTGTTAAGTAATGATGCCAAGGATCCTTTGAGACAAAACTTAGAAAAGGGTTTTAAGGCTACCTTGTTTTATCAAGGGCGATATGCATAATTTTTCAATCCTCRTAGCTCTTTAAACATTCCATATATGATGATTAGGMATGCCTTCAACTAATAGGGGAAATTTATCCTCTATGTATTAGAATTACTAKGGTAAAAAGRATGAATGATTGTGTGGAGGGAAGGTGTGCTTGCAAGGTATCTAATTCAGAAAATTCTTACAAGGCTTCAGGTGAAGAAKAAYGCGTTGAGCATTCAAGAATTTAGTAGTTATAACAATTTATACATTCTAATTTGAATTACATTCGTTCATGCAACTTATTGCTTGATACATCCACATAACAGAGACTCTACACTAATATGAATATTTCAAACAATAAATGAAAAAATATTGGTCAGGAAACTGAAATCAACCTCATCCATTAATGCACCCACACATATTTATAATACATATGGAGCCAACATGTTGCTAAGATATTTTATTAATAAAGTTCAAAATATAATACATATATGGAAAGTATGGATTTGATACAATGGAGAAGAAAAAGATGGGAGTTACAAACTAATGCAACAAAAAACAATTGAATCCCTACACGCCTCATGTCTACCCTTTCATAATCTATATTTGTGTTGGAGATGGAATGATCTCTAGACTTTGAGGTTCAGACACTCATCCTCTCTTTGTCTATTGACAATGAGATAATGAGCCTAATGGATTATTTATAGCTTTTCCTTCATACAAAAAATATGAATTCTCTATTATGATTTTATTTACCTTTCTTTAATGTCTTGGAAAAGATTTATTTGCTATTATGATTATTTAATGTGGGTCATAATTAAGGCACATGTATTATGACTAAATTAATAGCCTTTATTCTTGATGGGTCTATATTCTATAGTTCTTATTACCTGTCTTCCTAATATTAAAGTGAACATTTTGGGTCATCTTAGAACCTCATAAAATCACTCGATTTCTATTAGAGTTCATTTACTTTTGAAATGTATATAATTTTTTTTACAAGAAATCAATATAAATTTCCAACAAGAAAGACCTAATTAAAAAATGCGATACACATAAATATTGTACTAAAGGTTTCACATCAATTTTTTCCATGGGGAAACCACTCGCTTGGGCATGAAATACCATCTATGGTATCTCAGGAACCACTTTGTTGCATGCCAACTTAGCGCTTAATTGAATGACGATGTGGATTACATAGGGACGCCTTTGCTTCCACGTAGACATCTACATGGCCAAATACATGAGAAGACACAGGTGCATAGTCATGTTGATCCATGAAAGAACTTAGAGGTGACTGATGTTGACTGAGAGATACATGGCCCAACCATATTCCATCTAGCTTTGAAAAAGGTGCAACCCAGATGACCACCTGGACCAATCCTTACCTTCCATGTGTCCATTGTACCATTATGATATCATCCAAATTTTCATGCATTCCTCTGATTTTGAAGCGATGGCCAATGTGAAGGTGCCACATCTCCTCATATCATTCAAATAGGGATAAGGACGAATTTTAACAGATTTTGTTGCATGGGAAGGCTGTCAAAAGGGTCAGAGTATCATTTGATATGATCAATCGGCCTTATCTATGGTAATAATTGATAATCATCTCATTCTCAGATACAAACGTAGGGTATTGATATGTTTAGACATGTCTCATGTGTTTCAGTATCTAATCTCAAGTATAATGATCATATTTAACAAATCATTGGTTTTGTCAGTAAGATCTCCCACAACACATTGGAATTCTATAAGTGTAAGCCACAGGGAAAGGTACAACCATATGCAAGCACCTTCTCCTTACTAAATTCATTGTTCTGAGCTACTCTCAGATGGATGGTGATCTTCCTGAAGGGATTTCTTCCTTGGGTAAACCCTATTGGCCATCTTGTTTTCAGATGTGCTGGAAATTCTACCTGTTTTCACAAAGGGAAGGGAGGTTTCTTCTTGTTCTTGTTGGTTCAGACATAGTAGCATTAAGGCACTATGAAGTTCATCTTAAGGAACAACTACATTTTCTAGCTATCATTTGGTTTAAACATACAACAAAGGACCTAGAGGCAGGATCGATATTTCACCACATTGTGAGGTTACTGTAGCTAAGAGGAAAGGGATAGCCATTCTTCTAGCCACCTAAAAAACCTCAATTTTACAGAAGCAGGAACCAAGCCCAACAACTCTATCCAACTGAGCAGTTCATATGGAAGGATCTAGACTGAACTAACTTAGTTGGGTAAAAATTTTCAATCAAAGGAACTTTTACTCATACTTACCATAGTAAAAATTGCATGTTTCATTACATTGGGAATTTCTACCAGAAAGATAAGTAATATCAAGAAGTTGTTAATCAGTTTAAAGAAACAAGAAGTGGTTTTTGTATCAAGGAAAAACTATAAATAATCCATTATGCTCATTAACTCATTATTAGTAGACAGAGAGAGGAAGAGTGTCTGAACCTCAAAGTATAGAGATCAGTCTAGCTCCAATAGAAAGACATATCATTGAAGGGAATTCATGAGGCTTATATGGATTCAATTATTTTTTGTTTCATTTGTCTATAACTCCCATCTTTTTCTTCTCCATTGTATCAGTTTCATCCTTTCCATCTTTGTACTGTATTATGAAATTTATTATTAAAATCTCCCAGCAACATTTTGGCTCCATATGTGTTATAAATATGTTTGGATGCATTAATGGATGAGGTTGAATTTAGTTTCCTGACCAATCTTGTTTCATTTATTGTTTGAAATATTCATATTTATTAAGAGTGTCTATTACGTGGATGTATCAAACAATAAGTTGTCTGAATTAATGTAATTCAAATCTGAATGCATAAATTGTTACAACTACTAAATTATTGAATGCTCAGCTCGTTATTGTTCACCTAAATCCTTGTAAGAATTGTCTGAATTAGATACCTCATAATCACAACTTCCCTCCACAAAATCATTCGTCCTTTTTACCTTAGTAATTCTAATACATAGAGGAGAAATTTCCTTATTAGTTGAAGGCATGCCTAATCATCATGTCTGTAATGTTTAAAGAGCTATTTGGCTTGAAAAATTATGCATATCGCCCTTGATAAAGAAAGGTATCCTTAAAACCCTTTTCTAAGTGTTGGATCCAAGGTTCCTTAGCATCATTCCTTAAAAACTAGGAACATTTTGAGGACTAACATCCTTAAATAGCACCGTTTCTGAGGACATAATTGTGAAGTTATTTTTCCTTGGGAGACGACAAAGATTAGCTCTGATTCTTGATGGTGAACAAGAATCAGGCACAAGTTTGTTTACTTCTCACCTGGCGACTCCACAGAGGAAAATATGGAATTAATAAGGAAGAATACTAGAGTGAATTCTGATTGTACAAGTATTCCAACATTATTAGATTTTGAAAAACTAATTGCTTGGAGAAACATCAGAGAAATACTTCAAGCTAGAGTTAATCCTAATCTTGAAATTTTTCCTTCTACCAGTCATGAAATAGATCGTGTCAATAGGATATTGGGTACACTTCCCAAGGATCATTCTACTATACAATTTCCTATTCAACACTTAAGTGATTTCCAGAATTCCCCTTTAGGTTTTTCTCATTCATCCAACAATTCATATAA
Source organism: Picea sitchensis (assembly GCA_010110895.2). NCBI lineage: Eukaryota > Viridiplantae > Streptophyta > Pinopsida > Pinales > Pinaceae > Picea > Picea sitchensis. Next base: position 56,125 of record SNQJ01S0006630.1, read on the forward strand.
GCCTTTCTTGAAAAATCCCATACCTCCCCCATATACAGAAACAAGTAACCTAATCCTCAAGCACCTAATGGTTGAGAAAGGTGGAGGGAATAGAAATCCACCAACACCTGTTAATACCTGGGTGGAAGCTAGGCATGTTCCTTTGAATCTTCCCTAAGACACTCACAACTTACCAGAAAATTATCTTAAGTTTCTACTAAAATATGACGAGGAGAAGGAGATAATTATTGAAGAGCACGTGACTATTTTCCAAGACTTCAACTATAACCTATTCATTAAGCATGATGATGTTTTTATGAGAATTTTTGTTCAAACTCTTGAAGAATATGTTATAAAATGATTCATAGGGTTACCTCATGCCTCCATTAATACTTGGCAGGTTCTTGAAACCACTTTCATGAGGCAATGGGGAGAGAAGAGAGACCACCTTTACTATCTTACAGAGTTTTGGTCTTTAAAGAAGAAAGTTATATAGTCTATATTTGATTTTAACAAGATATTCAATAAACTTTACAAGATTATTCATGTAGATATTAAGCCATCTCAAGCAACTGCAAAGGTGACCTATGCTAGAGACTTTGAGGGCGATTTTTCCATAATTCTAAGAGAAAGAAGGTTTGAAACCTTCTTAATCATGCAAGACAATGTTATTGATATTGAAGAAAACACGAAAGATTTAGGTAAAATTAAAGTAAAAACATATTAGACTGATAAATATAAGAATAAATTAAAAGAAGAAGTTGGTACCTCAGGTGCTAGTAAAGATTCACAGGAATCTAAGATTGAGGAGATGTATATACTCATTAGGAATGTATCCAATAAATTGTCTAGACTTGAAACTGAAGTGAGTCCTCCAAATAAACCTCCTAATGAAGAAGGCCCTAGAAATGCTAATCAGCTTAGGATACCTTTTAGCCCACAATTTTTTATAAGATATAGGAGGAATGAAGAGCAATCCCTTAGACCTCCAGTAAATAATAATAATGAAAACAATGTTGTGGAATATCTAGGAGGTGAGGAGTTCATAGATTTCCAGGAAGAGATGCATCTGATTCAAGACAGTCAGGAAGATATGCATCTTACAGAACATTATTATGAGTGATATTTAAATGTCAAACCTCATAATTGATACCAATATGGAAATTAAGGAGGATTATCACTTTCCTAGTATAGATTGTTCTCTAATGCACTACTAGCTCAACTACACAAGAAATATGACCTTAGGCATAGTCTTGTGGGGTCAAAAAATGATAATCAACTTCCATCTAAGAAATTGGCAACAACTCAACCTAAGGAAAAAGAAAAAGAAATAGTCATCATTGCACAAAAGATATATTCCCCTAATCAGGCTAAGGGAAGAACTTATCATATAAATATTGAGAAACCTAGTCATCCTTTTAACATAGAGAATGAATTAGGAAAAATCAAGATACCTATGCCATTAGTATAGCTTGTTAAGAACCCTTCCTATCAAAAAAAATTTAGAAGGTTATGCATGGATCCAATCTTAGCAACCAACCTAAAACTTTGAATATACATGATGAATTTCCAACAATTAATTTTGGACCACACATAGATATCAAAGAATACTTAGTTGCACCTTTTTTTGTAACTTTAAACATTCATGAAAAACTATTGCATAAGTGCATGTAGTATTTTGTATCCTCCCATAACCTTGTGCCTAAATCGTTCATGGAACATATGAGATTTGAGATAAATAGACCTTATCATGATTTATACTCTTTTGACTTAAGAAAGGTTAAATGTGAGGGTATGATCAAGGATTTGGTAGTTACATTAGCACAACTCCCTGTCAAGAGTATCATGATGGATGTGGTTGTAGATGATGTACCTACAAACTATGGGATGTTACTATCTAGATCATGGGAAGGAATGTTGGGATGAAATATGCAAATTGATATGACATATGACATTGTACAAGTTTTTGGGGGTGAGAAGAGGATATTTTGTAGAGAAACAAAGTTTGCATATGTGGTAAGTGACCAAAACAATCTAGTAAATAATCCCATCTATTCTACTGAATCTAATTTGGGCTACAACTACGTGTCCATAAATGAAGCTGATGAAGAATACCCTAGACCAAAAAGTGTACTTGCTATTGATGAGTTGAAATTTGATGGAGTGTGGAAGTTACAATTTTGTGGAGCTAATTAAAAAGAAGGTTATGGAGCAGGGATAGTGATGATATCTCCAACAAATGAGAAAAGTATGTTATATTATAAATTGGAGTTTTAAGCTACTAATAATGTGGTTGAATATGAGGATTTGGTATTAGGATTGGAGGCTACTAGGAAAATGAAGATAACACACTTAGAAGTGTTTGGAGACTTTGAGCTAGTGGTGCAACAGGTAATAATTATTTATCAAAACAAAGACCCTAGGATGAAGGCCTATAGGAATCTGAATTGGGATCTAATTGACAATTTATTTCTAGCTTTTAATATTATTGTTGTCCCTAGATATTTGAATCAACAAGAAGATTCATTATCCATAGTTGTTAGTACTTTAAAAACACCAATAATTCGTCAAATAATGTATGAAGTGGAAATGAGGTACAAGCATTCTATCCCAGACAATGTGAAGCATTGGCAGGATTTTAAAGATTATTTGCAGTTGAGAATATTTTTGGAACTGATGGATGAATTTTCCTCGACTCATATAGACAACAAAGAGGATATAGAAGAGGGTTAGGAAGCTAGAGTGTGATGCTCAAATTGATACTCATTTCAACAACCACATGGAATCCCATAAAGTGCTACAATTGAAAAATAATTTCATTCCTTAAGGCTTAGTTCCTTTAGAACAACTATTTGATAAGAATGATGTACCTATTAATCCTACTTTCCTACCAAAGGATGAAAACATAGAGGATTGTAATTTGGGGATTATTCAAGAGCCTAAATGCATTAAATTGTCCAAAGATTTGTCACCTAAACTCAAGCAAAAATATGTGGACCTGTTTAAAGAATATGTGGATTTTGTTTCTTGGAAGTATGAGGATTTAAAGACATATAATACCTATATTATTCAACAGAGAATACATTTAAATCCAGGGAAAAATCCTTTTAGGAAATTTTATAGCACAAGTTGTAGGTTGGGAAAATACTGACCCAATCACAAAGCAAGAGATACAACTTGGGAATCCTACACCTAATGTTACCTCGATGTAGGTCCCATATTTCAAGGGTGACTAGGTCACTCTAGGGAGTCAATGTCGGTGACCCTAGGGGGAAGAGATGGATATGTATAGACATGGAAGTGAATCCCCTAAAGGTCAAGTCTAAGTGGAGTTAAATGTGGGAAGAAATTCTTTGTAAGTCAAGTGATTGTTTCCCCAACGGGATAGTACTTCTTCGGATGATTGTACCTTCCCGAGACACAAGAAAATACAACTTGCAATGATATATGTTAGTATGGATCAGAAAGTTAATCTTGATATCCCTAATTTGCAAAAAATAGATGAAAATTTACATCATTAAATAAATCATCTAAATGAGCATGAAAGGATCTAAACTAGTTAAGCAAATCAACATCAAGATTAGCAATGAATATAGGCTAAAAAATGGCACTTTGAAGTTGAATAAAGCAAGTTGTTGTAACATGTATATTTATTCAGAAAATTGCAGCCTTATGGCTGTATCTTTCAGTCACTTATATCAAAAAATTACACCATCAAAATATGCCAACAATTAGCCCAAAATATGTGCCCTAATTAGTAGAGTTAGTGTGCAAAATTTAGGAGCTAGTCTAGGGTTAATTTAGGAGTTATGGTTAGTAGTTTATCTATGTTAGATCATCCCTAATGGCTGTAGTTTAGGTTTTTTAACAGGAAGTAAAGTAGTGGGAGAGAAGGGAATACCTAGTAGGGGAATACTCCTCTCAATGAGGCAAACCAAATCCAAGCAAGAGACCTTTCAAAGGATAAAATTTGTGTTTCCGAAAGCAATGCTTTTATATCTCCAATGCAAACAATATATGACTAATGTATTTACTATTGGGTTAATGATCCAGATTTTATGAACAGAACAAAATGAATACATATTATTAACATGTGCTTAACAAAAAATAATAGAGATACAGTATAATTGGTTTTCTATTCAATAACGAAATAAGCTGAAACTGTAAAATGCAGCGGAAACAAGCTTGTTGGAATGGTGGCAGCTTATCTCTGAGAAGAGATGTGACAGCAGTGTGCATTCGCAAGAAGAAGGTTACCATGAGGCTCTAAAGGCATTTTTACAATAAGAAAGAATGCCAAAAACCCTAGACATCCAAAAACCTAACCCTAGGAGATGAAGCGCCAAAAGTCATGTGGGCCCCGTTTGGGTAAGTTAGTACATCAA
>SNQJ01S0006630.1:60498-82487 GCA_010110895.2 Picea sitchensis
ACCTTGTTGAGTTATGCAATTATTTATTCTGCTATGAATTTATTTGATGAATCTAAACTGTTTAAGTTGCTGGTAAGCAGATTGATATATGTTAGATTAGATATTGTAATATGCTGTTAAGAAATAAATGCTCGTGAATATAACAATGTTAGATATATATATTGATGGGCATTACACTTCATCATTGATAGAGGTTGCCAGAAGAACCTCATCTCAGCAGAGGTCATCAAGTAGTTGACTCTACCAACAACGTCTAACCCACAACCGTACACCATTGGATGGCTCTGCCAAGGAAGCGTTCTCTACGTCATCCAACAGTGTCGACTATCGTACGGCATCAAGCCCTTCAAAGACGAGTATTGTGTGATATTTCTCCTCTCGAAGTTTGTGATGTTCTTTTGGGACAACCTTATTTATGGAAACGTCATGCTGTATATGAGTCTATACCTCGTAGTGTTATTATTACTTTGAATAGGAAATTATACAGGATAACTGAGGCAGTCCCACCTAGTGCTATTTCCTTGATCTCTGCTAAGAAATGCAGGAAGGTCCTCTCTTAGACATGGAAGTTTGTCTTCTTTGTGATTCACTCTCAGAATAAGTGAAAGATCACAGCCACATCCAGGGTCTCTGTGGCCGACCTCTCCACACAACAAAAGCAAGTAGATAAGGTCATGGAAGAATACTCAAATATCTTCTCCTCACCTACAGGGGTACCTCTGCACTGCTAGGTCAAGCACCCCATCGATCTGACCCCCATTGCATCGCTACCCAATGGGCTAGTCTATCGTTTCTCTTTATTAGAGAATGAGGAGATCAAACGACATATCTAAGAACTTTTCCACAACGGGCACATCCACCCAAGCTCATCACCTTGCGGGAGACCAATCGTGGTGGTACAGAAGAAAGATGGAACCTTGTGACTCTATATTGATTACCGAGCTCTGAATAAAATCACATTCAGAAACCGGTTCCTGATTCCTCGAATCGATGACCTTCTTGATCAACTCACAGGGGCCAAATACTTCAGTAAGATTGATCTAAAGTCTGGCTACCACCAGGTCCTGATAGAACAAATAGATGTATGGAAGACCGCCTTCAAGTCAAAGGAAGGCCTTTTTGAATGGTTGGTCATGCCCTTTTGTTTAACAAATGCTTCAGCCACTTTCATGAGGATGATGGATGATATCCTGCGACCATTCACCAATAATTTTGTAGTGGTGTATCTGGATGACATTCTAATTTATAGCAATACTTGGGCCAAACACTTGCAACATATTCAGCAGGTTCTGCACACCCTACGACAGCACAATCTATACGCCAACTTGGAAAAATGCTCCTTCGGCATGGACATGGTCCATTACTTGGGCTACATCATCGATCAGCATGGCGAACATGTGGATCTAGCCAAGATCCAAGTCATTCATGACTGGCCAGCCCCAAAAACACTCACTGAGCTTCGAAGCTTCTTGGGCCTTGCCAATTTCTACCGCAGGTTCATGTTGGGTTTCTCCCATATTGCATGGGCCCTCAGAGAAATAAACAAGGGTGGTGGTAAGGTGAAATTTGCGTGGGGCCAGTCCCAACAACAAGCGTTTGATGATTTGAAGCAGTGCTTGTGCTCAGCCCCAGTACTTTCACTACCAGACCTGCAACATCCTTTTGAGATCGAGACAAATGCTTCAGACTATGCTGTGGGCGCCGTTTTCACTCAACATGGCCACCCCGTGGCCTATCATAGTGAGACACTGTCAGATACTGTCCGTAAGTACCCTACTTACGACAAATAAATGTACTCCATTGTGCAAGCATGCCACCAGTGGAGACATTACATTCTTGGGAAGGAGACAGTCATCCACACTGATCATAAGCCACTGCATTTTATGCAGACACAGAGAAAATTGCAGAATGACTGCCATCAAAAGTGGTCCACATACTTGAAGCAATTCCACCTCAACATCAAGTATAAAATAGGAAGCACCAATCGCTTCGTTGATTGCCTCAACAGACCGCCAATGGCAGCACTCACCACAGTGCTAGACTCTTGCGGTCATGAGACATGTGGATAGCCCCAACTTTATGAGATAGACCCTGACTTCCCCACCACCTACCAAATGTTGTGTGCAAACGCAGTTGTCGATAATTTCCATCTTCAGGATGGGTTGTTGTGTCGTCTGGGCCATATCTGTGTTCCATCAAGTCAGCGAGTAAAGCTGATCTAGGAAGCCCACTACAGTCGGGTGGCAGGACACTTTGGCGTCGAAAAGACAGTGGCGATGCTACAAAAACATTTCTACTAGCCAAAACTTCGATAGGAGGTCAGCAAGTATAGCAGGTCCTGCACTGCCTGCGTTATTGCCAAACCGACCACTAAGAAACAGGGCCTGTACACCCCTCTTCCCACTCCTGACAGGCTATGGGAATCCATCTCAATGGACTACATGTCGTGCCTCCCATCCACCAAGAGGGGAAATGACTGTGTTTTTGTGGTTGTTGATCTCTTTTCTAAGATGGTGATCATGTTTGCCTGCAAGAAGAGCATCACAACAGAGGCCACTGCCAAGCTCTTCTTTGAATGAGTCTGGGTACATTTTGGAATCCCACAAACCATTGTCTCAGATCGGGATAGTCAATTTCTTAGCACATTCTAGTCGAGCCTCTGGTCACTGCTGGACACCAAGCTCACCAAATCCATGGAATTCCACACCCAGACAGGTGGCCAAATCGAGGTTGTAAATTGAATGATTGTGCATATCCTTCGCATGTATAATTCAAAACACCCTCGCAGATGGGATGAGAGCCTTCCCTATGTCCAGCATAGCTACAACCAAGCCCTGCATAGCTCAACTAGCCACAACCCCTTTCAAGTGGGGTTGGGATTCCAACCATTAGGTCCCATAGATGTTGCACTTCCCCTTGCGGTCACCTCGATCGACTCATCTCCTGCTCCAACTGAAGCTGACAAAGCCACCCAGTTCAATGAGCGGATCCAGCACATCCACCAATAGGTTCAGGATATCCTACAAAAGTCCAATGACAAGTACAAATAGTGCCATGATCAACATCGAGTGCCACATAAGTTTCAGGTGGGCGGCAAAATTTGGTTGCACTTGCAAAAAGAACGCCTTACAAAACCGCATCAGAAGCTTCTTCCACTCCGTTATGGGTCGTACACTATCACCAAGGCTATGGGGGATAATTATTTTGAGCTCAACATTCCTCCTTTCCTTGGCCTGCACCTAGTGTTCAACGTGGATCTCCTTCGCCCTTATTTCCCACCATTATTGGACACCTCAGAAGCAACAAAACAGCTGACACCAACAGAGCTCAACCCCGACTGCATACAATAGGCATCCAATGATCAGATTGTGGATAGACATATCAAGGGCACTCGACAACAAAGGATCCAGCTTTATCGAGTCGTCAAAGCAGGGCAGCTCCTGCACCAAGGAAAGTGGCTCACCCGGGGCCAAGTTCAGCAGAAATTTCCTCATCAGATGGGGGACCTCAACGCAATGGAGACCGTTTCTTCCTAAGGAGGGAGGATTGATCTATATGGATATCGGTGGCCACCCAACTTTTCCAACTGGCTCAAAACAGATTTCTGACAATTTTGGCAATTTACTATTTTTAGCAGTTTTAACTTCCGGGGCCATTTTGAGGGCCTAAATGAAGGTTTTTCTTGATCGAGCTCCTCAATGATTGCCAAAGGCATCATTGAGCCCCCAAAATGAATCTCAATGTTACCTTTCCAACAGGCTATCACACGCCTAAAATGGAGTTCATATGCAAAATTTACGACGACGGGAAGTTGATGTACTAACTTACCCAAACGGGGCCCACATGACTTTTGGCGCTTCATCTCCTAGGATTAGGTTTTTGGATGTCTAGGGTTTTTGGCATTCTTGCTTATTGTAAAAAGGCCTTTAGATCCTCATGGTAACCTTCTTCTTGCGAATGCACACTGCTGTCACATCTCTTCTCAGAGATAAGCCGCCACCATTCCAACAAGCTTGTTTCTGCTGCATTTTATAGTTTCAGCTTATTTCGTTATTGAATAGAAAACCAATTTTACTGTATCTCTGTTATTTTGTGTTAAGCACATGTTAATAATCTATATTCATTTTGTTCTTCTCATAAAATCTGGATCATTAACCCAATAGTAAATACATTTGTCATATATTGTTTGCATTGGAGATATAAAAGCATTGCCTTCGGAAACGCGAATTTTATCCTTTGAAAGGTCTCTTGCTTGGATTTGGTTTGCCTCATTGAGAGGAGTCTTCCCCTACTAGAGATTCCCTTCTCTCCCACTACTTTACTTCCTATTAAAAAACCTAAACTACAGCCATTAGGGATGATCTAACCTAGATAAACTACTAACCATAACTCCTAAACTAACCCTAGACTAGCTCCTAAATTTTGCACACTAACTCTACTAATTAGGGCACATATTTTGGGCTAATTGTTGGCATATTTTGATGGTGTAATTTGTTGATATAAGTGACAGAAAGATACATCCATAAGGCTGCAATTTTCTGAATAAATATACATGTTACAACAACTTGCTTTATTCAACTTCAAAGTGCCATTTTTTAGCCTATATTCATTGCTAATCTTGATGTTGATTTGCTTAACTAGTTTAGATCCTTTCATGCTGATTTAGATGATTTATTTAATGATATAAATTGTCATCTATTTTTTGCAAATTAGGGATATCAAGATTAACTTTCTGATCCATACTAACATATATCATTGCAAGTTGTATTTTCTTGTGTCTCGGGAAGGTACAATCATCCGAAGAAGTACTATCCCGTTGGGGAAACAATCACTTNTGAATTTATTTGATGAATCTAAACTGTTTAAGTTGCTGGTAAGCAGATTGATATTATGTTAGATTAGATATTGTAATATGCTGTTAAGAAATAAATGCTCGTGAATATAACAATGTTAGATATATATATTGATGGGCATTACACCTAGGTTAGATAGATGGAACAAGGTTCCTGCAGACACTAGCAATTCTCTGCTCATTTTTTGTAAAAAAAAAATCAGTCATGATAGACTCAGAACTGCTTGGAGCAAACTGTTCTGGTTTCCCTCCTGTGGCGGAACAGGGGGCTGCCAAGCGTCGCGAACTTGTAAACATGTGATTTAATATAAGGTCCCTCCTTTTTTATTTACAAAAAAAAAACATGAAAAAATCAAGAAAAAAATCAACTTTGAAATAAGAATGATCTTTCACATGCCCTTAATCATAAGTTAGTTGATACTAGCACTGGTTTATAGTGAGATCTACTACAATGACTCCCACTATACACTATTTCATGGTTAAAAGATGAAAGAAGTTCTCATCTTTACAATATTAAGAAGGTGGAGGATAAAAAACAAGGACCTTCTTAACCTTTTAATTCATCAAAACTTTAGAAATTTAAAGAAGTTTTTCTCAAATCATATTTTGAGAATAAAAACAAAATTTTAAGAAAATCCAAATAATTCCATACATTTTTTTTATTATGGTTAAATAAACAAAATTGTTTTTAATATAGATTAAAAATTGTCATAAGCTCATCAAAAACTAAATTAAATATAATATTAATTAAAATATAAAATTAAAATTATTTAAATCATATAACACATATAAAAATAAAATAAACTTTGTGAAATTATCAATTATTTAAAAAAATCAAATCGTTAAAACAACATAAATTTAAACTAAATAAAATAAAATTTGTGAATTTCTCAATTATTTAAAGAAATCAAATCCTTAAAACAACATAAATTTCCTAAATTTATGTATTTTAAAAAGGGTTGACCATTTTTTACTTCCTTGAATGTTACCACATGGATATGGCTATATATTTTCCTTGAATGTTACCACATGGATATGGAAATATATTTTGATTATCTAAACTTTTTAAATTACAGCTAGAATTCTTTATACAATTGTTATTGTTAGATATCTGGATATGTAATTATAGGTAGAATTACAGCTAGAATTTTTTATACAATTGTTAGATATATGGATATGTAATTATAGGTAGAATTAGGCTCTATAATTATTGGCGAAATCTCAGGTTTTTAGTTACTTAGAATGCATTTTTTAATACATGAATGGATTTAGTTCTCTAAAAAAAAACCCTAAACACTAGGATTATGCAAATTTAAAAACTGAAATCTGCAATTCCAACTCAACCATTGTTTACTAAATTTCAAACAAAATAAATCAGAAATGTTTACTAAATTTCAAACAAAATAAATCAGAAAATATGTCCGAAAAATAATCATAAACATTTTAATGATCCACAATCAAACCTTTTATAAATATATGTTTTCGTTTGTCTGCGTTATTCCTCTCCTCTCCTCTCCTCTCCTCTCTTATGTCATCCAACAAAATAAATCAGAAAATATGTCCGAAAAATAATCATAAACATTTTAATGACCCACAATCAAACCTTTATAAATATCTGTTTTCGTTTGTCTGCTTTATTCCTCTCCTCTCCTCTCTTATGTCATCGTAAGCATCGCATTCGAGGTACCTATATGCTATGGAAATCTCTGGTGGGAAATATTTTATGATGATAAATATTTCTGCACACAAATCAATTTTCCTACGAAGGAGACATTAACTATGATTGCTGCAGCTGCGTATCTTGAAATGATGAGCAATACGAAAGCTCAATGGCATCACCTGCGCCCTAGCAGGGGATTTAAATTATGCTAATGCACATGAAATCAGAGCGATGACATTTCTGCTGGGTTCGAATTAGGTTATTATGTTTTAAATGTTGAAATGTTTATTCGCGCCGTTGAGACCATCGACATTCCGTTCGGGTCAGCATGTGGGTCATTTAACTCTTATGTCAGATTGTGCGTCATGTTTACGGCCATAAGTTCGTGTTTGCATTGTTACTAATTTAACGTCCATGTCAAATCTTTGTCATCTGTCTCTCAGAATTTAGACCGTGCATATGGTTTTGGGAAATTTCAAATTTAAGTTTTTGGTAATTTAAACGTTCTATTTTTATTTTTATTTTACTATTTTTTTGGTTAAATTATCTGTCTAATTTTATAATAGGAAATTGGAAAAAATGTTGGATTTGTAAATTTGAGTGGTTAAAATTATATAATCTAAATGTTCTTTATAGGTTTTTAAACAAAATCTATTTATACATTTAAAAATACAATTTACACGACACAAAATTACCATTTTAATAAAAAAAAACCAAAACCTATAAAGTTAAGACAAGGCCTATTTTTTTTGAATTGTTTGTTTTCTTAGAGCTTATAAAATTGAATTTCCAAAATAGAGTGAAATATAGATACTGTTTACAACTAAAGAATGATAAATTTACCTGGAATTTAGAGAGTAAAGTAGGTATATGTTTTGAAAATTAAAATAAGAGAGGAGCAGTGACTAGCCATAAGGTAAAGTTAGCATAAGCCAACCCCTTACAGATAGACACAGCAGCACCCAAAGCCAGTTAAGAGAAATTAGCAGCCTACCTCCCCGAAAATGAAACCAGCTTAGCAAACCTCCAATTAGTAGCAGCAGATACTAGAACAATGATCAAATAGCAGTTCAATGGTTTTCAGTAGCTATAAAATAGAAGTAAGCTAGCACAATGAAAAGCAAGCAGAGTCATGAATCAAACCATCAAAGACATAAGAACAGCTAAGCCAAACAAAGACCTAAGAATAGCCACCATAGTTAAGCATGAAATCCATAAACCAAGAAGCAATAAATCCCCTTTTCTTGGAGAGCTAAGGTACTAATTGTGCGAATAAATGAATTGGTTGCAGTTAAGATGTTGATAAATTTGCCTACTTAAAAAAATATATTATTCTATTAAAAATAATTTAAAAGATTGTCACAATTAATTCCATTAATTCAGCTGAGAAAAACTCGGTACATTTAAAGGAAAGAAGACAAAAGCAAAGAAAGAGAGGCTATGAGAAAGTCAAAACCCAAGAATAAAGAAGTTTCAGTCAGTGAACTGGATAAAATGGAACTAAGTATTTGTTATGACCAAATTCATGGAGAATAGATGGTTAATCAAATAAAAAAGAAACTGTCAGAGATTGCACATTTAAGTTTCCTAATGCTTTTTGTGTTTCTCTACCACATAATCCATTAGTACAGGTTGCTCCACATCAGCATCAGCAGCACTTTTAATGAGCCCATCAGAAATTAAGACCTGTTAAGATGAAATCTAATAAAATATAATTATTTAACTTAATGGAAATAAGAATCTCAAAATAGATTATTAATCTCCTAATTTTATTTAGGAGAATTCAATTTTAGCAGAGAAATTAGAGACCTGGTTCAAAGTTTAAGTTTATAGTTAGGAGAACTCAATTTTAGCAAAATTAGAGACGTGGGTTAAAGTTTAAGTTTATAGGAAATCTGAAATGGCAATTTCAGCAAGTCAAAGAAGCCATTTTATGCATGGATAACTGTAATTTAATAATTTTGAGTTTACCAATTTTTATAAAACGGTTTTTTTTTTTTTAATTTGGTGATATAATTTTTTACTAAATTATAAATTTTTTTTATTTATATTATATATTTTCTATTGTAAAAATAAATTTAGCTTATTGAAAATTTATGTACACTTAAATTACACAGAATTAATCATTCAAATCTAGAAATCTACCCTATAATAATTTCTATCCAAATTTCTACCAAATATTCAAAAAAAAACAAATTAAGTCATACCATTCATATATTGTTTTAACAGATGTGGCGATGTCGTTCCGCCATCGAATAACGTGGTAGAGATATCAATACATCGATAATGGGATTACAATGGGTCCACGTCCATTAATATGGACGGAATTTACATATGGTACTGAGCAAAGTAATACGACGAGAACAACGTGAACAATCTACGGGACTGTGAAAGATCTGATGAACCTGATGGGACAGCCCCCAGACCAGACCTGGAATTTGACGTTTCACAGAAAGTATTTTGTTTTTTAAACGTTTTTGACGGTTAATAAAAATTCTGAAATGTGAAAGAGCGTAAAGCATAAGAACGAATATAATTCAACCATTCGTGAAAATTAGTTGTTCTTCACTCGCAACAGCATTTGCCTGATGCAATGAAGTATTGTTATTAGCTACAGCATAATGTTAAATATAATGTAATCTCAACAGTCTCACTGTACACTGCCAGATATCCTGTACACTGCCAGATGTCCTATTATTTCTTGATTTGCTTGAGCCTATTTAGCTCAGCTATTTTTCCTTTTCTCATTGTACTCTTTTCCTTACATACCTAATATATTGAATACTATTTTCTGCTTTGCTATTTTCTCCCTATTCTCTGCTTCTCACTTTCTCATGGTATCAGAGCTTCAGTAGTAAGCCTCTTCACACAATCTAGAGAGCAACCCGATCCTCAACAACGCAGAGCTTACACTATTCACGAGAGCATAGGACGCGAGATTCTTCACAAAGTCTGGAGAGAAATCCGTAGTCCGCCCTCCGCTCAAAAGATCATAGCAGAAAGCACGCACGAGGAAGCAGAGCGCAATACGCTCAAAAGATTGAGGAGTCAGAGCTACAGAAGGTAGAAACGTTTAAAGATCTCGCGAAATTCTTTCAAATTCGTGAAAGATTGTTGCAGAAGGCAGAAACGTTTAAAGAATTCGGAAAATTCTCACAAACTCGTGAAAGATTGCTACAGAGGTCAGAAAGATTTAAAGAATTCGTGAAAGATTCACGAATTTCCTCAGGAGAAACTCTTTCCAAGAACAACCAAGAACACGCTAAAGCAGCCAAGAACGAACAGACGCATTCGTAAGATCGGTTCTGCTAGCAGATATAAGGTGTTAATCGAGTTCAGAAAGATCGAGGACCGCGTAGAAAAGGAAAAAGATTTACAGTCGTCAGATCTGGGAGCGAAGATCAACATCCGTTGATCTCGAAGTAAGGTGTGGCATTTTAAGTTTTTCGGCATTTCGCGGACCGGGAAACATAAGAGGGAGAGTCTTTCGACTCCCAGAGACGTGAAACTGCGAAAACGCGCCAGCCGTTGAATTTCGGCATTTCGGAGTTCAAGACTTGGAGCACCAAGGGTTCATGAAGTCTCTGCCTCGCGAAATCCCAAAGGAATCTAGACCGTTGGATCTGGAGCGCAGTCGCCTGAGACCCGCTGGATCAAAGAAGTGCGCAGAATAGATCTGGAGCCGTCCGATCTTGCGTGGATAGTCGATAGCCATCGGATCCGAGAGAAAGTGCACGGGGTTAAGTCCTCTAGAGCGCACAGGAGAAAAGCTTACTTGCGAAGTCACGAATTCCCGAAAGCATCGGGACCGTCCAACAGGAGGACACGTGGCAAGCGATCAAGACATCGGGAGATTCCCGAAGAGAGGTTGAAGGCCATTTCGGCATTCTTGGTACCGTGGATGCAAAAGGTAAGAGTTCGGGACTCTTGACCCACGAGATCCTGAAAGAACGTGAGTCGTCGGATGCGGGAGGATCACAGTCATTGATCCCAGCTAGGAGCGAAAGACCGGTGTTTGGGTACTTCGGTGCTTCGGTATTTCGGATACCGGAAGTTCGAAGGTGCAAGATTTGTTGCATCCGCGATCACGGGATCTCGAAACGCGAAAACCCGAAGTTCAAGGCTCACGCCTAGACACGAGGCTTTACACGCAGGAAACAAGTAAACACGAAATTTTCTAACAATTTTTTTTTTGTTTTG
Source organism: Picea sitchensis (assembly GCA_010110895.2). Lineage (NCBI taxonomy): Eukaryota > Viridiplantae > Streptophyta > Pinopsida > Pinales > Pinaceae > Picea > Picea sitchensis. The sequence continues at coordinate 71,211 of SNQJ01S0006630.1, forward strand.
CTAAATTCTTTAAAGATGGCCACGTCTAGCAATTTAGGACCAACTCAAGGTCTGATTCTTCTTGGAAAGAATTATGAGTTTTGGTCTCTTCAAATGAAATATTTCTTGTAAGCACAAGAGTGTTGGGATCTAGTGGATCTTGGATATGTGGAACCAGATCTAGCAGACCTTTCTGCAATGACAAACCACCAGAGAACTGCTCAGGCAACACAGAGGAACAGAGAGAATAAAGCCAAATTCTAGATTCAAAATTCAGTGGATGACTCGATTTTCTCAAAAATCACAGGCGCTGGTACTTCAAAACAGGCTTGGGACATCCTTAAATCTACCTACCAAGGAAATGATAGGGTCAAAACAGTCAAACTGCAGACCTTGAGGATGTAATTCGAGACTTTAAGAATGACAGAGTCTGAAAATGTGGATCAGTTTATGACCAGAGTCATGGGAATCGTGAACCAGAGCAGATTGACTTGTGAAGCCATCCCTGATCAACGCATTGTTGAGAAAGTCCTCATAAGTTTACCAAAGAAATTCGAAATGGTTGTTACAGCAATCCTTGAATCCAAAGATTTGTCACGTTTTTCAACAGATGAACTAATTGGTTCCCTGGTGACACATGAGACCAGACTGCATCTCACAGATGAGTCAATCGCCAATGCCTTCAAAACTCAATTCTCCTTCAGCAGTGGGAGAGGCAGAGGAAGAGGCAGAGGTCACCAAGGACGAGGGATCATTACAAGTAACCAACACTCAAGTGGAGGTAACAGACAACAAAACCAGAATCAAAATTTCCAAGGTCACAGACAACAGCACCAAAATCAGAATTTACAGCCTCAAAGAGGCGGAGGGAGAAGATCAAATGAAAAATCAAGCATACAATGCTATTACTGCAAAAAGTATGGGCACTACGAATCTGAATGCAGGAAGAAGCAAGCAGATCAACTCTCAGGCAGAGCACATGTGTCAAATCATACAGGAGAAACCTCAGGAGGTATGATTCTCTCATGCCACAAGACTGAAAAACAACCTAAATATCTTTGGTTGATGGACAGTGGATGCAGTAATCACATGACAGGTAACAAAGATTTACTTTCATGCATTGATTCTTCAATCTCATTTGATATTACACTTGGAAATGATTCCTTAGTCAAAGTTCAAGGAAAAGGAACTATACCTATTCTTACTAAACAAAATGTAAAGAAAGACATAAACATTGTCTATCATGTTCCAGATCTGAAACATAATCTGGTAAGTGTAGGACAGCTCATTGAACATGGCTATAAGGTACTTTTTGAGGGAGCATCTTGCAGGATTTATCATAAATCCCCCAGTAGAAAATTGATTTATGAAATCCACATGACTCGGAATAGGATGTTTCCCCTTACCCTCAGAACTGCAAATCTAATCCAACCATATGCACAAAGTGCAACCACCCCTAATGAAACTATGGTTTGGCATACAAGATTTGGACATCTACCCTTTTAGAGTCTAAGTCTTCTACAGAAGCACTCCATGGTCAAAGGTCTCCCTATCTTCAAAGAACAAAATTCCCCATGTGAGTCTTCCATACTTGGAAAACATAAGAGAACTAGGTTTCCACAGTCCTCCACTCAAGCCAAACAACATCTCGAACTTGTTCACACTGACCTATGTGGACCAATGCAAATAGAGTCAATAGGTGGTAGCTTTTACTTTCTAACATTTATTGATGGCTTTAGCAAGAAAATCTGGATCTATTTTCTCAGACACAACTCTAAAACTTTTACAAAATTCAAAGAATTCAAAGCAGAAGCTGAAAAACAGAGTGGCAAATATATAAAAGTTCTCAGGTCCGATGGAGGAGGAGAATACAACTCCAATGAATTTGCAAAGTTCTGCAAATCACAAGGCATTGTCATGCAAACTACAACCAAGTATACTCCACAACAGAATGGAGTGGTTGAAAGGAAAAATCAGACAATAATGAACATGGCAATAAGCCTACTCAAAGAGAAATGTTTGTCAAATACTTTTTGGGCTGAAGCAGTAGCATGCTCAGCTTATCTCTTGAATAGATCTCCAACCACAAGTCTAAAGATGAAAGTCCCTCAAGAAGCATGGAGTGGGACAAAGCTAAATGTTGCGCATCTAAGGACATTCAGCTGCATAGCATACGCTCACATACCTTCCGAATTAAGGAAGAAACTGGATGATAGAAGTGAGAAATGTATCTTTACTGAATACAATGAAACAACTAAAGCTTACAGACTTTACAATCCAATCTCAAAGAAACTAATTCTCAGTAGAGATGTAAAATTTATGGAAAATCAACTTTGGAACGAATTTGAAAATCAACAAATGGACAGTCAAAATCCATTGCTGCCCAGTTCTGAAAACACAGAAAATTCAGGACAGCCAATACCTCAACCTGCTCTTCCAAGATTGCAGGTACAAGGACATCCTGAAAACTCTCAAAATAACTCAACTTCCAGCGGAGACTCATCCTTTGAACCTCAAAATCAGAGAACTCGAAGTTTGAGAGAAATCCATCAGCAGTTGGATGACATTGAACAACACAATTTTTTTGCTTTAATGTCATTTCAACCTACATCTTTTAAAGAAGCAGCTAAGGAGCCACATTGGGTTCAAGCCATGAACCAAGAAATTGACTCCATTGAGAAGAACAAGACATGGGATCTTGTTGATTTGCCCAGTCACAAGAAGAGTATTGGTGTCAAGTGGGTTTACAAAACTAAACTAAATGAAAAAGGGCAGATTGAAAAACACAAGGCAAGACTTGTTGCCAAAGGATTCTCACAACAACCAAGTACTGACTATGGTGAAACTTTTTCCCCAGTAGCAAGATTAGACACTGTAAGGACTCTATTGGCCATAGCAGCCCAACATAAATGGAAAGTATAGTAGATGGATGTCAAGTCAGCTTTCCTAAATGGTTTCTTAGAAGAAAAAGTTTATGTCGATCAGCCACCTGGATTTGAAGTCCAAGAGCAGCCAGCCAAAGTATATCAGTTGAAGAAATCCTTGTATGGCTTAAAGCAAGCTCCAAGAGCTTGGTACAACAGAATTGACACTTACCTGATCAAAAGTGGTTTCAGCAGAAGCCAAAATGAGCCAACTCTTTACACCAAAACAGATCAGCACGGTAAAATTTGGATTGTATGTTTATATGTTGATGACATGATATATACTGGAAATCTTGAGTTAACAAATTTTAAGCATGCCATACAATCTGAGTTTGAGATGACAGATCTTGGCATAATGAAATATTTTTTGGGGATTGAGGTTGATCAATCAACCAAAGGAATCTTTGTCTATCAGAAAAAGTATGCAGCAGACATCATCAAAAGATTCTACATGGAAGAATGCAATCCAGTAGAAACCCCTATACCCCTAGGCACAAAATTGAGCAAGAAAGATGAAGGCCCTACAGTGGACCCTACCCTGTTCAAAAGTTTAGTAGGCAGTTTGTTGTATCTTATAGCAACTAGGCATGATATTATGTATGCAGCGAGCCTTGTTTCCAGATACATGGAATCCCCCAAAGATTCTCACTGAAAGATGGCGAAACAGATTCTGAGATATGTTGGAGGAACTCTCAATTTTGGCTTATGGTACACTAAATCTGATAATAATCACCTTTCTGGTTACACAGACAGTGATTTTGCAAGCAGCCTAGATGACAGGAATAACACCTCGGGACATGTTTTTCACCTGGGCACGAACCTGATTTCATGGGCATCAAAGAAGCAGCCAATTGTATCAATATCTTCTGTAGAGGCAGAGTATGTCGCTGCTACCTCAGCTTCCTGTCAAGCTGTGTGGCTGAGAAGAATATTGAAAGATATGTCACATATAGAAAAGGATCCAACTCCTATCTTCTGTGACAACACCTCAGCAATTGCTCTATCCAAAAATCATGTGTTTCACAAGAAAATCAAACACATTGACACTCCCTTTCACTTCATCCGCGAGCTAGTCAATAATGGTGATATTGCACTTCAATTATGTGGCTCTCGAGATCAGCTCGCAGATATCTTCACAAAGCCACTGGGAAAATCCGTTTTTGATTTTCAAAGACAGCACTTGGGCATCATCAGTGTTGATGTTTGTAACTGTTGAGTTTAAGAGGGAGTGTTAAATATAATGTAACCTCAACAGTCTGACTGTACACTGCTAGTTGTCCTGGCCAGCTGTACTATCATTTCTTGATTTGCTTGAGCCTATTTAGCATAGCTATTTTCCCTTTTCTCATTGTACTATTTTCCTTACATACCTAATATACTGAATACTATTTTCTTCTCTGCTCTTTTCTCTCTATTCTCTGCTTCTCACTTTCTCACATAAAACGTAATATAAAAGAACTACAAACTTATAACTGTCATTAAAAAAAATTGACAGGGAGGGAGGATTTGAAATTCCAGGCCTGCCCCCACACGAGGATAATTTTGAAGTATGTGACGCCACTGGCACTGAGAAATGTACTTTGATAGAATCATAGGATAAATCTAGCAGATACATACTGTGCTAGTCCTTTTAAGTCATGATCTATCAACAATGTGTATCCGAAGCAAGTTGCTCTCCTCTCCCTGTAGATGAAGACAGAAAACGCTCATTGGAAGTTCTAGAATTCAATGGAGGGGTAAAATATTAAGAATTTTTCATCTAAATTTAAAACTCGAATACCAATGACAATGACACCACCACTCGTATTTAATAGAATGAACTGGTTGACATTAACAAATTTCCATTAATAATGATGATGGGGTTCCATGCAACTCAGGTTTTGGAGATATGAATGCAATAACATATGGTAATTTTAAGACTTGTACACTTGTATACAACGTCATCTTAAGACGTGTACACTTGTATACAGCCTCATAATTAAGTCATTCTATGATCCATTACATTAAGTCATTCTATTAAGTGTAAGTCCCCATAATTAAGTCATTCTATGATCCATTACATTAAGTCATTCTATTAAGTGTAAGTCACTGATTTTATTAAGTCTAGGAAAAAGGTGTTATCTAATTAGTCTACTAAATGGTTTTTTTGGTTGGAATTGGAAATGGATTGGGCATGTCTAAAAAACCTTATTGTTGGAATTGGAAATGATATCTAATAATTTTTAACGAGATGTCAGTTAAATGTCCTCCAAAAATATCACCGTAGATATTTTAAGGGAGGTTTCTTTGAAGGCCTTCGTCGAGGCCTATAAGACCATATGGCAAGCAAACAATTTTATCTCTCCCACATGCATTTTTCATACGTGCATTTTTCATAGACTAATCTCCCAGGTGTATTTTTTCACTAGCATACCGACGTCCTCTACATTCTCGACCATTTTGTGGGTGGAATTCTCGATCATTTTCTGGGTGGACTGGTGGACTTCTCTGGGTGGACTTTAGGATTTACCACTCGAATTTGTTTCATTATGCACTTATCATCATGGATTTTGATAAATTACTTTACTTACATATTAAAGAAACACATGCTTTTACTTTTTATTTTATATTTGTTGTATCCAAACTTCATGTTAAGTTCATCGAATTTATCCATGAAATTAATCATTGTATATGTTTATTTTATATTTTAATAAGTATTTATTGATATACACTTTATTGAGTTGACATGTAAATTCGTTAGTTTGAAGCTAACCTAATCATGAGAATCACTTGACCTTCTTATACGATAATATAGATATTTAATTGAATAGAGTATTATACAAGTTCTGAGAATTATGGGAGGAATTCATATTCGTTCATGGTAGGCCATATTGAGTAAGTGGGCTCAATGGTCACACCCCAACTTCAGTAACTTAACAAATACACTAACTTATTTCTCTAAGCCCACTTATTGAGAAGGAAATATAGTATGGCCGTGTCAAATCCATGTGAAGACAACAAGTTGGGGATGTGGCAGGTCAAATAAATAATAGGATACTTCACCGACTACAAACTGATGGATAGGCTAAGATTATAAATTGTCAAATTATAATTTATATGATACTTCACCGACTCCAAATTATTGGATAAGATGAAATTCTTGCCACAACTCCTATACACATTGTAGACTATATATTGTATATTGTAGATTGTATTAGTGTAGACCGTTTCTTGTAGACTGTAGACTCTATATTGTACACTGTATGAGATTGTAGATTGTATCTTGTCTGGTGGATTAACAAGAAATACATGTCTCTTATTCCTCTTCCATTTTTCTTTGGAAAAGCTTATCACATATATGTGATTATTGCATGTGGGTATGGAGGTGGACAATTCATCTTTGGAGTTATTGCGGGTGGGCATGCAGTCGGACGATTCAACTTTGGAGTTACAGGATCGTTGAAAATATTTTGTGAGAGATGTGGGATAAAGATGGACCTTGTGAAGTATTCATTTTCCATCCAAAGACAAAATTCTATGATCTTTAAACAATTTAACCACCCTATTTCACTTCGGTGTTTCCTTTCCCCTGCTTCGGGGGTATGCTAGTTTTAAAGTGATTTGCAAAATATATTAGTATGGCTCCATGTGACTTTTTTTTATTTTAAGCTTTAACTTTATATATTTAAATAAAAACATTAAGGATAAATTCATTTTAGTCGATGAGGAAATCGAGCAAGAGGTTATTTTCTAGTTGCTTTGTAAGATATAGATACTATTAAAAATATTGTTATATTTATTTTTATTTTAAATAGAGTGTTGTAACTGTATTAAAAAAAAATAACATTGTTAAAATAAGAATGAATAAACTTCAAACAATTCATAAAACATGTGTGTAAGACATAGATACTATTAAAAATATTGTTATATTTAATTTTTTAAATGGAGTGTGGTCACTGTATTAAAAAAAACAACATTGTTAAAATAAAAATGAATAAACTTCAAACAATTCCTAAAACATGTGTGTTAAAAGAAATAAAATTCTTTACATTTTTTTTAATAAATCATAAACCAAAATTAATTTACATAAATTAATAACTATTGTCATTATATCTTTAAGAATCAAATAAGTCTTACAACCTTTCCATGTTCAACATATAAAAGCTTATATAGTGTTGATAACAATATAGAAAATAGCATATAAATCATAAGAAAGAGTAAGAGTGTCATGTTGAACATAAAACAAGATAGAGCTTTCTTAAATTGGTTGCCCTGCACTATGGAGCAACTAAGTAATCCCCTTCCTGGAGGCACGGGATCTTTATCGATGAGGATAGAATTGGAGTCTGTACCCTCAAACCCTAGAAAGTCTCCTTGAGATACCATTTCATCATTATCATTTCCCTGGGGTTGTGAGACCATAATATCAATACCAAACACAATTTTAAACACAGTTTCAAATTTATTGTCCAATAAATCCAGTTTTGAGAGGATGAACTATTGTTAGAGGCCTTTTTCCTTCACCACTTGGGCAATGAAAGCCTTGTTCAACCAATACAATTTTTTCATCCTATTTATCTTGGTATCTTTGGTTCTTATTGATTTTTTAGCATCTTATCATATGGATAAGGATAAAGCCATCTTTTCTACTCTTAATGAATGTAACACCAAGAAAATATTTGTTGGTGATGATAGATATCCTAGGGTTGTAGGGTCTAGAGAAATTCAAGTAGATAATGGTCATTTCAATGATGTATTATGTGTTCAAATAATTTCCTTTACCTTCTATTAGTGTATCAGATCACTCATTAAGGTGAAGGAAAAACCGTAAAGTTTTCACCTCACCAACTTGCAATCAAGGATTTAAAATATCCTAAGCATGTCCTCGCAACTGGAATTGTTGATAATATTACCAGGTTGTACAAGTTTGACAATGTTGGGTCATCATCGTTTCCATTGGTTTTTTTAGTAAACATTGGCATGAGCGGTTTGGTCAACTAAACTATCACTCCTTGCAACAACTATGTAATCAAAACATGGTGACTGGCCTTCGTCTTGTTTCTTGCATAGATGGTATTTGTGTCGGTTGAGTTCTCGACAAACATCATCGGGACATTTTTGACAAACATGCTTCTTGGTATGCCTCGGCCCCTTTGCATCTTGTTCACAGTGATTTATGTGGTCCGCTTTCTTCTCCTTCTTTCCTTAGGTGCAAGTATTTCTTAACTTTCATTCATGAGTTCTCCAGATGCACTTGGGTTTACTTCTTAACACTTAAGAGCGAAGTTTTTGACAAGTTTTTGTCCTACAACACCCTTATAGAAAAATAATATGGACATCAACTTCAAAGGTTAAGAAAAGATAATGGGGGCGAATATGTGAACAATAACTTTACAAGTTACTGCATTTCATAGGGCATTCAAATGCAACATAGTGTTCCATATACACCATACCAAAATGATGTTGTTGAAAGAAAGAATAACACATTAAAATAAATGTCTAATTATATGATCCAGTCTCAAGGATTAAGTTTTCATTATTGGTTGGAAGCCATTAACTATGAAAATTACATAGTAAATCGCACTCCCACAAAGACTCTAAAAAATATAACACGGGAAGAAGCATGGAATAAAACTAAGATATATGTAACCCACTTCTGTGTATTTGGCAGTGTAGCATGGGCTCACATTCTTAATGAGAAAAGTAAAGCTTTACAACTTAAAATTGAGAAGTGTAATTTTGTTGGATACTCTGAAGATGTCAAAGGTTACAAACTTCTTCAACCTCATTACAATGAAATAATTATTAGAAGAGATGTTAAATTTGATGAACATATCTTGGTCTGGGAGCCTAATTTGACATTTGTGCCATCTTCAGCTTGCAAGACATCTTCGACGTTTGTACCATCTCTTGTTCCTATTTTGGTTTCTTCTTCAGATGATGATGACAATGAGGATGAGAATCGACCTCTTTCTACTCACCTTCCTCCAAATGATTCCATTGACCATGAACCTGCACCAACACCACCGCTTCCCAAATGAGTCTTTTCAACACGAGAAGCAGTTGGTGATCTTGTCAGTGATCCTTCATACTATAGTCCAACACATTCACAGTTCTAGCGAGCCTCTTCTCTTTTGACTCAAGTTTTAGAGGCATGTGATCTAGAGACATTTGCAGAAGCCTCAAGTCATCCATATTATGATACAAAAACAATGAAGAGTATCGCTCTTTAATGGCAAACAATACTTGGGATCTTTTACCTCTTTCGAAATGAATAAAACTTGTCAAATGTAAATGGATCTACAGAACTAAGCATGCGTAAGATGGAAGTGTTGAAAGACAAAAGGCTCGATTAGTTGACAAAGGATCATCTCAATTTGAAGTTATTGACAACAGTGAAACATTTTCCCCCTGTAGCCAAAATCAATTCCATCCACCTTGTTCTTTGTAACGCCCCATATTTTGACCTTAGACAATTAGAACTTTGATTTTATTCATCTTAGTAATTCATTGATTAGTAACTATTTGGACTTAGTTAGACTGACATGAACATTTGAGATGTGTATATCTGAACCTATTGATATTAGTTCAAGTTCTATTGTGAATGCATAACACATGCAAGGCATGTTAACAATAGAAATGTGTTTCTTAATTGAATGTCAATACAGATATAAATCCTTATATGCAAATATGATGTATATACATGGATATGAGTTATTGGTGAACTAACCTACAGGTTGATGAGCTATGTGATAGCCAAATGACTATAGTGTTGTGGTAACTTATATGTCATAAACATGAAGTAAATAGTGTATCCTATAAGTTGTACTTGTTATTTAATTTAAGATTCAAAATATTTCTATGATATATGGTAAGCGGGGTTTTGAGAGGATGCACTACTTGTCCAGAGTGGTTGTTTGATGACGTGACTCTAAGAACAATAGTTGCACAGTATGGCTCAATATAGGGTGTTGACTCTAGTTTTATTAGGAGGGGTAGAGGTATTTCCCACCGTGTATCCTCTGAAACCTAGAGTCGTGAGAGGGTTGTGTGAATTCAAGCTCCCCTAGAGGTGTAATGGCGACTACTAGTTTCATATTGGGGAAGCTTGGTCGAGATGTATGACACTTCCGCTTACGGTTTCTATCTGGATTTAGGTCAATGTAGTTGATGCTCCAGCTTAGTCCAACAGAGGAAAGCATAGAATGGAAGATGGAAGCAGGTTAGGAAGGAAGGATGCTTTGATGTTAGTTGAGAATATCAATTGGGGATTAGAGATACCACTATTGTGATAATGAGTTATTGATGAATTGGTGTAATTTTGTTCGTTAAGATTATTAAATGATTCATTACTTGATCTCTTGTCCTACATGTCTTGGTGTGATCATATAGGAACTATGCACTAGAGGCAATGGTTTTTTATCGTTATTACATGCATAAGATACGTGTTCGCTAGCTACGCACACATACCCTTCACATGTACACTAGTACAATTAATTAATGTATTAATTATTTAAGTAGATTATTAACTGTTTAATTGAATGTTTATTGATTATGTAAATTATATTGCATACAGAATATCTAGAAGCATTAAATACCTTCTTTGACTTTGATTGATGGTTGGTATGATGAATTAAATGAGCATGGTGGATTGTCATGTACATTTTGGGGAAAATTGTCAAATTGTATTTATTAGCTAGCATGAGAAGAAAGACTTTGCATTTTTTTTTATTGTTGTTTAATGTAAGTCATTTATATTTTAGTTTTATTTTAATATTTTCCCCAAAATCTAGATAAGGGAGGTTGATGGATAATAATGATGGTGGTTGAAGAGACTTGGAAAGGGTGTATGGAAACTTGATAAATAGAGAGGATTTGGAGGTTTGAGCATAATGAGAGGTTGTGAAATTCTTGGAAGATATAATTCTTGTGATAGTCTTCGTAGAGCATATGTGTTTGTTGTTCTTGGAGTCACGGGCACGGAGGGCCAAGAAACTGAAAGGTTTCTTGGCTCTAGGAAGCCGATGAGGATCCTAGTTGGCTGGGAGGATTCTGTTGTTTCCCTTTGGGCGGGTGGGAAAAGAAAATGGGAAAAGAATGCTTAGAAGCACTCTCCTACTACTAGCAAAACTACATTGCAACTGATGAGCTTCAACAAACAATGGAGGAGGTATTTTTCAGTTGTATTTTGTTATACTTTTATTTAAAGTTTTAAATCTTAGAGTTGACATATTATTAAATTCATCATATTATTAACAGTTATCATTGAGCAAATGTAAAAGAGTTGTGGAAATAAAAATCAATGAAATTATGTTAAACAAAGTTTTTATTGCATATGTATTTAATCAGTGATTAATTGTCTAGCATCCTAGATGGGTGCTACATTTGGTATCAC
>SNQJ01S0006630.1:88143-122931 GCA_010110895.2 Picea sitchensis
TATTTTTTTCTGGCGCCCCTCTTGGACTTTCCACGCTCTCGGGGAATGATGGGAGGAATAGGGGGATGGAGGGGATGAGAGGGGGTGGTGGGGGGACACTGGTGGAGAATTGAGGCCAGGAGAACGCACATGGTGCAAGAAGTGATGCCAGGAAATCCATGAGGGACGAAGAGCTCTGTGGGGTGAGAGCACCAGGTGAATAAAAAATAGAACTGCATGTCGGGTATGTCTTTAACTTTGTGAGGAGTCGGAGATACCTCTCCCATAGCCATTGAAGGCTGACAAGAATTCTACAAATTTTTGGTACCATAAGCCTAACTGGATCACTCGTCCCAGAGCTCAGCCAGACACACTAACTTAACTCTCTGCATGGTGTAAGCCATGGGAAGTTAATGCAGTGGGGGTGACGACCTCGGATAATAACTTCCCTGGCCAGTCTGATCCAACTGTCCCCCTCCTCGTTCTAAGTGGCACCCCATTCGGGTGTGATTTTTTCATGTTAGTTGTTTTGTCCTTGTACATTAGGTACCTAGTCATAGCCATATTTTGAATGGGGAAATAAATGTTTCTATGAGGAGTATAGGATAGCGTATTCCTTTTAATTTTAAGATTATAAATTATAAAACACTTTTGGATTTTCTTTCTCCACCATTCTCTAGATATTCTAGAGCCTCAAACTTCACATCCACATAAGATAATAAGAATAATGAGAGTCCCAAAAATGAATTTATTTTTCTACCACAACCAATCAATTGATTTACAATTGTTTTCAAAATGAAAATAGTCTTTCCAGCCTCCATTTTAATCATTTTCTATTATTTCGATGAAGATCAACTTTGAGATATTTGTATGCAGTAAATTCCTCTAACTTGTTATTGTCATACATGAAATTAACATAAGTGATATTTTTGGATTTAATAGTCATGATTTTTTTTTTGTCAAGGTTTACTATCATACCCATTCTAGAACATAAATCATTGAGAATTTTTAGTTTCTTATCAAGATACCCAGACACCTGGCCATAAAAAAATATCACCAACATGAAGACGAAGGATGATGACTATTTGAGTTAAAGTAGTTCCAACACACCTTGCTTTTTCCAAACATATATCTCTACATTGTCAATTCTAATTTCAAAAAGGGTAGGGGACAAGAGACATCCTTAATTAACTTTGATATTAGGATTAGTTTCTTTCGACCAAACCTTAGTGCTCCCGATCTTAACAATACATTCTAGTACAACCTTACCTTATTGCAATAGATTTCAACCCAAATGGACCTTTAACTCTTCTAATCTATTCCAAAATTTAATTCTAGGCATAATCTCAAATGCTTTTCGAAAGTCAATGAAACGACATAGGAGATTGGTTTTATTATCATGACATTTGTCTACGATGATCCTCAACATAACTAGGTGGTCCATGATTGAATAATGGTTTCTAGAACTCGCCTGGACTCTATCCCCTTTTCCCTAACTTTATAACCATATGCTAATCTTATTTTCCAAAATAATTCCATATAACTTGGCTAGAAGAGGGATTATCATAATGGTTCTATAATTTAAGGTTTTTTTTTTTTTTATCACCCCTTTTTAAAATAGGAACAATTAGTCTTTTAGTCCATGGTTTAGGGAAACTCTACTTGAGTACTAGATTAAAGAGCTTATGAATGTGAGGAATGAGGATAATTTCTCCAATTTTAGGATTTCTGCTTGATAGCCTTAAGCGTCCTTAGCTTTCCATTTTGTGAGTAATTAAACCCCAAACTCTCTTTTGTGGTTAATTCTCTTTAGCTTTATGGGTTAGAATTTGCCATAAATTTTTAGGATTGACTTTGGAAAGGTGTAAAAAAAATATTTTTCTTTCTATTTATTTAATAGTTTTTTTTTTTTTTTTTTTCCATTTAATTACTGTTTCGTAACCATATGTCTTGTTAGCTTTCAAGGACTTGTTGGAGGCTTTTTTTATGGTGTTTTTAGATAATTTACATTCTTTATCATACCAAGGATTGGCCACACTATTTCCTTTTTACAAAAAACTTTGAGAGAGTACTAGTTTACACAAGTTGAGAGTGTTGGAACACTATGACAAAATTCTTTGATATTGTCATTACTTAATATGCGATTTAATTCATTTTTGAAATCCTTTACTGAAAGATCAACTTAATTTTTCTCAAAGATCAAGTGTTTTTCATTACTAGGTTTTTCTTCTATGGGATTATTTTTCACGATAAAGTTTAGAGTTCAGATTAAGGGTCTATGTTTTGAGTCAAGATGTCAAAATTAACTTGTTAGTTATATAAAGGATATAAAATATATAACATAATCTACCATACTATTTCTAAGCCCATGAATACAAGTCATCCAATTGGATTTTAGCCACTCCAAATGATTAAGCCTTGATAATTGCAGAGCTTAACCAATTCAAAACTTAACAAATTTTCACCCAAATATTTAGATAATTGTTATATCTACGAACTAATACAAGGTCCTCATCTAACCATATAGGGCTAGGGTTGGAGATGTTGCTTACGATCATATATTTGTTAGTTGTTGTTATAGCATGAAAGTACCCCTAGAAAGATAATATTACCTTCATTGATTAGAATATAAATGTAATGTTCTAATCCATTGCAAGGATAATTCTTAGCTAGAATGTTTTTCTTATAAAAGAGAGAATTTATAGACACAAAATAACATATTGCTAAATTATTATCATCATTATTATTATTATTACTAAAGTTTGAGATCTCCATCCATTTGTACTAATTGAAGGGTCTTTCTTGTGAAGCCTAATATAAGGAAATAGGTTCTTCCTTATGTAACAAGCTATGCCTCCTATTTCTATGGGATAGGATCTCTTGTTATATACCAACCACAAGATAAATCCTTATATGTTAGGGACTCTAGATTCTTCATGTTCCCAAGTTTCAAAAAGAAACATAATATCAAGTTCACTTGGGATCCAACTTCACTTGAGACCTTTTCTCAATGGGAAGCCATGACAATTCCAAGAGAAGACCTTGAATGTGCCAAATTTCTATTTGTTATTATCCTTTTGGTATTTATCTCTAATAATTGCTTTTCTATTTCTAATTATTGTCCATTTCCCTTTATTCCTAGCTTCTTTTACCTTTTGAAATTCCTTCCTTAATTCAACTTACCTGTTGGAATGATATCTTCATTTGTAAATATCCTTGACCCTTTTAGACATTAAATTTTACTGAGTATTCCATATTTATGGTTGGTAGATTTTACCTTAACACATATTAACCTATGTTTATGTTCAATTATTTTTTCCAACCTTTTTTCTTCTATGGGACAAATTATTTCAATTTGTAACTTGTTTTGTAGCTCTTCCTTGGCTATTGCTAGTGTGTCCTCTATCTTGTCTTTAAACAAAAAAATATGATGTTTAAGGATATTTTATTATTATCATGGTCTATGTCTATTAGCTTATTCATTTTTTCTTTAATGGGTTTGATATCCTATTTACCTTCTAGGCTATTTAGGGCCAAATATTTATATTTTCTTATATCTCTATGATATTTTCCTTAATTTTAATATTTTCTAAATTATTAATGTTCCCTTCCTAGATTAATTGTTACGTTCTATGATTTTTCTTTTCCATTTCTTGTAGTCTAATCTCCATCACATGTAATTTATTCTCAACCACTCTTATTTTATTGTCTATTTGTTTCTGAATCTTGGCTTCAAAGGATGTAAATTTATTATCAAGAATTACCTCTAACTATATTTGAATTTTAGCTTAACTTTCTTCCCTTCATTTCTCTAATGATTATGTGTATTTGCAAAGAGTGTCTAAGGTTACTTTGCTAGATCTCCCCTTCAGAGTCTTGAGTATATGTAGTGTATTGCTCATATCATAATAAAGAAATAAAAAGGAAATGAACTATAATTGCAAGACTAGAAGAAGGAAATTTTGCACCTAGCTTGGTTTTGGATCTACTTTGTAATCACTATTGTTTTGAAGTATATTTGATCCATGAAAATTAAGAAACATGATAGATAATTTATAATTCCGTACTTTGAGTCAATTGATAGATCTATGCTTTGAAACATAGACTACAAAATGTAATATTATATGAACTATGATCATTTGACAAATCTACACTTTGAATCATGACTTATAAAACCAAGATTGTTATATGTATGCTAAGA
This sequence comes from Picea sitchensis, assembly GCA_010110895.2. NCBI lineage: Eukaryota > Viridiplantae > Streptophyta > Pinopsida > Pinales > Pinaceae > Picea > Picea sitchensis. The sequence goes on from SNQJ01S0006630.1 coordinate 92,324, forward strand.
ACCTGCTATGGGGAAGAAGCTTTGGTATTAAATATCAATATTTTATATTAGATTTGATATGTAGATTGAACCTTAGTATTTTTTATGAACTATTTTGGAATGAGAAAATCGGACTTCAATATGCGTAGATCATGCCCCTAGTATGAATAGTTGAGGAAATCATATAATCTAATTCAATCGAGAAAGTCTAGTTTCAATGAAATCACATGACTATAGGAACATATATCTATTATAAGCTATACATATTACATGGAGAAGGAACTTAACGTATCTCTAGATTCTCTACAAAGTAGAGTTATCAGATCTACCCATGTTCAAATGTTCCCCAACTTCAGCATTTTAGTGTTCGTAGTATGCATAACCTCAATCTGATTCAATGCTCAATCATTATGACTGAATCTTAATCATACTAGGCTATAGAATGCACCTCTTAGAGAAACAAGATGCCAATGAGACTACCAATTAATCTTCTAATGCTTGTTGTATAATATAGAAAATGGGAAAGTGAATGAGCATATAAAGACTCCTTCACACAGTAACCTTATATGGACTATTGATTATCCTCACCTAACACAATATTCTATAACATCCACACTCATAATTATGAGTAGTTGCACCATTAACAAGCATGCCAACCAAACATTATCATCACTATTGTCATCCATTACTAAGATAGATTGACACACTCCCAAGGTTGTATGGCCGACTTGTGTCTGCACAAAGATATTTTTTTTCCTTCAATCAAAATCTTTGATCAAATTAATAACTACATTATCTTGAGTCTTTATCTTGAGTAATTTCATCTCACTTAACTCATCTTCTTTTATGCAATGGAATTTTACCCTCACATATGTAGTTTGTTCTTGAATAGGACCTGGGAATATTGTAAAATCATTATCACTTCAATAGTCACACCATAATGGAATGTGATCTTGTTTGAAACCAATACCTCTGCACAAATGTTGTAGCCAAACTTTTTTCAAGGAAGCATCTATAGTATCAATGTTATATTTTTCTTTCTTCTATATTGGAAAACCACTTATTTCCACTTGATCTTGCAGCTAAAGTGCCTCCAAAATAGGTAAAAATATAGGCACTTATGGAGCTTCCCTTGTCTACATCATCACCAAAGTCATTGTCAACAAACCCACACACTTTTAATTTTTTTTTTATTCCATATTCATGATAGAAAAATACATAACCTTTGGTGCCCTGTAGGTATTTTAATATTCCCTTGATAATTATTCATTTTTATCATTTCTCATCCAAATTTAGCAGCTCATCCAACATTCAATTCTATTTCTACATAATATCTCTTATTTATTTCTCCATGGATTCCTTCCAACAAGTTCCTTCATCACTACTAAAATCCTCTTAAAATTAACCCATGACTTTCTAGATAAGTCTTTAGTGAAGATGGTGAAATGCATATATCCTCTAATGAAGCCACATCCATTGGTCCAAAAATGTACTTTGACTAGACCAACTCAATAATATCTTGAGTTTTATAGTCATTTGAAAAGAAAATAATAGTTTTCCATGGACACGTGCTTCACAAAACTCAAAACAATTAAGTTTTATACCGTCTAAAAGTCTATAGACAAACTTTTTTGTGCCCATCTCTCATAGGCTCTTTTCTCAAAGGTGTCCCATCCTTTGTTTCCACAACACCAAGATTGGCATACTCGTTTCTCCCATGGGTTTCCTAGTCTCCACAAGTTTTAACTTATCACTACCCATGGAAAGAGTAGTCAAAATCAACTTATAGAATGTTCCAAGGCTTACTCCCTTGGACAAAAGAATGGTTCCATGGACCAACCTAAAACCTTGATTAGTGAAGATTGTATTAACTTCAACATCATCTATTTGGATAATTATGAGTAGATTGCATGCCAAATATAGCACACACCTTGCACCAAGTATCAATTTTACCCTTGCATATGTAAACTTGATTATCACACTGACTTTAACAACCATTTCATGAATGAAATTGTTCTTTGCGAAAACATTTCATTCATGAATCTTCTCATAGTCCTTGAACCACTCCTTATGTAGAGTCATGTAATACCCATGTTTCCCCCAACTTATAAAAACAATCATATTTTGCTAAGAGACTATGGACAAATTAGTTATGTGTGGATTTTGGGAAATGATGCACCTTTGCTAAATAAGGTAATGTGAATATTTTTGTTATTAAATAAAATGGAAAATTTTGAATAACTGATGAAGGTGTTTCCAATACATATTATGTTTCCATGAGAGGGAATGGTGAGGGGAACAAGTAATAGTTGAGATGCCCCCTTCCAGGTTAGTACTCTGCTGGATTTAAAAATGCTTAGACCCAAAACAATCCTCTGTCCTAGAGAATTTATTTACCAGTCAAGCTGGTAGTTGAAAAGTCCTCCTCACAAATCAATGAGAGAATGGGCAGAGTAACCATCTGGAAATTTATGATCTGACCAACAATTTGGGGTATTTGAGACACAAAATCTTGTTGTAGAAGGTAAGAAAAAGATGAAAGTTGTGGGCATAAGAGAGAGGATGCACAAGAATGGGCCAGGAGACCATTTTTGAAGAGGAAGAGCATGTGAAGCTCTCTGGTTCGGAAGAGAAATGAGAAAATAAACTGTTATGGGTACATGAACTGTTGGGCAATATTTTCTAATCAAACTGATAAATGAGGCTGTAGAGAAATTGAGTGATCAAACACAACAAGCCCCCTTTCTGCAGGGATAGAAGACTAGGTTGTCAGGTTCCCGTGGGAGAAGGAGAGTAACCTTCATCTCTTGTTGTTTGCTGAGAAGAAAGAAGAATTACTCCCATGGCATCATACTCTAATGAGGGGGTGGCAAGCTATGAAATACACCAAGAGAAGTTGTGCCTATGGTTTGGTGGAAAGTGGTACACCCTTCGACAATTTCCACTGATTTCTAAATTTCAGATAAGTGTTTTCTGTGTCTTGTGTTTCCATGACAAGTTTATTTAATACTATGGATTTCCCTTGTTAGATAATTACATAATTTATTGTCTTATTCAAATGATGGAATTGTCAGTTTGATTGTCTAGCTAGTTGGGAAATCTGAAATAAAGTTTGGAAATCATATTTTGTTGTTGGTTTTCTACCTGTCTTTGTTTGGAAAGGGAAGTTGTTGGTAATCATTTGTCATTCAAAGTATGAGCATAGTGATGAATGGTCACTTGTGATAATATATGTGAAAAAATCCATGTGTTATTAGTAAAAGATTAAGCCACTAAAGCCCTCACAAAACAATTTGGTAATAGGGAATGCAATTGCTGATATAAAATTAAAGACTGGTCAGCTGCCCCTGGCTATTCTGCTGGTCTGGAAAAATCTGCTAACTTTTAGAATTAGAGAGAAGCTCAAACCCCTGTATAGCCTTACGATAATAAGCCAAATGTTGAAGGGAGACAAAGTATTTTTAAAATAAATAATAAGCAAAGAATGAGAAATGAAAATTCAAGTTCTTAATTGGAAATAAAATGAAATTTAGAATATGATGCATTGTGATTATTTAAGTCACATTGGGATTTGGTAAATGAATTTTTACCAGGAGTTACCCAGTAGATCAATGTCCAAAGAGAAAGATTTTGAAATATTAATTATTCTTTGAATGTAGCAAAGAAATGCATGAAAATAGGAGAATAGTAATTTCTGGTAAAACCATAGTATTACCATGGAGAACTTTAACTCCAAGAAATACAATCTTGTGGTAAATAATTTAAACAAATAAATTTCATGAATTTATATGATGATGATGATTATTAACATCCACTAAGACCGAATTGGTCTATCAGACCTTAAGAGGGTAATTGATTACTTGTGATTCTTTAGAATTTTGTTTCTGTGCTCGAAAAGTATTAAGAGAAGCTTTCCAAGATCACCATACTTTTGTTGAGTTAAGATGTTAGGAAGGTTGGTAGTGTGATAAATATTTTGAAAATGAGATCGAATATGGGTATAGGCTAGAGAATCTAAGAGAAAGTGTTTTTTATCTTTAACCTTCTTAGTGTCACAAAGGTGACACACTCTTTCATCCCATGGCATTTTAGGAATTGACCAACGCCCAGTTTCACTATGGAGCTCGTGATAATTTGTTCTTATCTTAGCAATGCTTATTTTTTTCTTTACACTTGGAAAAATAGATAGATAATTTTGATCTTCTAGATTAGGGTTGATTACATCTTTATAATACCTTAATTTTATTTTTTCCTCTAACTCTTTATCACACCACATTTTCTCTTCAAATTTTGATTTGACGTTTTTTTTAATAGTATCTTTTTTCTGCAAAATGGTTGCTTCCATGATTCCCCAATAGTTTAGCCAAGACCGGGCGTCTTTATGCCATCATCGCTTGAGTCGATGGTGGTTATGACTTGATTTTGAAGCAATTTTAGGTAGCCTCTTGTATTCAATGTTGTTTAACTTGTTCTTATACATTAGGTATCTAGTTATAGACATGCTCTCAATGGGGGAGAGGATTTTTTCTAAGAGGAGGATGGGATAGGGCGTATTTCCTTTAATTTTGAGATTATAGGTTATAAAATTATTTTGTATTTGCTCTATCTTTCTCCAGGATTCACGAGAGATACTACAACCCCAGACTTCACATCCATAAAGAATAACAGATACTACAACCCTAGAACTCACATCCATAAGAATAACTGTGTGTAACAAGAGTCTCAAAGAGGAGTTTCTTCTTACCCCAATTCCAAAGATCAACTGGATTTACAATTGTTTCAAGCCCATAATAAGCTTTCCATCCCCAATAACTTTTCTCAATGCTATAATTCCAATCGAGCTTGTGGTGAATATCAATTCCAAGATATTTGTATGAAGTCACTTCCTCAAGTTGTTGTTGTCATATACAAAGGTATCATAAGAGATCTTAGTTGATTTAATAATCATGACTCCTAGTCTTGTATCAATATTAATAGTCAAGTACCCATATTGAGAAAAAAATCCTTGAGGATTCTTAGTTGGTTTTCAAGATCATGGGGACTCCTTGCCATAAGAACGATATCATTGGAATAAAGAAGAAGATTGATGACTATACCAGTGAGAGTAGGGCCGACACAACCTACTTTTTCCAAGCATTCTTCTAACTTGTCAATGTATATGCCAAAAAGGGCAGGGGACAAGGGACAACCTTGTTTGACTCTGATATTGCAGTTAATCTCTTTTGACTAGCCCTCAGTGTTTTTAAACTTAGCAATAACGTTCTCATACATCCTTATTGCAGAAGCCCTCAACTCAAAAGACACTTTTATCTCTTCCAACCTATTCCAAAGTTTTTTCCTAGGAACCATGTCAAAATCTTTTCTAAAGTCAACAAAACAACAAAAAAGATTGGTTTTAGTATTGCAGAACTCCTCTGCAATGATCCTTAAGGTAACAAGATGGTCCACAGTTGAATGATATATCCTAAACACGGCCTGTCCTTTAGCTCTTTTATCGTGACTTTCTAGCCAAAGGCTAATCTTCTTTTCCAAAATAATTCCATAAAGCTTGGCTAAAATCGGGTTAATCATAATGGTCCTATAATTAGAGGGAATGTTTCTATCCCCATTTTTAAAAATAGGAACAATGAGGATTTGCTTCCAAGGTTTAGGGAAGCCATGCTTGATTGCTAAATTGAAGAACTTGTGTATGTGAGGGATAAGGATTGGCCCTCCGATTTTAAAAATTTCAGCTTGGTAGCCTTCAATGTCCTTAGCTTTCCCATTTGTGAGCCACTTAACCCTGAACTCTATGTCATCTAAAGAAACAACTTCCTCTTTTGTAGGGACAATAGGAATGGTGTCCATGGCATTAGGTAGCTCATAAAGGCTTTTAAGGTAGGAATTCCAGTCCCTTAAGGGAATCCTATTATTTTCTTTAGTATTGTGTTTTAGAATTTGGCTCCAGAACTTCTTAGGATCCAACTTGTATAGTTGTGAAAGTGGCTCTTGTCTTTTATTGATATAGTATCTTTTTTTCCTTTTAATTAGGGCTTTGTATGTATTGATCTTATCGAGTTTTAAGGGCTCATTAGAATCATCTCTAATGGCTTTCCTAGAAATTTTACATTATTTATCATACCAAGGGTTGGTCGTTCTATTATTCTTTTTATATGACACCTCGAAAGAGAACTTGTTAATAGAAGTGGAAAGGGTAGTTGTAAAATTATGATAGAGTTCTTCAATGTTGTCCTTATAAGTTAGGATGTTTAATTTACTATTTAAATCCTTTAATAAAATGCCAACTTTACTTTTTTCAAAGCACAAATTCCTTTGATTATCATAATTCTCTTCAATGGTGCTCCTATGCATGGAAAATTTTAGAGTTAGGGTTAAAGGTTTATGATCAGAGTCATGATCATGGTCATTTAAAAGGTCAAAAGTTGCTATTTGGTTGGAAACAGGGATATCATATATCACATAATCTACAACACTACTACCTATCCCATGAATACAGGTCATCTGGTTGGATTTTGGCCACTTCATTACTCTATTGCAAATTATTAGGTCATGAGAGCTGTAGAGCTTGACCAACTCAGTACCAAACAAGTTCTCAATTAGGTCTTTAGAGCTTCTTTTGTAGCTATTAGATAAAACAAGGTCCTCATCTAGCCATAGAGGATTATGGTTGGACTCATTACTTAAAAGAGTAGCTTGTTTAGTTGCAGTCCTAGCATTAAAGTCTCCTAGCAGGAGGATATTACCTTCATTTTTAAAATTATAAATATCTTGTTCTAAATTATTATAGGGACAATTTTTATCTAGATTGTTTCTCTTTTAAAAGGTAGAATTAATAGGTGCAAAATAAAAAATTTCTATATACATCTTCTTAGCATTGGTGTCTAAAATTTCTATCCAAATGTATTGATTAAGAGGGTCAATCTTATGAAGTTGAATGTGAGGAGAAATGCTCTTTCTAATATAACAAGTTATGCCTCCTATCCCTCTACGGTGGGATTTTTTGTTCCATGTCGACCACAAGACAATTCTTTCCATGCTAGGGACCTTAGACTCCTCATGCTCTCAAGTTTCAGTTAGACAGATAATATCAATATCACTCGGGATCCAACTTATCATAGGACCTTTGCACCATGGAAAGCCACGACAATTCCAAAAAAGGATCCCGAGAATGGTAAAGACTGATAACCCCTATATGTATATGTATTTATACATTTATATGTGTTTTAAACAAATTTTGCATGAATGGTAAAGACTGATAACCCCTAATAAATTTCCAAAGTTTACAAATTAAATGTCCAAATAAATTGGATAATAGGTTGAGAAAGTTATTGTTAAAAATATGTGATTTTTGGTCTTGTCCGTGAAAAATGGGAAATTTGGAATTTCTTTCTCTTTTGTGCAAGGATCAAAACGTGCCAAGTTTCCGAGCTTGAAAATTTATGGTTTGCATAGGATGCCCTATTCTATTGGAGAAGATATGGTTAAGGCATTTTATTTATATGCATTTAAATACCTAGAAATATATAAATCCTCTTATCTTTCTCAACGTAAATATAGAGAAACAAAGTTACCAACTTAACGAGAACTGTGACCTCAAAACGAGAACTCTAGCCCTTAACCCATATTTTTGCATAAAAAGCATGAAAATCAACCCCCAAATCAAAAAGTGGTGATACCAATAGCACCATTTTTTCTGACGGGGTCAAAATTACAACATTTTTCAAGCATGGCCTTCAAAACTCATACAGTAGCTCAGAAAAAACTTTAAAATCAACACCCAAATCAAAAAGTCGTGCTACCTAAAGAAAAATGTTTTTTTCTAAACATTAAAATTATAACTCTTTATTATCTAATTGAAATTGTGGCCTTGACAACCAATCTCTACGCAAATAAACAACCCATAATTGGACGTCAAATGGTCACTTGAAAATTTATTTACAATTTTTTTTTTTTTTCAATTTACACTAAAAAACAACTAAATAGAAAAGAGAAAACCTTCTCAAATAATTTTTTCTTAAAAATAAAGAAAAAAAACACATTTAAAAAGAAATTAAATTTTTCCTTCAAAATAGTAATTTAAAGAGAAAATACATATTTATTTATAAAAGAAAAACATTAAAAACCCTTTAAAACCTAAAAAGAAATGAAAAAAAAACAAAAAAATACTTAAAAAAGAAAAAGATTAGGCCAATAACCCCAAGTGTTGAAGTGGGACATCCTTCATTATGAATTTGTCCAATTGTGATTCATGCAAGTGGAGGCCTTTACATCCTTGTAGTGAAAGGATTGAGAGGTGTCCAATGCACTTCCTACACAAACCAATAAGAGAAGAATGTGCAGAAAAATATTTAAACAAATAATTGAAGATGATAAAGAGAAAAACAAATGAAAGAAATAACAAATCATTACATAACAATTTTCTGGGCTAAACCTTTTATGAGAAAAACCCTACACTCCAAAACACACTCAATGTATTATTTAATAACTAACATGTGGTTATAATCAGGGATATTTTTAAGGATGGAAATTTATTTTAAAATGTAGAAACTTGTGCGAATCTTACTAATCCTTCATATTCCAACTATAAAATGTTTGGAGATATTTTTGTAAAAATATTCAAATTTCTAAGGATTTTATATAGTTTGTATAATTTTTTAGATATTTTTAAGGTAAAATAATTTTATCCTATAGAATTTGGGCGAATCATTTTTAGATTAGCGAATCATTTTTTGGGAAAAACCATGAAAAATTAGCCCATGAGTTAAAAGACTATGGGTTAAAAGAAACTTGTAACGTCCCCATCGTTACTACTACCAATGACACAGAGAGTGCAATTTTTTCTTTTTTCTTTTTGTTGAAGCATGAAAGTGACGACGACACACAGTCGAACCACACAACCTAACGACGAACAACGCCTATAGATCAAACCACCGACAAAAACGAATCTACACGCTGGCACATCCATCAATTGGTCGAAAGTATGAAAAATCAAAAGGGACGACTACCCACCCGACACAGACGCGACGACGCCTAGAAGCTAAAGGACAACATCTCTTACGTTAACTACGTGTGCAGGAACTCTAACTCCTAATCTACCTCAATCATCAACAGGGACTATGTTGGAAAACTAAACCACAATCGACCAACAACCTCCTAATCTCGGGCGCAAGGCGTCATTCAAATGACTCGGATCATGCATTCCATTTATTACTGTCACTCGTGTTACTACAGTTTTGGGTCCATTGCTTATATCCATAAATAGTGGCGTGACGACTCTAAATACTAAGCCAGACAACAATGTACCAAGCAACCAAGGTTAGCGACCACCTATGGCGATGAATTTTATTAAAAGTGAACTTACCATACCATAGGTGACAAGGGGGAAATTGCCCGACCACAACATCGAAGGGCAATTAAAGTGGATACAACCATAAGCCACCAAGTTAGTTAAAGATAGTTGACAACGTAAGGTTCATCATCGATCTGTGTTTGGATTCCCGCACCATCAGGATGCCATCAATTACGATCAAAGGAGTATTGAAGGTGAATACTATTATTTAATTAATGACAACGAGAGTGACTTCCATTATTTAAGATTGGCGAGGTGATTAAAAGGTGGAAGCCAAGTGGGTGCTATCATTACACAACCCCTTTGTCGAAAAAGAAAGGAGAGTATAATTCATTGTCCAAATTATTAAATCGTTGTCTCTGATTACCGTGAAGCATAATTTGAGTCAAAAGGTAGTTGGTACATCCGAGGAATTGGTATACCACTCTAAGATATATCTTGAAAGGAAAGGCATTTATTTAAGTTGGACCATCTCTTAAAAATAAATCATTTATTTAAGTTGACTAAGCTAATGCCTAACATGTGTGGGCAAAGGATATACGTAAGAAACAATATTTACCAATTTTTTTTATGAATGGAGATGCATGTTTTACTAAGAGGTTGTTAATGGATATGCAATCCATTAACAATATTTTAATTTTAACAATTATTTTTAATTATTATAATATTTTTATATTTTCAATATTTTTATGTAGTCAAGATCATCCGAGATGGAGAATTCATAGATAATGTGCTTTTAATCTTGTATCCCATGATTGAAAGGAAAAAGCATGTTGTCGTGCCTGAAGTGAAAAACAAGTGTAGAATAAGCGCCAAGCAATGTAAAGTCCCATGGGCATATTGGGACAGTCACTGAACTGTACTCACTGAATTGCGTTTATGGTACCGAGTGAAAATATTTCATTTTTTTTATGTCTATCATTAATTCGTTGTCTATCAAAGGTAAGATAAGCTGTCTAGAACTCCAATTTATCGCTGCGTAAACTAGTATCTTCGTGTAATCAACATAATTTACAAAGCGCTGTCCATAAAGATCCCGTCTAACACAATACAACAAGCGGTCAGAGACATTTCTGACTAATAAAAACGTTGTCTGAATAGACTACGGATGGAAATGCGGTCAACACAGCGAGAATCGCCACGCTGTCAATTCCATATACCCTGCTGAAATTTGCGTTCAACGCTGACATTCTCATGCAATGGCGACATTCACATCTAAGGCATTGATATCCCTGCCTGACAACTCGGGGTAAAGGTTGTCTACCTAACACGCAAAGGTAATGGTTCTCTCTCGAATAAGATGAATATCATACTTGATAATATCAATCCTTACAGCACCAGGTTTACACAGCCACCCGAAGGTTTGACCAAAACGTAGTCACCACGCCACCCAAGAACCGTCACCATCGTTTCCCAGACCAATCATAATCGCTTCTACAAATCACCGTTGATCAATTAAATTCACAGCCTCAAGGTAATGATACCGTAATAATTCGTTCATTCAGCCATCCAACTAATGAATGAATTCGCTGGCCATTATATAAACATTCGCTGAGATGAAAGTCCAACAAATCGTAGTCTTCCAAGAAATCGGTTGTCAATGACATCAGAAATTCGCTGCCATTAAAGGTTAAATACAATGTTTCCATAAGGAATATAAATCACTCTGATTTCCTTTTACAAAATCGCCCAGACATTACAAACGCGCCGACTCTTCAACATTTGCGTCATCAAAACATAAGGTTGGGTGTAACATAAAAATTAGTTGATAGTAAAAGAACCATTCGCAGTCTGTATAAGTTTAAACAAGGGCGAAATTGTAGGGAAAAATCTTGGGTCTAGATAGGATGCAACGTCAAGGATTTACCGGGTAAGGAGTGAAGGATATGTACAGATAATCCTTAAAAAACTGCCCAATAATTTGTTATTTAACAGCTGAGAATACAAACGTTGTTGCCCAACTGTACTAACACGACAGGTGATTCGCGTTTTCTCCAAAAGATAACAGTCAGAGATCAATAAGAGGCAGGCCAAATTCGCCTTCTTAACAATTTAAAATAAAAGGGAAATCGCTGACTAGGTAGATAGAATCGCAGACCCCCAATCTGCCTCCAGGGATAGGTTATATGTTAATGAAAACAGATCGCTGACAAGTGTAAAAACACAAGATGAAAATTGACACCAACGTTATCCAAATCCAGAGTACCAATAAAATGTCGACTTAGAAGTTTAAGTTTTTTTTTTGTTTTTTTGTTTCGTTTTCCAAGATGCCCAACAACGCAGATTTAAATTAGATTATTTGCGTTCCAGGATACCATTATAAGAAAAATTTGCAGACTGATATTAAACCCTTTCATTTCCAGGGTACCAATAAAAACTGCAGACTGAATTAAATCCTAGACCGAGATTAAATCCTTTTCATTACCATAATATCAATGGAATTGCAGACTGAAATGAAATATACCAGTATACCAATATGTAAAAAGAATACAGTGAGATTCAATTTATTTTTTTTCATTACCAGGATATCATTAAATTGCGGACTGAAATAAAATTCTTTACATTACTAGGATATCAATCTACTCAGCCAGTAGTAAGGGAACACAAGGGTCCAATGGGAGAGGTCATGGAGATGATCGCAGGGAAAACCAACATGACGCAATAATTCCATACGCAGAGGTACTTTGCTAGAGGGCGCAAGACAACAAATTTCCAAGGACAACAACAGAGGTAGACGACGGATGGGTTTGTCCTTCGCTTCACCATCCTCGCACAGAAAAGCAGGGAGTTGAGATCCATAGGTCTTTTAACGCTAAGGCGACGACTGTAGATCAAGCTCCTGGCCGACTACTTAGGCGAGGACTGGTAAGTTAAGGACGAAAGCTAAATAACCTCAAGGTCACAATCAATACCACAGGGTGGTCACAACATGCGGGAAGACGAAGGCCATGGGATTCAACAATCATCGATATAGGCTCAGAAAGGTTCAGTGATCAATCTAAACATCCAATCTACTTACATAATCAACATGCAGATCCAACCATAAAACCTACAACATCTATTGTACAAATGAAAAGAGAGTACCGTTGCCTGAGCGCCCGTTCTGAGTGACGTTCACGCGCTCCGTGGAACTCCCGCTCTCCGACCTTCGAGACTTCACCGATACCTCCCAACCAATGCTAGGGGTACTCTTCTTCCCCCATAGCCCCCCGAGCCGCAAAGGGGCCACACACACTATCCATAGGTTTCGTCTAGCTCCCAGCTCGCCTCGCAAGGTCGAGCTACCACTCCTCTCCGAGATGGGTATCCCAACTCCCACAATTAAATCAGTCAAGTAGATATTTCAGTAGCGTAACGTTATGCAAACAAAAGATCCTGCAACCTCCATCACCTCCCTTCATTATATAGAGTTTCGTGGTTCCTTACTTTCCAAATTTCTCTTTTAGTTAAGTTTTTATAATTAATTTCCTAAAAATTCTTCTCCGTACAAGTGTCACCCATCCCCTTCATTCCTCCATTATTTAATTTCTTTAATTAATTAACTATCTTATTTCCCCCACCCACCTAGAGTTACTCCTAGAATCACTCCTAGGTGTCCCTAAATTCCCTTACAGGTTTTAAAGGTTTTCCCTATTATGAAATTGCTAATTCAGTTTAAAATTAGAAAGCTCTTCAATGTAGATTCTTTAGTAAGTTGACTTCCCGCTGTTTCCCTTAAGTTCCCCTTTTTCCCTTTTTATGTTACCTCTTTTCCCTAGTTTCCTATTTTTTTTATTTTTCCTCTTTCCCCTTTTACTTAGAACTCAAAAAGCCAGGTGTGGAATTTAACCCCTTTTTCCTTTTATCATTAATTTAGTATATTTTAAATTATCAAAAGATAAAATAATTAATTCCCTCTTTACATTTTATAACCACATATTTTATTTCTTATGAATAAATTAATTTCTTACTCCCTTCATGTTACAAAATTTTATGAAGATCATAATTATTATTTAAGTGGTTTTTATTTTAATTATTATTATTAGTTTTTTTTTTATCTATTTTATTTATTTATTTTTAAAGGTGGACAAAATTTTACCCCTAGCGTAATTTTAGTCTTAGAACTTAGATTTTTGTACTGGGCGACATTTAATTAGGGGAATTGTTTTAAAAATTACTTAACATATTATTCGTCCTAAGGCCATCTAGGTTCATTCCTCTATCATCAACAACACGACGTGCCCTTTAGGACGCACTAGGTGCTCCAGGGGTGCCACTCACCTCATCTGTTCCCTTGTGCGATGTGCCCTTCAGGACGCACTACGTGCTCCAAGGGTGCCACTTTCCACTCTCCATCTTTCTTGCGTGACGTGCCCTTCAAGATGCACCACGTGCTCCAAGGGTGCCACTCGCCTCTTGACTGACTTGGTAGAGATCAATAACCCCTTGAGTAAACACTCTGCCAGGTGAACTTGTGGGAGACTAAGGGCCTCTAAGGAATAAGGCCACCGCCTTATTGCACGCCCCTTAAAATCATCGTGAGCGACTGTCGCAGTCTGCCCTCATGGAATCGTGGGTCCTCTCGAACTAGGTAGTCGTTAACCTACATTTTGAGCCATGACGGGAGTGCTAGTAGGCTGTGGCAGGGCTCTTGATCACACCTCTCCCTCAACATCTCTGGTAGTCGTGTTTGACCCCTTTACTCCATATGTGAGTCTGGTCGGCAAGCTATCGTCCACCTGCATCATCAACAAATCATGTTAGAACATATCCATATCATATCATCAGTCAGGATCACTAAAATCACAGTAAAACAATCAAACCCCAATGGCACACTCCCTGAATCGATCCAGAGTCCAAGGGGTTCTATGGATGCCTCTGCATCCTCAAGGTCCAAAACGCTGCACACTCAGTAAAACCGAGTCAATAACACCTGTCTATGTCAATGTAGTAAAATAACATGTCATCCACCCATAACACCTCATAATCAAAATCAAGAGTTTTAATAGCATACAAATCCTTATCACTTGCGAGCAAGTGTCCTCAAAGAATAAGTTCGCTCAGTGCGCCAAAGCGGGATGTTACATACACCCCCTCTCAGTCTAAACTTCATCTCGAAGTTTTACAGTAAAAATGTTGAATTAAAGTGTATCACAATATCATATGTCTATCTATCAACCAAAAATGGAAACTACTGGTGCATATCATATGCGTCCTCCCAGGTCGACGAGTATGGACTATAGTTGTCCCACAGGACCTTGACCTGATCTACCGTTCGACGCCGTAGCTGTCGAATTTGATTATCCAAGATGCAGATCGTCTCAGCCGTGAGCGCACCCTCGTCTAACACCCACAAGGTGCTCAAGTCAAATCATGTGAAGGATCACTAATCATAAAGTCTCAACAGAGATGTGAAATACATCATGCATACGCCTCAAGAATTAGGCAAGGCTAGTCATCAGTCCACAGGCCTCTCTTTTCCAAAATATCGTAGGATATAGTTTAGCCCCCTTTTTCCAAACTAGATCGAAATATTATGCGGTTTCAGCCGCAAAAAGACTTGATCGCCACAACATAACTATGGTCGACACGACGCGCATCATCATGACTCTTTGGTCGACCCTGCACTTCTTAAATTATTTGTCTTATTTTTTTTTTCTTATGCATTTGCTCTTCTATTTCTTGGATTGCTTCTGGTCCCACCATGACCCTATCCTCAAGCTGGTCCCAACTCAAGGTGTCCGACACGGTCGCCCATAAATAATCTCGAAAGGCGCCATCTTAATGGTGCTCTGGTAACTATTGTTGCAAGCGAATTCTACCAGTGGCAAGAATTATTCCCAACGCTTTTGTTGGTCCATCACATACATGCGCAACATGTCCTCCAAGGTCTGGTTCATTCGTTTGGTCTGCCCGTAGTCTCTGGGTGATACACAATACTAAGGTTAAGTTGGGTTCGCAAGGCCTCTTGGAAACTTGTCCAAAATCGTCTAGTAAACACCAATACTTGATCGGGTATAATCCTCTTTGGCACACCATGCAGCCTCACAATCTCAGTGATGAAACTCTAGCTATGTCAGGTGCCTGATACGTCGTACGCACAGGATAAAGTGAGCTCTCTTTGTCAGAGTGTCTACTACTATGAAAATCGATTCATGTCTCCTTGCCGTCAGTGGCAATCAAACAATAAAATCCATCGAAAAACCTCCCATTTTGATTCCAGAATAGTGTGTGGTTGTAGTAATCCTATTGGGTGTTTATGTTCAGCCTTTACCTACTGACATTCTACACATCTGGCCACAGAGTTGACTATGTCTACCTTCATTCCCTTATAGAAGAATAAGGGTGTAAGGTCTGCCCTCATCTTCGTGACTCTCGGGTGAGCCATGTAAACTACCCTATGAGCCTCGCTCAGGATCAACATCCTCAACTCATCGTTCGACAGTACGTAGATCCGATTTTTAAACCTCAGTACTCCATCGTCGTCTAACGTAAATCCTTCAAATCTTGGTACCATCATTGGGTTTGTCTGATAGAACCCTCGACCTCTTCGTACCAGTCATCATCACGCTATAAAGTTAGAATCTTTTCACGCAAATTCGTCTGAAGAGGCAGCACCGAAAAGATGCGTGGTCTCTGTCTCAATGCGTCTTCCACTTGGTTCACTATTCCTTTTATGTAAGTAATCTCGAAGTCAGACTCGCTAAGCAATTCCGACCAACGCCGTTGTCGCACATTCAGGTCGCTTTGCGTAAAGATGTGTTGTAGTCCACAATGGTCAGGCTTTAGTTCGAGTTCTTGTCCAACAAGGTAGTGTCTCCAAACCTTCAAGGCATCTACGATGGCTAACAACCCCAATCGTGCATTGCATAGTTCTCCTCATGCCTTCTCAGTTTCCTCGAAATGTAAGCGATCACTCATCCGTCCTGCATCAAGACTCCGCCTAGGCCTTTCTTGGACACATTAGTGCATACCAAGAAGTTCGTGTCCATGTCTGGGACCTTTAGTATCGGTGTTGTTGTCAACAACTCCTTGAGCCTCCGAAATGCTTCCGCGCATTTCTCGGTCCAAACAAACTTCTTGTTTTTCTTCTGCAATTCCGTGATCGTATTTGCTATCTTCGAAAACCCCTCGACGAACTATCGGTAGTATCCTACAAAACCCATGAAGCTACGCACTTCTGGGACATTCGTCGGTGCAGGCCATTCCATGATAGCCTTGACCTTTGCTGGATCCATGGCGATGCCTTCGTCGGAGATGACATGCCCTAAGTAGTGAATATGCGATTGATAAATGAGCATTTGGACAACTTCCCATAAAAATGTGCTCTCGCAGACACTGTAGCACCAAGCGCAATTACTCGTCATGCTCCTCCGTCGTCTGAGAGTAGATCAAAATATCGTCAATGAATACTTGGACGAACTTGTCCAAGTACTCGCAGAACACCCCGTTCATCAAACTCATAAATACCCCTTGGGTGTTTGTTAGTCCAAACGGTAAAACAGTAAACTCGTAATGTCAAAACCTCGTCTTAAAGGCAGTCTTAGGGACGTCATCTTCCTTAATCCGTAACTGGTGGTATCTAGATCGCAAGTTGATCTTTGAGAACACTGTCACGCCCTTCATTTGATCGAACAGATCATCAATCCTCGCCAACGGATACTGATTTTTGATCGTTGCCTTGTTCAATTGACAGTAGTCAATGCAGAGCCTCCATGACCCATCCTTCTTTCGTATGAAAATAACAGTCGCACACAATGGTGTCACGCTAGGACATATCAGTCCCATGTCTAGCAACTCCTTCAGTTGCATTTTCAACTCTTGTAACTCCGGGGTCGACATCCGATAAGGCGTTCTTGCTATCGGTCCAGTCCCTGGTTTCAGGTCTATGGTAAACTCCAACTCCTTCTCCAGCGGCATCCCAGGTAATTCCTCTGGAAATACGTCCGCAAACTCCTTCACCACTGGATGGTGTTCTAGACCTTCCGCTACTCCCTTCTCGTTTAACGCAAGGATCACATAAAGCTTGCACCCCTTGCACATGCTCTTCTGAAGTTGCAAGGAAGAGATGAACCTCAGGGAACTCCCTGGTTTTGTCCTACAATCACACGTCTCTGTCTCTCGTCATCGACCAAGCTCAACTGTTTTGTTTTACAGTTGAGTATGGCCTCATGCGATTCCAACCAGTCCATACTAATCAAAACATCATAAGATCCTAGGATAGTGACGTACAGGTTGGCCCTTGTGACAAACTCTCCCAAGTTAAGGACACAGATCATAGCCTTTCCTCCAACCTTCTATTTGGCTCCTGAAGCCATCTCTACGAAGCTAAACTCATCTTGTTCGACTGCCTTTACCTTAATCCTTTTTAGCGCTGCACCATAAATGAAGCTCTCGGTAGCACCGAGATCTATCAAAATACTAAGGGTCTGGTCAACGACGGTACCTATCATCTAGAGCATAGTCGACTGATGCTCTGCCTGGCAGTTATTCACCACTGCATGAATCCGATGGCCCTTGCCCATATCTCCCATGGTAGTGGGTCCGGCTGATCCAGACGCTCTAGTCCTCTCCACCGGGCAGTCGCGCTGGTAGTGTGGCTCCCAAACGTCCAACACCCCTTCTTCAGTCTGGTACTCCTAGTACTCGAAGTCGAAGATGAATTCTAACAATAAGGCCAAACTCGAACTTCTTGACCTTACGTTTCTGGGTAACTTGGTGCGAAGCATAACAAAGCAGCTCCAAAATGGGCCTCGTACTCGGGCACTGTGTGGCTACCTCGTTGCAACTCGTCAAACTCGTTGAGATGACGCTCGATGAATTCCTTAGAAACATACCTCTCCTGAAACCGTCCCTCAAACAATCCCCATGACACGTCGCCGATGACCAGGTTTAAAAGGGGCAGGAGCGCCTTTTGTCAAAAAGAGCGCTCCCCTTCAGTCGAAAGACCATCATGTGGACCTTCATGCCAGAGGTCGTAAATGTGAAGTGTGAAGCACACGCCTTTCTCTACAACTAAGATTCGACGACACCACCGTCCGTGACACTCATGGACGCTAGAACTCATCTCTCTCGAGATCTCGGGGGATATTAATGGTACTAGCTATTACGTGTTGTGGACCCTCATGGGTGCCCTCTAAATGTGATCTCCGCAAGGACACGTTAAGGTTTCTACTTAATGCAAGGGTTAATACTCATGGGTTTACTACGGTGGAAAGCATTGTGATCCACAGTCGCAGGGTTGAACCCGCTCTGATACCATATGTAACGTCCCCATCATTACTACTACCAGTGACACAGAGAGTGCAATTTTTTTTTTCTTTTTGTTGAAGCATGAAAGCGACAACGACACACAGTCGAACCACACAACCTGATGACAAACAATGCCTGTAGATCAGGTCACCGAAAAAAAACGACTCTACACGCTGGCACATCCATCAATTGGTCGAAAGTATGAAAAATAAAAAGGGACGACTACTCACCCGACACAGACACGAAGACACCTAGAAGCTAAAGGACAACATCTCTTATGTTAACTACGCGTGCAGGAACTCTAACTCCTAATCTATTTCAATCATCAACAGGGACTGTGCTGGAAAACTAAACCACAATCGACCAACAACTTCCTAAGCTCGGGCACAAGGCGTCATTCAAATGACTCGGATCATGCATTCCATTTATTACTGTCACTCTTGTTACTACAGTTTTGGGTCCATTGCTTATATCTGTAAATAGTGGAGCGATGGCTCTAAATACTAAGCCAGACAACAACGTACCAAGCAACCAAGGTTAGCGACCCCCTATGGCGATGCATTCTATTAAAAGTGAACTTACCATTCCATAGGTGACAAGGGGGAAATTGCCCGACCACAACATTGAAGGGCAATAAAAGTGGATACAACCATAAGCCAACAAGTTAGTTAAAGATAGTTTACAACGTAAGGTTCATCATTGATCTGTGTTTGGATTCCCGCACCATCAGGATGCCATCAATTATGATCAAAGGAGTATTGAAGGTGAATACTATTATTTAATTAATGACAGCGAGGGTGACTGCCATCATTTAAGATTGGCGAGGTGATTAAAAGGTGGAAGCCAAGTGGGTGCTATCATTACACAACCCTTTTGTCGAAAAAGAAAGGAGAGTATAAATCATTGTCCAAATTATTAAATCGCTGTCTCTGATTACCGTGAAGCATAATTTGAGTCAAGAGGTAGTTGGTATATCCAAGGAATAGGTATATCACTCTAAGAGATATCTTGAAAGGAAAGGCATTTATTTAAGTTGGACCATCTCTTAAACAGAAAGCATTTATTTAAGTTGACTAAGCTAATGCCTGACATGTGTGGGCAAAGGATATACGTAAGAAACAATATTTACCAAAACTTTTTATGAATGGAGATGCATGTTTTACTAAGAGGTTGTTAATGGATATGCAATCCATTAACAATATTTTAATTTTAACAATTATTTTTAATTATTATAATATTTTTATATTTTCAATATTTTTATGTAGTGAAGATCATCCGAGATGGAGAATTCATAGATAATGTGATTTTAATCTTGTATCCCATGCTTGAAAGGAAAAAGAATGTTGTCGTGCGTGAAGTGAAAAACAAGTGTAGAATAAGCGCCAAGCAATGTAAAGTCCCATGGGCATATTGGGACAGTTGCGTAAACTGGTATCTCCGTGTAATCAACATAATTTACAAAGCGCTGTCCATAAAGATCCTGTCTAACACAATACAACAAGCAGTCTAGAGACATTTCTGACTAATAAAAACGATGTTTGAATAGACTACGGATAGAAATGCGGTCAACGCAACGAGAATCGCCACGCTGTCAGTTCCATATACCCTGCTGAAATTCGCGTTCAACGCTGGCATTTTCATGCAACGACGACACTCACATCTAAGGCATTGATATCGTTGCCTGGCAACTCGGGTTAAAGGATGTCTACCTAACATGCAGAGATAATGGTTCTCTCTTGAATAAGCTGAATAACATACATGATAATATCAATCCTTACAACACTAGGTTTACACTGCCACCTGAAGGTTTGACCAAAAGGCAGTCACCACGCCACCCAAGCACCGTCACCGTCGTTGCCTGGACCAATCATAATCGCTGCTACAAATCACCGTCGATCAATTAAATTCGCAGCCTCCCGGTAATGATATCGTAATAATTCGTTCATTCAGCCATCCAACTAATGAATGAATTCACTGGCCATTATATAAACATTCGATGAGATTAAAGTCCAACAAATCGTAGTCTTCCAAGAAATTGGTTGTCAATGACATCAGAAATTCGTTGCCATTAAAGGTTAAATACAATGTTGCCATAAGGAATATAAATCGCTCTGATTGGCTTTTACAAAATCGCCCAGACATTACAAACACGCCGACTCTTCAATGCTTGTGTCATCAAAACAAAAGGTTGGGTGTAACATAAAAATTAGTTGATAGTAAAAGAACCATTCGCAGTCTGTATAAATTTAAACAAGGGCCAAATTGCAGGGAAAAATCCTGGGTCTAGATAGGATGCAACGTCAAGGATTGACCGGGTAAGGAGTGAAGGATATGTACATATAATCCTTAAAAAACTGCCCAATAATTTGTTATTTAACAACTGAGAATACAAACGTTGCTGCCCAACTGTACTAACACGACAGGTGATTCACGTTTTCTCCAAAAGATAACAGTCAGAGATCAATAAGAGGCCAGGCCAAATTCGCCTTCTTAACAATTTAAATTAAAAGGGAAATCATTGGCCAGGTAGATAGAATCGTAGACCCCCAATCCGCCTCCAGGGACAGGCTATATGTTAATGAAAATAGATCACTGGCAAGTGTAAAAACGCAGGATGAAAATTGACACCAGCGTTATCCAAATCCAGAGTACCAATAAAATGCCTACTTAGAAGTTTAATTTTTTTGTTTGTTTTTGTGTTTCATTTTCCAAGATGTCCAACAACGCAGATTTAAATTAGATTATTTGCGTTCCAGGATACCAGTAAAAGAAAAAATTGCAGACTGATATTAAACCCTTTCATTTCCAGGGTACCAATAAAAACTGCAAATTGAATTAAATCCTAGATTGAGATTAAATCCTTTTCAATACCAGAATATCAATGGAATTGCAGACTGAAATGAAATATACTAGTATACCAATATGTAAAAAGAACAGAGTGAGATTCAATTTTTGTTTTTCATTACCAGGGTATCATTAAATTGTAGACTGAAATGAAATTCTTTACATTACCAGGATATCAATCCACTCAGCCAATAGTAAGGGAACACAAAAGTCCAATGGGAGAGGTCATGGAGATGATCGCAGGGAAAACCAACACGACACAAGAATTCCATACGCATAGGTACTTTGCTAGAGGGCGCAAGACAACAAACTGCCAAGGAAAACAACAAAGGTAGACGACGGATGGGTTTGTCCTTCACTTCATCATCCTTGCACAGAAAAGCAGGGCGTTGAGATCCATAGGTCTTTTAACACTAAGGCGACGACCGTAGATCAGGCTCCTGGCCGACTGCTTAGGCGAGGACTGGTAAGCTAAGGACGAAAGCTAAACAACCTCAAGGTCACAATCAATACTACAGGGCGGTCATGACATGCGGGAAGATGAAGGCCATGGGAGTCAACAATCGTCAAGCTAGGTTCAGAAAGGTTCATTCATCAATCTAAACATTCAATCTACTTACATAATCAACATGCAGATCCAACCATAAAACCTACAACATCTATTGTACAAATGAAAAGAGAGTACCGTTGCCTGATCGCCCGTTCTGAGTGATGTTTGCACGCTCCGTGCAACTCCAGCTCACCGACCGTTGAGACTTCACCAGTACCTCCCAACCAATGCTAGGGGTACTCTTCTTCCCCCTTAGCCCCTCAAGCCGCAAAGGGGCCACACACACTATTCAAAGGTTTCGTCTAGCTCCCAGCTCGCCTCGCAAGGCCGAAATACCACTCCTCTCCGAGCTGGGTATCCCAACTCCCATAAGTAAATCAGTCATGTAGATATTTTTGCAGCGTAACGTTACGCAAACATAAGATCCTGCAACCTCCATCACCTCCCTTCATTATATACAGTTTCGTGGTTCCTTACTTTCCAATTTTTTTTTTTAGTTAAGTTTTTATAATTAATTTCCTAAAAAAAATTCTCCGTACAAGTATCACCCATCCCCTTCATTCCTCCATTATTTAATTTCTTTAATTAATTAACTATCTTATTTCCCTCACCCACTTAGAGTTACTCCTAGAATCACTCCTAGGTGTCCCTAAATTCTCTTACAAGTTTTAAAGGCTTTCCCTATTATGAAATTGCTAATTTAGTTTAAAATTAGAAAGCTCTTAAATGTAGATTTTTTACTAAGTTGACTTCCTGCTTTTTCCCTTAATTTCCCCTTTTTCCCTTTTTATGTTACCTCTTTTCCCTAGTTTCCTATTTTTTTTATTTTTCCTCTTTCCCCTTTTACTTAGAACTCAAAAAGGCAGGTGTGGAATTTAACCCATTTTTCCTTTTATCATTAATTTAGTATATTTTAAATTATCAAAAGATAAAATAATTAATTCCCTCTTTATATTTTATAACCATTATTTTTATTTCTTATTAATAAATTAATTTCATACTCCCTTCATGTTACACAATTTTATGAAGATCATAATTATTATTTAAGTGGTTTTTATTTTAATTATTATTATTTTATTTTATTTTATCTAATTTTTTTTTTTTTTTAAAGGTAGACAAAATTTTACCCCTAGCGTAATTTTAAACTTAGAACTTAGATTTTTGTACTGGACGACATTTAATTAGGGGAATCGTTTTAAAAATTACTTAACATATTATTCGTCCTAAGGCCATCTAGGTTCATTCCTCTATCATCAACAACGTGACGTGCCCTTCAGGGCGCACTAGATGCTCCAAGGGTGCCACTCGCCTCATCTGTTCCCTTGTGCGATGTGTCCTTCAGGACACACTACGTGCTCCAAGGGTGCCACTCTCCACTCTCCATCTTTCTTGCGCGACGTGCCCTTTAGGATGCACCACGTGCTCCAAGGGTGCCACTCACCTCTTGACTGACTTGGTAGACATCAATAACCCCTGGAGTCAACACTCCGCTAGGTGAAGTTGTGGGAAACTAAGGGCCTCTAAGGAATAAGGCCCTCGCCTTATTGCGCGCCCCTTAGAATCATCGTGAGCGACTGTCGCAGTCTGCCCTCACGACATCATGGGTCCTCTCGAACTAGGTAGTCGTTAACCTACAGTTCGAGCCACGACATGAGTGCTAGTAGGCTGTGGCAGGGCTCTTGATCACACCTCTCCCTCAATATCTCTGGTAGTCGTGTGTGACCCCTTTACTCCAGATGTGAGTTTAGTCAGCAAGCTATCGTTAGCTTGCATCATCAACAAATCATGTCAAAACATATCCATATCATATCATCAGTCAGGTGCACTAAAATCATAGTAAAACAATCAAACCCCAATGATACACTCCCTGACTCGATCCAGAGTCCAAGGGGTTCTGTCGATGCCTCTGCATCCTCGAGGTCCAAAACCCTGCACACTCAATAAAACCGAGTCAATAGCACCTGTCTATGTCAATGTAGTAAAACAACATGTCATACACCCATAACGCCTCATAATCAAAATCAAGAGTTTTAATAGCATAAAAATCTGGATCATTTGCGAGCAAGTGTTCTCAAAGAATAAGTTCGCTCAGTGCACCAGAACGAGATGTTACAAAACTATGGGTTAAAAAACTTACTAACATTCCTATTATCCAATTACTCAATAAATAGGCATAGGAAACCATAAACTATTTATGGTTTTACCATTGGACATAGAATTATGGTTTTCCAACTAAACATGAAAACTAGAAGTTATTAATTGGTCAACTGTTATTGCCTAACATTAAATAACTACTCCGAACTCCACATGATAGAAACCCCCAACAATTAATTGACCAGCTGGTGCTACTCAGCATTAAGTACCTTCCACTCCTCAGCATACCCCACTAATGAGCACTTACGAAACCTCGATGTCATCACTTGCCTAGAATTGAAATTTGAATCGGAGTAAGATAAACAATCAACAGAGTTCCGTTTTTGGGGGATTTTTTATAACAGGGAACGTTTCTGGTCCCTTTTTCTGCGGTGGGGGGATCCCGTGAATACGATAATGAATCACTGCAATAGCGAGATTATTTGCTGACACATCACATTACGAGTAACTTTTGAATTTTCAAAACTTCAAAATGGATTGATTTCAGTATGTTTAACTAACAACTTCTGAATGGCTGTATGGTATTTCAGCGTGTTTTGATTCCGGTTTGGATGGCCCATACCTCATTAGTAAGGGCCAAAACGTTCACTACTTATCCTACTCCAGTGAAATCATGCAAATGCTATATCTCCTGCTCTTCTATAAACAGAACCCTTCTTCTCTAATTTTTGTCAATCACTTGAGGTTTCAGTTACATTTTAAAAAGATTATTTTGAATGGGTTCCTTTGCAAAGTTTCATGGCATAAATAGATTTGGGTATTTGGTATAGTTTTATGGGACAAAGTTTCAGGGTATATTTCCTCCACGGTTTTCTCAATCTACTTAAAACGTTAAACGATTTAAAACGATCTAGAACTATGGGCTTTGAATCTTTCACGAAATTTTGCGCTCTCTATTAATTTATTTCTTCACCGAATTCGGATAACCTAAAATTTGCCAAACCGTTTTGAATTTGAATAATGCATATAGTGGACCTACTTTCAAGTACAGATTTGAGAATATGAGTTTCGAATCACAGATCTCGGGTTATCGGTTTGAATATCTTGAAAGATCTGGACTCTTCTAAGAAAATTCACGACCTTCGGCGGTACATTATGAAGTTTCAAATGTGAAAGTGTTATTCAGCCTGTTGGAACCCTAGGCAATAACCTGCGCTGCTATCAAATCTTGTCATTTAACAGAAATTCTGCTGGGAACGCCGCGTGAACAGGTTGAACCATCTTTCTACAGTTGCATGAGGACTAAAGCATCGTATGCGTTGTCATAATTTTAAACAATCATATTTTAATATAGACAGATGCTGGCATTTTACCTTACTTGTACATGAATGTAGTCGGTTTTTCCTTTCTAAAAAAAAGTGGAAGGGCAAACAGTGCTTCTGTCTTGTTGATCTTAAACATGCAATCCGTACGGTTCTTGTGTTGGAGGGCATACAGTTCCCTTTGATTTTTGAGTTCTCTTTGAAAATAAATATGTAAGGCTGATACACAAAATTTTCAATGTTATATTTAAAATTTGTTGTGATTTTTAACAAGAGCTGTATGGCAGTTTAGTCCCTGTCAAATAGATTTAGAAATGAAGATAATAGCTGAGACTCTATAATTATTAATGATGATGATTACTGTGAAACATGAACAATATATTAACTAGGGGCTAGTTTCATAGTTTTAAAAGAAATCAATTTGTAAAGATTTTAAATGAAAAAAATTAACACTATAACTATAGTCTAAGAAAGATTGGAATTCAAAGAATTCTACTTAGAATCACAAGGAAGGAATCCATGACACTTAGTTTATAGATTTATCATATGTGGTATTGACCAATTAAGTTAATCTAACCAAATGCAAATTGTATTTTAATTTTTTTTTATTTTTTATTTTTAAAAATAAACCTTTCAAATTTAATAATATATACTTTTATATAATATTTATTATATTACATAATGAATGTAATCTAAATAATATATTAGATAATAAATATAATAAAAATAATATATTAGATAATAAATATAATAAAAATAATATATTAGATAATAAATATAATATAAATGTAATAATGCATAATAATAAATACATAGTACATTATTTTATATTTAGATGTGGTGATTGGTGAAATTCATTGATTATATAATTAATTCTACATATTGAAAGAGGTACATATTGAAAGAGGTGATGGGAGCAATAACACTTCAATTCTATCAACTAGTTAGAAATGAGAAACACAAATATTTTTATTATATCCAAAAATATATATTTGTTTTCCTATGTTAAAAATTGCATTATATACACAAATTTATGGTAAAAAACAAATTAATGTCACATCAAAAACAAACTCATTGCTATAGTCCCATGGCATAGACTAATAAGCTTAGTGTAGCAGATTTGTGATTTTTAATAAGCTTTTTTTTTTCCATGAAAAAATTAACTCGATTTTTTAATAAGCTTAGTCTAGCAAATTCAAAAATACAATTTAAGTAACAAAAATTAAAGATTTTATTTACATTTACATCTCCAAATTTTATGAAAAAAAAACAAAAAACAAAATGTTTAGACAGTTTACCCAACATACAAGATAAAGCTAGGGTTTCTAACTTGTAACCTCACATAACAAACTTCCTTTACATTTTAGCTATTTCCAATTGCTCTTCAAGAGGGATGGTTTTTGATTTTATATTCTAATGGTTTTGTTTCAGTATTTCTTAAAAATAAAATTTATTATCATATAAAATATTTGGCCGTTATTTTGTTTCTCATTTACACTTGTTTTGATTTTTTGTTTTAATTAAATTGTGTTATATTTCTTGGTTGGGTTTTGATTTTTTATTTTAATGGTTCAGTGGGATGAAATTCTATGAATATTAGTTAAAATAGGTTTCATTCTATTTTGGAATTCTATGAATATTAGTTAAAAGAACTAATTTCACTTTATTTTGGAGAATATATTTTGGATTGTTAAAAATGATTACTTTCAAGTCAAATTTATAAAGTTTTGCTCCAGTGGTCATTTGCCTAATGCACCTTGGCTTTTTATACATTCCAGTGGATTTTTGGATAACTTTACCAAAATTTTTTATACATGTTCACTGGTTTTTTTTTTTTCAAAAAAATCTCAAATTTCTCTTGTCTTCCTCTTCAAGGAGTCACTCTACCTAAATTTTTCTTAATTTGTTTTCAGATAACTTTCATCATTTCATTTTAACACATTTTAGGTTACTATTGCTAAAATCAGAGAATATTTTTGATAAATTTATTGACTTTTAACTGCCAACCATTTTTATCCCACCATTCTTCAAAATTTCATCTTTCTTTTCCTTTCAACAACATTGTAGATCATCTGCCTAGAATTTGCCTAATTTTCTCTTTACCTTTCAATACCATTGATCATTTACCTAAAATTTGCCTAATTTTTAGGTTAGATAGTGAAGATGTAGACCTCGAGTGAGGAAGCTTTAATAAACTGTCATTCTCTACTTTACCTCTACTTTACCATAATCCCTAGATATCTATATCTATCACCAGTCCCTCTGGAAAAATTGAAGTTCGCTTGATCCGAGGAGAAGCAAGGGAAACAAAACATGCGTTTCCGAATCCATTTTTATGCCAATCTTGAATCTGACTCTGAGATAAGCAGAAGGGACAAGTTTCTTTTCTTTCTCTGCCAGGTGATAGTTCTGCGACAATCCATCTGTGTTGTTGATTAAAAGGATCACTGGATGTCAGGTTCAGGTAACTGAACGAGGTTTACGTCTTAAGTATCCACCATATCCCCACCTAATTAAAAACGCATTGATAGTTGCATGATCTTTATTTCTAATGTACTATTCATTGCTTGTAAGAAAGGCTACATGACGATTTCTTTTGATGGGGCCATTGATTTGAAGTTGTAAAACAGGTAAAAAATTTAGAAAAATAACTAACGAGTGCACCCAACTACTAAAGACGTAGAGAAAAATGTCAACGAATATGGAAACGAGAAGTGGAGCTCTTCGCTGGTGCCCAAATCCGGTGTTGTGTATGAGAAACAACACATCGATAATGAGTGGGCCACAGTGAAACAGAGTTATGATACCCTCCATCAATTTCAAAGCAGTTTATGATACCCTCCATCAATTTCAAAGCAGTTTATATTGCTTTTACATGGCATCACTACTGACCGGACCAGACGTGTCACGTGACGAAAGCAAGTTTAGAAAAGAAGATTGAACAATCTACGGTACCTTGAATCGTCCGACAAACTTGTTGATTCGTTCCCGCATTGCCTCAGTGCATTGAATGGCCCGTCCCTGGACCAGATACGCGTCGACGTGATGCAATTTATTGGCCATAGTGCGCAGAGAGAAACGGCCCCTCGCCCCCGTCAGGGGACAATTTGAAAGAGTAAATGGCCCAACTGGCACCAAAGAGGTATGAAAGAATCGGGATTTAGAAATATAGAGGTTCTTCGTACCGTCCTTTCGTCCTCTACCTCAGAATCTCTGTGAGTAATATGGCAGGCAGCTGGTGCAAGTTGCTGTTAACGATCTTATGAAATCTTTATTGAAGGTGGGTTTTATTGCATCATATGTACGAGTATTTAATGTTATTTTATTGTAGTCAATGGTGTCAGACACGGCGTCGGTCAAGGATCAAGTAAACCTTTTCTTTTCCCGCCCTAACAAAAATGTATTTCATTCATTTATAAACATAAACTAAAAAGGTTTAGAGTCCTAATAGCGACTTAGTCTAAACGTACTAAGATTTGGGCTTTTTCCATAGATATTCGCAGTGTAATTTTATCAGAATTTTTGTCAGAAATTGTTGGATTTACAGATTAGAGTGGTTAAGCTTTTATAATCGGACGGCACCAGAGGTAAATGCAATTTAAACCACATAAAATTGGGGTTTCACCCAGATTTATATCCATGGATTTTGATGAAAAATATCAAATAACTTAGTTTTAAGATGCACTACAATTTTTAAAATGTAAATTTGTCAATAAATTCATTGGAAATAGAAGAACTTTATTTTAATGAATTTTAGGTGTGATGATGATGATGATGGTTAAGTCCATTGAGAACGAATTGGCCTATTGGACCTTAAGAGGGTAAGAGATTACTTGCAATTATTTAAAATTTTGTTTCTGTGCTCTTGGAAAGCATCAAGAGAAGTTTTCCAATGTTGTCATAGTTTTGTTGAGTTAAAAGGTTAGGAAGGTTGGTAGTGTGACAAATATTTTGAAATTGATATCTAATTTAGGTATATGCTGGACAATCTAAGAGAGAGTGTTTTTCATCTTCAACTTTTTTAGTGCCACAAAGACGACACACTCTTTCATCCCATGACTTTTTAGGAATTGACCAATGCCTAGTTTCATTATGGAGCTAGTGAGAATTTGTTATCTTAACAATGCTTATTTTTTTCTTTACAATTTTTTTTTTCTTTATTAACACTCTAAGTGTAAGACATGTTTATCTCTGCATCCTATCTGTTGCATATATGCCTTAAGAAAAAAAACATGTTTTTTTCATTCATTTCCCCTTTCCTTAGTCAGACTCGACTGATGTAACACCCTGTTTCCCCCAGTCTGTAAAAATAACTATACTGGCCAAGTATTGTGGCAAACTCAAAAATGTGAATGTGTAATGTGAATAGACCTTGTGAAAAAGGTCGATGAATGTGAATAATATTATGAATATATATTGCAGGATTGCTGAGAGGGGAATACGCTGAAAAAGAGACCACGATGGCTGGATAAAGGTGGTGGAAGGCACCTGGAATGGTGGCATTAACTCCCACCAAAAACTAATACCGTATTTGGTCTTCATTGGCCCAGAGAACCAAGAGCGGCTCGCTGGCCCGAAATTAATTGCTCGCAGGTTGGTAGGTGGATGGCTCCTCATGCGTAATGAGGGATGGGGGTAAAACCGCCCATCCGTGGGGCCTTGATACCTGACCACCACATGGGGGATCATGCCACACGGACAGACGTGAGGGAGGATGAACTCTGGAAAAATATGCAGAGTGAGTGATAGCGGAGAAGAAAGAGAGTAACCTTCGTTCTCGGTCACTAGCAGACAGAGACACAGTCTCGGAGTATCGTGGTCTCAGCTCGGGGGTGGCTAGTGGTAAATCCGTTGGGAGTCGTTGAGCCTACGGTTGGATGGAAACGAGCACCCCTCTCAGCAGTTGCACCACCTCTGGTGTTTTTCTGATAAGTGTTTTGTCTCTGGTATCTTGAAATATATATATATTCTGACATTTATGCTCATAAGCTGTGAAATTGTGAATGATTTCAGTGCAAGAATGTCTGTATAGTGTTTTGATCAGTACTGGTAGTTGCATGTTTATAATGGAAAGACTACGTATGTCTTATGTTTTCATAAATCACTATTTATATGCATACTGATCTAATTCAGACTTCACGTCTGGTTCTCGAGAGAGAGATACCCTTATCTACCTCAGATAGTACCCTGGGTAAACCTCCCCATAGAGATACCCTCCTTGAAAATCCCATCAAGAACC
>SNQJ01S0006630.1:122941-154039 GCA_010110895.2 Picea sitchensis
AACACCCTGTTTCCCCCAGTCTGTAAAAATAACTATACTGGCCAAGTATTGTGGCAAACTCAAAAATGTGAATGTGTAATGTGAATAGACCTTGTGAAAAAGGTCGATGAATGTGAATAATATTATGAATATATATTGCAGGATTGCTGAGAGGGGAATACGCTGAAAAAGAGACCACGATGGCTGGATAAAGGTGGTGGAAGGCACCTGGAATGGTGGCATTAACTCCCACCAAAAACTAATACCGTATTTGGTCTTCATTGGCCCAGAGAACCAAGAGCGGCTCGCTGGCCCGAAATTAATTGCTCGCAGGTTGGTAGGTGGATGGCTCCTCATGCGTAATGAGGGATGGGGGTAAAACCGCCCATCCGTGGGGCCTTGATACCTGACCACCACATGGGGGATCATGCCACACGGACAGACGTGAGGGAGGATGAACTCTGGAAAAATATGCAGAGTGAGTGATAGCGGAGAAGAAAGAGAGTAACCTTCGTTCTCGGTCACTAGCAGACAGAGACACAGTCTCGGAGTATCGTGGTCTCAGCTCGGGGGTGGCTAGTGGTAAATCCGTTGGGAGTCGTTGAGCCTACGGTTGGATGGAAACGAGCACCCCTCTCAGCAGTTGCACCACCTCTGGTGTTTTTCTGATAAGTGTTTTGTCTCTGGTATCTTGAAATATATATATATTCTGACATTTATGCTCATAAGCTGTGAAATTGTGAATGATTTCAGTGCAAGAATGTCTGTATAGTGTTTTGATCAGTACTGGTAGTTGCATGTTTATAATGGAAAGACTACGTATGTCTTATGTTTTCATAAATCACTATTTATATGCATACTGATCTAATTCAGACTTCACGTCTGGTTCTCGAGAGAGAGATACCCTTATCTACCTCAGATAGTACCCTGGGTAAACCTCCCCATAGAGATACCCTCCTTGAAAATCCCATCAAGAACCTGGAAAGAGGATGTGAAGGCGCAAGGCCTTAGTAACCCTGCATGAGGAGGAACGATCTTCTTGAAATCCTGAGATGGCTGTGTAGGGATAAGTATCGTTTGACGGGCGAGATCCTGTCGGAAGATCTGCGGTCATTCACAGCCGTTAGATTGGAAGGAGAAGAGGGGGCGTTAAATGCCTCAACCCCTTTCCTTTGTTTTCACGAGTAGCGTTAAAGGCATAGCTCAGGAGAGGTAGTGCAGTTATAAACAGGCTCCCTGTAAAGCAAGTAGAGACCGAGACCCACTCAAGTCCTAGACTTGATGAAGGAGAGCAATAGATGTGATGAAGACTCCTTTAAGAGTCAAACCTAGGAGAAAGAGCGCAAAGCTCCCAAGTCCCTGATAATTGACGAAGCTTAGGACAGATAACACCTGGTCAGATGCACAGACCCTGTAGGAATTCACAGAGGTCGAGGAAATCTTTCACGGCTTCAGATTAGAGAAGCTCGGGAGGGATAGTGTCGTTTTGTGCACGGAGCCATAGCTGTGAAGGTCGTAGAGGAGAAGTAAAGGCCGAAACCTTTGATACTTAAGAAATCTTCTGAGGAGAAGAAAGAGAAGTGCATGCTCAAGGAAGAGCTACAACTGCCATTAGATTAGCTGGAGCGAAATAGATCTTGGTCGTCGAAAAGGTACGTCCAGATGTGCGCAGAAGGGAGAAGAAACGGACGACAAAGACACTTCGAGATAGAAGAGGCAAACAACCGATAACCGTTGGATCTTGCAGAGTTGCAAGGCGGTTAGGGTTGGGTGCTTCAACCCACGAAGTTGCGAGAAGTGCGAAAAGGAAGTCAAACCGTCGCTGACTTTCGCGTCTCGGAGGTTCGCGAGATAGGAGCATGAAGGCTCGATGCCCCAACTCGCGAGGTTGCGAATTGCGAGAAGTGCGAAAAGGAAGTCAAACCATCGCTGACTTTCGCGTCTCGGAGGTTTGCGAGATGGGAGCACGAAGGCTCGACGCCCCAACTCGTGAGGTTGCGAGTTGCGAGAAGTGCGAAAAGGAAGTCAAACCATTGCTGACTTTCGCGTCTCGGAGGTTCGCGAGCTAGGAGCATGAAGGCTCGACGCCCTAAGTCACGAGGTTGCGAGTTGTGAGAAGTGCGAAAAGGAAGTCAAACCATTGTTGACTTTCGCGTCTCGGAGGTTCGTGAGATAGGAGCATGAAGGCTCGACGCCCCAACTCGTGAGGTTGCGAGTCGCGCGAAGAGCGAAAGGACGCCATACTGGTTAGGCCTGTGGCCATAACTGCCGATCAGATGAGTGTGTTTAAGGGATGGCAGGGTCTGTATCAGGTCCCATAGGGAATCAGGGAATTCTACTCTTCAGAGAAAAGAAGAGAAGGGGCGAAACGTTTTATTATGCCGTAGTGAGTGTGTTACACGACTGACTAGTCCACTAATCCTTTAACAAAAACATTACAAAACAAATTTATTCGGCATACCACTCACAATACCTAGCATTGTTTGAACATATACTAGAACCAGAATTCCATAGCTTATATATCCTCCCCATTGAGGAACTCGTAGTACCTGAATGCTCCAGTTGGAAGGTTAAGTGCTTCTTTGGACAGTTCGTCTGCTTTGGAGTTCAACTCGCGAAGGATGAGAAGGAAGGAGAACCTCTCAAAGGCACGACAAGTGAGCTTGATATCCCGCATAATATTTTGAAGTATAATATCTTGCGCTGGGATTTTTTCGTTTTCCCAATCTATCACCAGCTTTGAATCTCCCATCACCTATAAATTCTTGACATTTTTCCTTTCATTGTCTCTAGAACGGTCCATAAGGCTATAAATTATGCTCGGTTGTTGAAACCTGGCCTTGGCACGTATCTGATGAAAATATAGTGTTTATGACTGATGTAAACCTTGACTCTGTAATTAGGAGGATGTCCCTGACTTGCACCATCGAAATACCCCCAAGGGGTGCTATAGTCTATTTCAGGGAGAAAAGGGATCCACTAGGTGTTTGTTTTTTGTTTTTTCATAAATTCCATCGTTTTCCCAATTATCAAGGCTGTCGTTACTTCTAGGGGGACAAGTCTATCTTTGTGAATATTTGAATTGTGGGCCCACCATAGATTGTTGACAAAGATGGTCGGTAAGCTGGCATAAAGATTGACTGACATGTCCAAAAGCCAATCTTTGACACATTCCTCCAATCTCTGTTTATTCCAGTCGATTTTGGCCTGTAGCTTTTCGTTGTCTGAGTGAAAAAACTGTGATGCATAAGGACAATGAATAAACATGTGAGAAAATGCTTTAGAGCTTGCTTTACAAAGGGAGCACCAGTTGGGCCTGTTCCATCCCCTTTTGATGATATTCTCCAGGGTTAGTAATTTATTGTTTAAAGCGAGCCACAGGGTAAGATAACATCTAGCGGGGCATTGATTTTCCACATTTTACCCCACCGCCATTTTTCTCTCCCAAAAAGTGCAAATCAGTCCAAGCTTTGTAACCAAGTTTTGTTGTGAAAGATCCATTCTTAATTTTTTTTGTCCAAACCAAGGACTCTGTCGTGTCTTCATCTAAAAGAATGTGGTTTTCACATAAATTTCCCACGTAGGAGTTCCATTCATCATGGAGATCCTCGAAGAGATTTAAAACAAATGCATAGATCCATCCTGGGCAACCTCTTGGTTGTGGGAAGCCAATTTTGGCGTCCTTAAGGAAAAAGATTTCATGGTATGTTAAAGCTTGAATCAAACAAGGGGAGAGCACAAAGTTGTCCTTGACTCCCAGCCATGGATCTTTCCCTATTATGATGCTTCTACCATTTCCTAATTTCCAAGTAGTCCATAGTCCCATCGAATATAAAACTTTGACTAACATTTTCCAGACTATTGACCCTTTATTATATTTAAAAGGGGCTCGAAACCATTCATGGATAGATTGGTTAGGGAAGTTTTTTTACGAAATTACTCGTGTCTAAAGAGAATCGCCCACAATTAACCTCCTAATGTTTCTCCCTGCAAGGGCTTGAGCAAAGAAGTGAATCTCTTTAATCCCCCATCCTCCTAACTCCTTTGGGGAAGCTACAGAGGAACACTTCGCTAGGTGAGGGCCTTTTTTGTGTCCAATCCATAGGAAATGAGAGCATATGCGTTGAATCTTGTTGAGTACCATTTTAGGCAGAACCGCTATGGATTCCAATATACTGGTATTCCCTGGAGCACTGATTTCAGTAGTACTAATTTGCCTCCTTTGGATAGGAGATGGTGAACCCATAGTGAAGTTCTGGCTTCCACCTTGTGTATGAGCCAATCCCAATCCGTTACTCTATAGTTGCTCGGTTTCAGTGCAAAACCAAGGTATTTAAAACCTTCGTCCATAGACTTGGCTTGCGCAAGGAGGAGCACGAGAATCTCATTTCGAACTTGCTCATGGAAATTGGAAAAGATGATACATTATTTATCCAAGTTAATAGACATCATTGTTGTTGTGCATAAAAGATCTAGGCAGTCCTTAAGGGACTTGGCATCTCGAACAATGCCGTTTATACTGTAGAATATATCGTCAACAAATTGGAGGTGGGATATTTCTTCTTTGTTAGTCACCTTTATGCCTTTGAGAGAACCTTCAGGTTTGGCCTCATTTAGAAGCCTACTTAAGGCTTATGCAATAATTAAAAATAAAAATGGGGAAAGAGGACAACCTTGTCTTAGGCCTTGGGAGGATTTGAAAAAACTCGAAGGGGCGCCATTAATTAAGACAACAAAGGAAACACATTGCAGGAAGCCCATAAGCCAATTTACAGAGTTGAGGTTTAATCTTAGTTGGAGCAAGGCTAGCCGAAGAAACATCCAATTGACCCTATCATATGCTTTTGTAAGGTCCAATTTGAGGAGGGCCGCTTTGAAATTTCTTTGTTTGACTGAGTGCAACGTTTCTTGAGCCACTGCGACCACATCATGTATCTATCTGTTGTGTAAGAATCCAAATTTTTCTTCTCCAATGAACTCACTTATTAGGGGTTTTAACCTGCGTGTGATCACCTTGGAAATTAGTTTGTAAATTACATTGCAGCAGGAGATCGACCGATAGTCACTAAATGAGTCTCCCTTTTGAGTCTTCGGGATTAGGCAGATGAACGTAGAGTTGAAGGAGTTGATGACTCTAGCATTGTTTTTGGATTACCTAGCCACTTTTAGGAGATTGTTCTTGATAAGTTCATAGAAATGTTGGAAAAACTCGACCGTGAAACCATCCAGACCCAGACTTTTTCCATTTTGCATTGATAAAAGAGCATTGTGAATCTTTGATTCAAAGATTTCAATATCCATTGACTGGTTCATTTCCTCTGTGAAAATAGCTCTGAATTTGGAGACTACTCAAAAAAATTCCTGGATTGGACATCCTTCAGGTTGAAGGAATTGGGATTTGAAGAAAAGTTCCCTCGCCTCTGCTTTTTCCTTAAAGGAGTTGACCGTGACACCTTCAACAATTTTGATATCCCAAATCGTATTGATGTTCTTCTGATAGTTGGCATATTGATGAAAAAACCTTCTTTTATTGTCTCTTGCCTCCAGCGACAACACCCTGAATTTCAACCTGTAGGAAGTCTCCTCCTTTTTCAACCAGTCTAACTTGCGGGCCTCTAGGGATTTAAGTTCCTCTAGTTGAGCTTGGGAAGGACGACTGTTGTCCAGAGCAGAAACCAAATTGAAGATGTCATTTTTGATTTCAATTATTTCCCTATGAGAACGTGCTTTATAGATAGGGATCCATTTTTTGGTTTCTTGTTTGAGCCTAGCAATATTCTCCGACATTTGTTTCACCATAGTATTGGGGTTGGAGGGATCCAAGCTTCACCATTCCGAGAGGAACATACTTTTGAAGTCTTATTCTACCAACCAAATTTTGTTGATTTTCCAGGGACTCGGTGGAGAGACATATACTAAGAGTAATTGCAGAGAAATAGGGCGATTATCGGACAATCCCCCTTCCATTACTGACGCTCTTACCCGAACTCTGGTTTCCATTAAATATTGTGAGACTAAGAATCTGTCCAGTCTCTTGGCCACAACCTCCTCTCTCGATCTGCCATTCTTCCAGGTTGGGGACGTTTTTAGGGGTTCTTTGTTGGCCAGCTTATGTTTTTCCATTAATGAGAGGAAATAATCTCGTTGCCCATCAATTCTTGGGTTTGAGCCCCAAACCTCTCTCAGTGAAAGGTTAAAATTGAGGTCCCCTTCAATTATAGATAAAGGAACGCTTAAAGATCTTGCAGAAGAAATTTCCTCCCAGAAGGGGATTCAGTTAGCATAAGGTCCATAAATATTTACAAAGTTCAGTATTTTTTCACTGTTTTTGTGCTTTAGACTGATTGCAATGGATGACCGAAAGGAAGTAGAGATTTGATCTAGGAAATCAAGGCTCCATCCTGTAATTAGTCCCCCAGACAACTCGTCCACGTCAGTCATGCAGAAAGACCAGTTCTTTATCCATGACCCTAGGGAGGTCCTAGCTTATTCCCCACTACACATCATTTCTTGGATCATCATAATATCTGGCTTAAGGTTACACAATAACCTTTTGAGGGAGATTTTTTTTTCGGGTCCCCCCTTCCCCTCTTATGTTAAAAGAGATAATAAACATTGATCATGGGAGCTAAGCGCTTTCCCTTCTCTAAGGGCCCTAGTGATGGGGATTTGTCTGCCTTTCATGATTTCTGTTACCACCTTTGCTTGTGCCTTCAATAGGTGGGATTTTCACCCCACGAGGTTAGTTTGAGGAGGGTCCAACTCCAACCAACCTTTGAATGGGACTACATTCAGTTGTGAGCCCTTGAAACATAGTTCCTAAATATTCATTGCCAGTTTGAGGGAGGACCTTGGCAAGGGAGGTTGGGAGGACGAGGGAGGGGGAAGACACCTCTATAAATAAGGATTTTATGGAAGGCAAGGGGGGAGGGGAAAAAAAAGAGGCCAATCTGGGTGGGGGGATTAGCTCCGAGGAGTGGTGAACTCACGGGAGGGACAGGGGGCTCTGTGGACCCAAGGGCCTCAACTTGTAGGGAAATAAGGGGGGAGGGAAAGGTCTCCTTAAGTCCTCCATTTCACCATTGAGAATCTTGGGGGGGGGAATTATGTTAAAAAATAAATGAATTCAAATAGGGAGAATCTAAAGAAATAACTGAGGTGGTCTTGTCCAGCTCTGTAGTGGCCTAACCCTTGGAATTTGGAGTTGGAGGATCTTGTGGAATTACCTTTGATGCAGGCTTGTCAAGCTCTGTTGTAACCAAAACACGCGGAGCCAGAGCGAGAGCATATTGAAGCGCTACCTATGCAAATTTTTCATTTCCAAATGACACTGAATCCACAAATTCCTTTATGTTTAAAGTACACTTCCTTCTCCGTATCTTATAATTCTCTAAGGAGTGGGGAGAGAAACAATTACAGTTTGAATTCAAGTTCCCTATCTCATGGCATCCATGGCACCAAAAGGGAATTCTCTAGTAGTCCACTTTTTGTTGCCATATCTTTGAACCCATAATCAGATCCACAAAGCCTACTAAACTTTCTCTTGTGTTTACTTCCACCTATACCCAGGTCCATATGCGGTCGTGTTTCGTGAACTAGTTGGGTTCCAACTTGATAAAGACTCCAATTTTGTTTCCAATGGCTTCTAAAGCCTCCTTGAACTAGAAAGCAAGTGGCAACCCAGGGAGTATGGCCCATACCTTTTTTATATCGACTGGTTCTTTTATGGGGTCGAAATCGACCATCCATTCCTTCATAGTCAAGGTTGAGGGTCCCCACTCCTAGCTTTTTTTAGGATTGTTGCACAATCCTCATGACATTTAAGGATAAAACCATTCGATCTGCATGCTAGGAAAAAAGCTTTGGGAAGATAGTCGAGGAGTGTTTTCCAATCCTTTTCCATCCAACCTTGCAAGGATTGGACACCTGCAAACTTTCCATTAAATCTGCCAATGAGGGTTTTACCAAAATAACTAGAGATTTATCCCATACCAATATCTCTTCCTACCACCAATTCCACCTTCCCCCCTTTTTCCTTAATACACTTTGAAGGCTTGTGTTTGGACGACACCTCTTTATCCTACATGGGAGCACAAGTTGGGCTCTAGTTATCAGTAGTAGCATGAGGGGGCTGAGTTGGGGAAGAAGGTTGCAAAACATTCTGAAAACTCTTCTTACCAGGAGAAAGGAAAGGTGGTCTTCTTGAGTGATTTCATGCATGCGAAGGGTACCGAGAGTGTAAATAAGGGAGGGTGAAGATCCCATAGGGGGGTTCTTTGAGGGGAGAGGAATGCCATTCGATTCAACATCCTACCCAAGGACATGCGCATAGGAGGGTGGAAATGTGCCATGTGAGCAAGCTAAAAATTCTTCCTGTGAAGGAAAGGGGTTAGGGGAGTCTAGATTGAGGTCATAGTCGACCTCATCCTCTGCCCAAGACAACATACAAAAAATGAAGGCGAGGGAGGATAGGAAGAGTAGAGAGGGGAAAAAAGGGAGAGGGAGAAGCTAGAAAACGTTTCTGGCTCAGGTCTGAGGCCCTCGCTCCCGTGGCTAGGAAAAAAACCTCAGATGACCCATCACAGAGCTATCCCGAAAGCCTACCTTTTCTTTACACTTTTCAAAACAAAGAGATAATTTTGATCTTCTACATTAGGGTTGATTACATCTTTATAATATCTTAATTTTATTTTTTCCTCTAACTCTTTATCACACCACATTTTCTCCTTAAATTTTGATTTAATGATACTTTTAATAGTATCCTTATTATGCAAAATGGTGTCTTCGATGATTTACCAATAACTTAGCCAAGACTGACCATATTTATGCCATTCGCGCTTGAGTTGAAGGTGGTAATGACTCAATTTTGAAGCAATTTTAGGAAGCCTCTTATCTTCCATGTTGTTTAACTTTTTCTTATACATTAGGTATCTAGTTGTAGCCATGCTCTCAACATGGGGAAGATTTTCCTCTAAGAGGAGGATGGGATATGGAGCATTTCCTTTAATTTTGAGATTATAGGTTATAAAATTAATTTGTGTTTTCTCTATCTTTCTCTAGGATTCATGAGAGATACTGCATCCCCATAATTCACATCCATATAGAATAACATGCATAACAAGAGTATCAAAGAGGAGTTTCTTCTTATCCCATATCCAAAGATCGATTTATTTACAATTGTTTTCAAGCCCATAATAAGCTTTCCATCCCCCAATAATCCTTTTCTCAATGTTGTAATTCCAGTTGAGCTTGTGGTGAATATCGATTCCAAGATATTTGTATGAAGTCACTTCCTGCAAGTTTTTGTTATAAATGAATGTATCATAAGTGATCTTATTGGATTTAATGATAATGACCTTAATGTTGTTAGTATTAATAGTCATACCCATATTGGAGCAAAAATCCTTTAGGATTCTTAGTTGGTTTTCAAGATTGTGGGGACTCCTCGCCATAAGAACGATATCATCAGCATAAAGAATAATATTGATTACTATACCGGTGAGAGTAGGGTCGACACAACCTGCTTCTTCCAAGCAATCTTCTAGCTTGTCAATGTATATGCCAAAAATGGTAGGGGACAAGGGACAACCTTGCTTGACTCCATTATTGCAGTTAATATCTTTTGACCAACCCTTAGTGTTATTAAACTTGGAAATAACGTTCTCATACAACCTTATTGCAACATCCCTCGAATTGAAAGGCACTTTTATCTGTTCCAACCTATTCCAAAGGTTTTCTCTAGGAACCGTGTCAAAGTATTTTCTTAAATCAACAAAACAACAAAAAATATTGGTTTTGGTATTGTGGAAATCCTCTGCAATGATCCTAAAGGTAACAAGATGGTCCACAGTTTAATGATATCTCCTTAACCCAGCATGGCCTTTAGCTCTTTTACCGTGACTTTCTAGCTAAAGACTAATAATATTTTCCAAAATAATTCCATAAATCTTGGTTAAAATCGAGCTAATCATAATGGTCATATAATTAGAGGGAATGTTTCTATCCCCATTTTAAAAAATAGGAACAATGAGGCTTTGCATCCATGGTTTAGGGAAGCCCTGCTTGACTACTAAATTGAAGAGCTTATGTATGTGAGGGATGAGGATAGGCCCTCCGATTTTAAAAATTTCGGCTTGGTATCCTTCAATGTCCTTAGCTTTCTCATTTGCAATCCGCTTAACCCTGAACCCTATGTCATCCAAAGAAAAAACTTCATCCTTTGTAGGGTCAATAGGAATGGTGTCCATGGCATTAGGGAACTCATAAAGACTTATAAGGTAGGAATTCTGGTCCCTTAATGGAATCATATTATTTTCTTTAGTATTGTGGATTAGAATTTTCCTCCATAGCTTTTTAGGATCAAGCTTAGATAGTTGTGAAAGCTTCTTTTATCTTTTATTGATAAGTATACCTTTTTTCCTTTTAATTAGGGATTTGTACGTATTGATATTATCAAGTTTTAAGGACTCATTAGAAGCATCTCTAAAGGATTTCCTAGCAATTTTACATTCTTTATCATACCAAGGGTTGGTCATTCTATTATTCTTTTTACAAGACACCTCAAAAGAGAACTTGTTAATAGAAGTGGAAAGGGTAGTTGTAAAATTATGATAGAGGTCTTCAATGTTCTCCTTATAAGTTAGGAGATGTGATTCACTATTTTAAATCCTTTAAGAAAAGGTTAAATTTACTTTTGTCAAAAAGAAGTTTCCTTTGATTATTAGAATTATCTTCAATGGTGCTCTTGTGCGTGGAAAAATTTAGAGTTAGAGTGAAAGGTGTATGATCAATGTCGTTTACATGGTCATTTAAAAGGTCAAAAGTTACTATTTAGTTGGAAACGGGGATATCATATATCACATAATTTATGACACTACTACCTATCCCATGAATATACGTCATTTGGTTGGAGTTTCACCACTTCATTACTCCATTGCAAATTATTAGGTCTTGAGAGTTGTAGTGGTTGACCAACTTAGTGCTAAACAAATTATCAGTTAGGTCTTCTGAGCTTCTTTTGTAGCTATTAGCTAAAACAAGGTGCTCATCTAGTCAGAAAGGATTATGGTTGGAATCATTTCTTAAAAGAGTAGCATGGTTAGTTGGAGTCCTAGCATTAAAGTCTCCTAGAAGGAGGATAATACCTTCATTTTTCAAGCTATAAATATCTTGTTCTAAATTATTATAGGGACAATTGATATCTAGATTTGTTTTCTTATAAATAGTAGAATCAATAGGTGCAAACTAGCAAATTGCTATATACATCTCCTTAGCATTGATGTTTGAAATTTCTATCCAACTATACTGATTGAGAGGGTCTATCTTATGAATTTGAATGCGAGGAGAACCTTTTAATTAACAATGGGACAAAATTGACAAAATCGTTGTAGTTTGAATATTTTTCATAATCATGACTTATCATCTAATGAGAAATAAATAAATCATTTAGTTAATTAATTAATAACTTAAAAATAGAGAAAATAGAGAAAATTAATAATTTTGATTTATATATAATTATATAATAAAAATTAATTAGAAAATTAATAATTTTGATTTATATATAATTATATAATAAAATTAATTAGAAAATGGAATATATATATATATATATATATATATATATATATATATATATATATAAAGTTAATTTAGAATGATTAAAAAAAATGATAAATTTTCCAGTGCTCAAATTGTGTTTCTGAAAGAATGAATGAATTCACCTTGAATATGTATGTTGAACCACTTAAATTTGACATTCCAACTATTTTTCTAAATTTTTAGCCAAATTTTAGATTAAATCCGTCGAAAAAGATGTTTGAAAAGGAGTAAAAACTTAGAATGTTTAGACTACATCTTAACTTAAGTAGAAAAAACAAAGAAC
The DNA here is from genome assembly GCA_010110895.2 of Picea sitchensis. Classification (NCBI taxonomy): domain Eukaryota; kingdom Viridiplantae; phylum Streptophyta; class Pinopsida; order Pinales; family Pinaceae; genus Picea; species Picea sitchensis. The sequence goes on from SNQJ01S0006630.1 coordinate 134,802, forward strand.
AAAAAACTAACAAAGAAAAAGCATCCAACAACTAAAAAAGGGGAAATTTTTTTATCAACACAAAAAACCCTTTTTTCAGGGAAGTACTTTGGCGGGGGGAAATTAGGAAGCCACTTCTTATTAATTATAAGGTCATTGACTTAGTTTATATAGTTAGATGCCTTTTCAATTTCAATGGATTCATAGATTCAATTTTTCAAAAGTTATTAATCTTATTAAGGATTTTGGTGTCCTTAATGTAAATGTGATACTTGGTTTGCTGAAATTTTCTGTTAGGAATACCTTCCTTAGTTGGTGGTGGATAATATTAACACAATGCTCTTTCATTAAAGTTTAATGGATTTCCTTTTTTCGCTTATGTAATATACAAGATATTATAACCCCTACTTTTGAAAATTTCCATTAAGTGCTATTTTTCTTGTTCCATATCCTCATTATCAGAAATTCTAAGGGCATGTGAGGCCGAGGTACCAGGGACAACAAACTTCTATGATGGGTGATGATTATAATCAACATGGATATTAGGCTACATTTTTTTCTTCTTCTGATACATCTAATGCACACTAAAAATCCATCCTCCTTCCTAGTCACAAGGGAGTTTGGTGAAATAAGATCATGTTTGTCTTCCCATTGCATGGCATATTTGAATTGTTGTTGAGATGCTTAATAAATTCATCTATGTGGAATTTTTCATGTGACCAATTAACATTAATATCATATACTTAGATCACCATTTTGAAACTAAAAGCCAAATCCTCAAAATATTCCATGTAAATAATTTCCACCATATACAAGAAAGAGTATATCATGACAACACAACACATTTTTTTAAATGAAAACTAAAATAAGTAGAGTTAAGAAAACTTTATACCAACCTAATGGTTTCTTGATAAAAACATCGTGCCATGTCCTCTATTTCTTCCTATGTATTTGGATACTATTTAGAAGTTAGTTTTGCTCCCATATGGATTATTACCTTGACCAGTTCAAAATCCTTCATGTTGAAATGCTTCAAGACCGTTTCAACGTATTTGTTCTAATTTAACCATAGCTTTGTAATTGCTCGATCTCTTGTGATATTCATTCCCATAATGAATTTCATTGCACCGAGATCCTTCATGTCAAACTTTGAGGACAACTATTTTTTCACCTCCTTTATTGTGTCCATGTTAATTCTGACCAATAGCATGTCATCGACATACATTGCTACATATATGAAACTACCATCTTCTTCCTTTAAATATCCACAATGATCAACCTTGCTTCTCACAAATCCCAAACTAAGAATATATGTGTCAAAATTTTGATACCACATCCTTGGCGATTGCTTTAGATCATAAGTGGATCTTTTGTATTTGAAAACTAGCTCTTTCTTGCCCTTTACTACAAATCCTTCAACCTGTTTCATGTAGATTTCTTCTTCTAGGTCTCCGTGTATGAACTCTATCTTTACATCCATTTATGTAATGTCCCTTTCCAATTGATCTCTCCAGGAGTTTGACATAATAGCCTAAGTGATTCTCGTAGGCTATAGTAAGTGGGAAAATGGGATTAACTAATTATTTAATGTCATCGGGACAGAAAAGTAACTTTTTAAAAGTGACATTGAGTAATTAATTAAAAAGGTGTTTTTAAGTGACTTGAGTTTAAAAAGTCATTTTACTTTATTAAAAGGGTAAACAAATGGTGAACGAGGAAATAAAAGAGGAATGAGGGCACCCTCTCTCATTATGCATTTGTTATTTTCTAAAAACGAAATTGAGAGAGCTCTTGTGGCTTTAGCTCTTGGGACGAAAAACCCTAGAGGAGTTTGGGATTGGGTTCGGTGGTGAAACTATCCACCCTAACCGATCATAGAGGAGGGATCATTCATATTTATTCATTGTCCTTAAGTGTGGCTGAGTATTTCATTTTTGGCAGTTGAGTTTTCATTTATAGAGGTCGATTTTTCTTGAAGGAGGTGAGTAGGGTTATGTGGCTACATTTTTGGTGTTGTGGGAAGCATTTTCCTAACTTGGGGGCCAATTTTCTCCTGTTAGGTTGAGTTTCTAGTTGAGGGGGTGATTTCTTCATTGTTGGGTGAGTTTGTTGGACAAAGAGGTCAATTTCTTACCTTGGGCACTTCACTTTGGGCCAAGTATCTTTAGTAAAGGGAATATATATTCTTTTTGGGTGAGTTACTCTGTTGCTTGGTCATTTTGTTACTGTTGGGGCCATCTCTTCCTTGATGGGACATGTTGTTTACAAGATGAGATGAATGTGGTAGTAAATGGAAGATAATTTCATCTTGGCATATTGATTTCTATGGAGGAGACAATCATCTATGTGGGATATTGATATTTTGGGCAGCAAAACATGCCATTGGAAGTTAGTATATATTAGCACCTCTATTCTTCCAGGGAATAGTATTAGCCATTGTAAATGTATCTCAAGAAAAATCAGACATCGATTATCTAGACTTATGAGTTGTTGATAGTATTATTGCTTAATTAGAAGATGATAATAAATAAGTCATTTCTGCTATGTTTTTCTCTTTATTATAGTTGTGAGTTATGATCTAATTTAGATGCTTACTGTTACATATATTTTCTACAATAAAAGAGTCATTTGGTGCACAAAATCATATGCCACTCAACCGAAACAATTAAGAAACCCATCTAGAACTTCTATAGTAGGAAACAAGGGTATCCAACAATGAAAGGAAGAATAAGAAGAAGAGGGTCAACAAGAGGCAGAGGAAGAGGAAGACATGGGGGATAATAATGAGATAGCTAAGGAGAATGCCATGCATATCCTAAATGATTTAGCCAGGGGAAAAAAAGAATGGTACAACCCATGTCACGATTAATTTACAACACTCAAGCAAATAAAAACCATGGGGTTTCCAATGGGAACAATGGGAATCATGTAGAAGGAAATAACAATAATATTCCTGCATAAGTTGGCACTAGTACCACCAGTAGAATAATTACTATACCTCTTATTCTTCATTTCTCGGAGGATCATCAAATAGGAAATCAAGGGTAGCAAGGACATGGTGAAACCTTTGATTATTATTGGAGGGAGTACTGGGCTCTTGGTGATGAGTTCTAGGGAGCCATGTCATTTCTTGACTAGTGTAGTATCAAATATAGTAATAGACCAAATGATGTCAACAAGGTTCATTGAAAATTTGATCTCATGAGAAAGGTTGGGAACCTAACCATTCCTTCCTTTGAAGGTTCGTACAAGTGCACATCTAGGGCATAGGTTTAGAAGTTGGACATATATTTCCAAATCAACCCTATAATGAAGGAAGAAGAGATTAAATTCACTACCTTGCAATTAGATGGAGAGGCCCATGAGTGGTGGTACCATGGATTGGTAATTCACACAAAATTTGATGGAGCAATTTGACAAAAAGGATCTGGAACTACATTTCAAAGAGTTGGCACACTGGATGCCTACATCAAAAAGTTTCGAAAGTTTGTAGTCATGGTGACATAGATATTTGAGTAGAGGTTAGTTATGTTGTTCACTGAAGGTTTATATGAGCCACTGAGTGGTTGGGTAAAATTCTTCAAACATGAGACTTTGCAGGATGCCATTATTAGGATACGAGACATGGAGGATGCAGTATTGAAGACAAAAACTTTCTCCAAGACTTTCATTCCCCAGAAAAAAAATATAAGAAACCTTTTTAGAAAGAGTGGTCTGAAAGGAGAAGTTGGATGAGGGCGGCTCATAATGAGTTGAGAAGAAAGAAGATTTTCTTTAGTTGCAAAGAGCCTTCGGAGCCGGGACATAAATGCATGGGGAAGGGAAATGTAAACTATATAGAGGTGCACTCAGATAGTGATGAGGAAGAGGAAGAAGTTACAAAATAATAGGGAACCAAGCAAGGATGCTCTAGTGGTGAGAAGCCTTGTGTGGAGGCTAAGGGTGTGACAATCACCACTCTATTAGGAACCCCTAGATACTACACTTTCAGAGTCAAAGGAGTATTATGGGGACAATGCATTACAACTTTGATTGATGTTGGGGAGACCCACAACTTCATTGATGCAACATTGGTGGCCAGGAGACGCATGAATATAAAGGACTTTGAGGGGTTCAATGTGGTAGTGGCTAATGTATTTAATATTACATGCACACATAATATTTCGAGGTTGGTAGCGACATTGGGAAACTATACCTTGAGCGACGATTTTTATGTGGTTGATTTGGTGGACACCAATATAGTCTTGGGTTTTTAGTGGCTTCATTCCTTAGGGGAAATTAAAATGAATTACCAGGTAATGGAGATGAAGTTCAATACAACCAACAACAAGAAGGTTTTTCTAAGTGGAATTTCAAATGGTGTCTCTAATATTTTGTCAACCAAAAGTATGGAGGTCATATTCAAACACAAAGATGCAGCATGTGCATCCAAGTTCTTGATTACAACTCAGGAAAACGTAGAGGGACGACAACATCATCATGCATATATTCAGGTGTTGTTGAATAATCATTACATGGTTTTTGCATAGATACCTCCATGGAGACCGCTTGATAAGGGATTTGAGCACACCATTGATTTGGAGGAGGGAGCAAAACTTAAGATCACTACTCCCTATAGGCATCTAAAGAAATTCAAGGATGAAATTGAGAAGGCTATTAAGGAACTATTGGAGATGGGACACATCAGATGTAGTTTGATCCCATTCACCTCTTATGTGGTGTTGGTGAAGAAGAAGGATGGTGCCATGCATATGAGAATTGAATATAGAGCCTTGAATAATAAGATGATCAAGAACAACTAAACTGTCCCTAGGATCAATGAGCTTTTGGATGAGTTGCATGGAGCAGTGTATTTTTCAAATATTGATCTTCAATCGAGGTATCATCAGATCAGAATCAGAGACCAGGATATCCCCAAAACTTCTTTCAGGTGCCATTATGGCCGTTATGAGTTTCTGGTCATGCCATTTGGTTTGACCAATGCACCACCTACATTTCAGTCTTGTATGAACCACATATTCAACAAGAAGCTAACAAAATTCTTGTTGGTATTCTTTGATGACCTTCTGATATATAATAGGACATGGGAGAAACACTTGGAGCATTTGGATGAGATTCTGAGCATCATGGAGGAACAATCATTGTAAGTCAAGGATTCAAAGTGTGATTTTGGCATGACAAAAATCCTATACTTGGGTCATTTGGTCAATTCCCAGAGTGTACAGGTGCATAGGGAGAAGATCCAAACCATATTGGCTTGGCCATCACCCAAGAATATTACATGATTGCTTGGATTCTTCAGGATATGAAACTACTACTGAAGGTTTGTAAATGGATTCTCACAGTTGATTGTACCACTCATATATCTCACGAATAAAGAGGAATGCAAGTGGACAGAGGAGGCCCATAAAACATTTGACGGTATGGAGGAAGTGATGAGCACTTGCCCAATTTTAGGACTTCCTGATTTCACTCATCCCTTTGTTCTTGAGTGTGACACATAGGGTGAGGGGATAGGAGAATTTATGATGTAGCATATACATCCGATATCATATGAGAGAAAGAAAATCATAGATTTGGAGAGGCTCCATTCCATCTATGATAAGGAAATTCTTGTCATCATGCATGCCTTGGCGAAATTTAGACAATACTTGGTAGGTGGAAATTTGTGGTTAAGACTTACCACAAGAGTTTGAGACACTTCCTGGGGAAGAAGGACTTAAATGAGAGGAAACATAAGTGGGTCAACAAATTTCAGGCATATGAATTTGACATTGAGTCTAAAGGGAAGAAAAATGTGGTTGTTGATGCTCTCGCCAGGAAACCTGAGATATGTTCACTTGTAGAGATTTCAACTGACTGGAAATATCATCTATTGGTAGAGTATTACAAGAATAAATTTTATTGTGATTTGATGGATCATGACATATAGGATGATAGGTATCGAGTGGTGGATGACATCATCTACTACAAGGACCACATATACATAGTCCATGTGTCTACATTAAATGAGAAGATTATGAGGGTTATGCATGATGCACCTCTCGAAGGTCATTGTACTTTTCAGAAAAAACAAGTCAGAGCACACGCATCCTGCGGGATTATTACAACCATTACCCATCCCAGAGTAGAAGTGGGAAATTGTGTCCATGGAATTCATCACAGGTCTACCGAAGGTACAAGGAAGAGACTACACATATATGGTGGTCAATCAATTGACAAAATTCACACATTTCTTCGCCATTTCCTCATAGTACAGGGAAGCACATGTAGCAAAGTTTTTCTTTAGAGTGGTATTCAGACTCCATGGGTTGTCGAAGTACATTTTCAGTGACAGAGACAACACATTCCTTAGTGCATTTTGGCATGAGATGTTCAAGTTGGTTGGAACATAGTTGAATCCTACCACTAGTTACAACCCCCAGATAGATGGTTAGACATATATCATGAATAAGTGGCTCGAGGGGTATTTAAGGAACTATGTGTACGGGAAGCAGAAGGCATGGGTTAAGTGGCTACATTTGGGGGGACATTTTTATAATACCACTTATCATATGTCCATTGGTATGAACCCATTCTGAGAATTATATGGATATGATGCTCCTTCATTTGTTGATTTGGTGTTTGGGGATTATAGGGATCCCAAAGACAAGAATTGGATCTAGGAGAGTCAAGACATACTCAAAATTCGCAAGGACAATTTACAGATGACACAAAATCAACATAAGATCTATGCAGATAGGAACAAGGTTGAGCACACTTTTGAGGTGGGGGACTTGGTATTTTTAGGTTACAACCATAGGCAATCGTCACTAAAGAAAAGTTGTGGAGAAAACCTTAAACCACGCTTTTATGGCCCCTACATGGTGATTCATATATTTGGTGAGGTAGCTTATGAGATTGAGTTGCCCAAGGGAAGTAATATCCACAATGTATTTCATGTTTCGTGCCTCAAGAAGGCATTGGGACAACATGTCACTTCTTTGACATAGTTACCCCCATTGGATGAGGAGGGGAAGTTAGTGTTGGTTCCATAGGAGGTTCTAGAGGTTCGATAGATGGAATTGCGTAACACGGTGATCCGGCAATACCTCATTAGGTGGAGAGATTTTCTAGCAGAGGATTCCACATGGGAAGGTGACTAGATCTGGTAGCATCCAAACTTGCAGTTACTTGAGGACAATCAATCTTGGAAAGGGAGGATTGTAATATCCATTTCCAAATGATATCTCCAAGATATTGGAGTAATAGCCTAAGTGATTCATGTAGGATACAATCAGTGGGAAAAGGGAATTAATTAATTATTCAATGTCATTGGGGCAGAAAAGTAACTTTTTAAAAGTGACATTGAGTAATTAATTAAAAAAGTGTTTTTAAGTGACTCGATTTTATAAAGTCACTTTACTTAATTAAAAGGGTAAAAGGGTAAGAAAAGGTGAACGAGGAAATAAAAGAGGAATGAGGGCACCCTCTCTCATTATGCATTTGTTATTTTCTAAAAACGAAATTGAGAGAGCTCTTGTGGCTTTGGCTCCTGGGATGAAAAACCCTAGAGGAGTTTGGGATTGGGTTCAGTGGTGAAACTATCCACCCTAGTTGGTCGTAGAGGAGGGATCATTCAGATTTTTTCATTGCACTTCAATGTGGCTGAGCATTTCATCTTTTCTAGTTGAGTTTTCATTCATAGAGGTCAATTTTTCTTGAAGGAGGTGAGTAGGGTTTTGTGGCTGCGTTTTTGGTGTTGTGGAAACGTTTCTCTTGTTAGGTCAATTTTCTAGTTGAGGGAGATATTTATTCATTGTTGGGTGATTTTGTTGGACAATGAGGCTAATTTCTTACCTTAGGCGCTTCACTTTGGGCCGCGTATCTTCAATAGATGGATTATCTCTTCTTGTTGGGTGAGTTACTCTATTGTTGGGTTGTTTTGTTATTGTTGGGTTCATCTCTTCCTTGTTGGGATGTGTTGTTTACAAGCTGGGATGATTATGGTAGTATAGGGGGCCGATTTCATTTTGGTATATTGATTTCTATGGAGGAGACAATCATCGATGTGGGAGGTCAATATTTGGGGCAGCCAAACATTCCATTGGAAGGCAGTCTCTCAACACCTCTATTCATCCAGCAAAAAATATTAGTCATTGTAAATGTATCTCAAGAAAAATCAATCATATATTAACTAGACTTGTGATTTGATGATAGTATTAATGCTTAATTAAAATATTATAATAAATAAGTCATTTCTTCTATGTTTCTCTTTTTATTACAGTTGTGAGTTATGATCTATTTTACATTATTATTGTTACATATATTTGTTGCAATAAAAGAGTCACCTGGTGCACAAAATCATATGCCATTCAAGTGAAACAATTAAGAAACCCATCTAGAACTACTACAATAGGAAACAAGGGTATCCCATAGTGAAAGAAACCTACAACCTAAGTGTTTGACGAAAGTCATCACTCAGAAATTGCACATTAATTACTACAACAACAATAAACATTTGGACAACAATAGATAGGATTATTACAATTTTCTCTATTTCAAGATCAAATGTTATACCCAGAGACATTAGTACTCTAATGGAAGTTAATTTTTCAATAGGGGAAAATATATCATTGAAGTTGACTCCCTCAACTTGGGAATATCCTTTCGCTACCAGCCAAGCTTTGAATTTCTCGACTTGACCTGCTACACTTAACTTTTTCCTTGAACACCCACTTGAGACTGATGGGTTTCCGTCCTTTAGGTAGCTCGACCAAATCCCACGTCTCATTCTTCTGCAAGGATTCCTTTTCTTTAACCATGGTGTCCTTTGAGATTTTACCCCCTGTTAAGTCGATTTCCTCCCTAGCCAACCTGGGCTCCTCATCATTGGTAGATAACACAAATGCAAAATGAAAATCAGGTGGACTATACCTTTCAACTTGTTTTCTTACTTGTTCATACCTCCTTAAAACCAGATTTGGATATTCCACCTCTTCATGTGATTCATTTGACTCATCTGAATCATGCTCATCATTCCTCTGTTCAAACACCGACTTCTCTGGTTCCTTCTCCATTTGAACATCTCCATACAAGGAAGTTCCTCCAACTTCCTTGAAGACCACATATCGATTATACATTGTCTTTCTTAACAACAAATCCCATAGCTTATATCATTTTACTCCATCCTTATATATGATGAAAATACACTTGACCAACTTATTATCGAGCTTGTTCCTCTTTTCCTTCGGAACTTGCACAAATGTGTCATAGCCAAATACTTTGAGAAGTGAAAGTGGGAGATTCTTACCAAACCATACCTCATCTGAAGTCGAGTTGACTAGCATTGATTAAGGTGACCTATTTACCAAATATTTTTCATGTCAAATGCCTTTGCCCATAATTCTTATACGAGCCTGGAGCCATTGGGAATGCTCCTTGCCTTATCCATCAATGTCTTGTTCATTATTTCAACAACTCCATTTTTTTGTGGGGTATATAGTCTAATATTTTGGCATGCCATGCCAAACTGCTTGTAGAAATGATCAAAATACTTTCCATAGAATTCACCTCTATTATTATTTCTCAACACCTTCATCTTCTTATCTATTTGGTTTTCTACAAGAGATTTAAACTCTTTGACATGGATGATTTTAGGGGCTAAATTTCGCTCATGGGCTAATTTTCCATGGTTTTTCCAAAAACAAGATCACTATTTTAAAAACAATTCGCCAAAATTCTATGGGATAAAATTATTTTACCTTAAAATCGCCAAAAAATTATAAAAACTATATAAAATCCTTAGAAATTTGAATATTTTTACAAAAATATCGCTAAACATTTATAGTTAGCATATGAAGGATTAGTAAGATTCGCCATGGTTTCTACATTTTAAAATAATTTTCCATCCTTAAAATCATCCTTGCTCTTTGAATTTCTTGAAAACCAATGATTTCTTCCTCGGGAAATATATCCATGTCTTCCTGGAAAAAATCATCTATGAAGGAAACATAATATAGGGATCCACCAAGTGAAGGGACCAGTACAGGCCCAAACACATCACTATTTATCAATTCTAGACTCCCTTTTCCCCTTGTTGATCCAAATGGGAATCTAACCCGATTTTTTTTTCCATAGATGCAACGTTCACAAAAATTGACTTCCAAATTACAGTTAGGAAAACATTTGGCCATACCTTTGTTCTGCATAGGTTGAAGTCATTTTTCACTAATGTCTCCCATCATTTGGTGCCATAACATGGTCGGGTCGACTTGATGAAGAAAAATCTAGTTGGTTTGTATCGACTAAGCCTAAGTTGAGTTGAGTCTAGTCGAAGTCAATTCTACTTCAGGAACAACTTTGTTGTTACATCTAGTCAAGTTGACATTCCCTATAAACTTGTATAGGGTTCCAATATGAACTCCTCTCATTAAGAACATCACTCCCCTAACTATTTTGCACATATCCTTCTGAAATAAAGTGTGCACAACTGCATCACTCATTTTGCTGATAGATACCATATTTCTTTCCAAAACTAGAATATGTAGCACACCTAGAAGGGTCCTTCTCCTCCCATATTGAAGTATCAGTCAGACTCTTTCTCGTTTGAAAATTTTGGTTGTCGAGTCGTCCCCCAAGAATACATCTCCCCATTCATATATTTCATATTTACATAACTATTCTCTGTTGGGTGTCATGTTAAAGGATGCACTTGAGTCGATCAATCAAACATCATGACCTGACTGTGTACTGGTCGACACTAAATAGACATCACCTCCTTTATCCGAAGTAGTCTTTCTCTCAGTTGGTTGCTTCTCATCGGATCCTAGATCAATATTAGTCATCTTTGACTTGCAGTCTCTCTTGTAGTGCCCGCCTTTACCACATTTCTAGTATCTTCTTGTCAATTGAATCGAATATTTAAATCAACCCTTTGACTTAGAATTTATACTAGAGAATTTTTCCTTATCTCTATCAATTGGTTGAACTCTCACCATAAAGGCATATTTGGTCGATCCTTTCATGTTCTTCCATCTCATTAATTCTGAGATTAAAGCTGCAACCATGTCTTCAAGCGTTAATGTGGGAAAGATAGTTTTGCAAGACCTCTAATGATAACATGGTGCTAGAAGATTGAGCCAAGTCATCCACTATACTATAGCTATGTGAAACCCTTACATGAGGGTTGTGAGTAGCACACATTAGAGGCTCCTTTCGTACTCAAGGAGTAGGGTCACCATTGGGATGTGGGATGATCAAAGGTGTGCTAACGGGTTTTTGGGTGGCCTCTGATGTGGTCATAATAGGGTCAAGAGGCATATTGTATTGATGGTTGTAGGTTTGTAGATGAACATCTGCAATGTTCATGTATTTTTTGCGGGACATAAGTGCCCTTTGTTGAGATTTCCCTAGAGGTTGCTATTTTCCTGAGGACTACATGGATGGACCATCTTCCTGTTGAATAGATATAATTTCTTGTTGTTGTAAGGGGTTTTGTAGAATTGGTGTCTGTGGTGGTTGAAGAAAGGTGTGATGAGGTGGTTGTGTGCCCTGTAGGGAAGAAGGACCTTGATTTTTCATTGCTTCCTTCATCCTCTTGTATTTTTTTAGTTTGGGGGTAATGATTATTATAGTGACCATACTTTCCACACAACACACAAGGGAATTTTGTTCAAAGATGTTTGTTCTTCCCTTGCTTTTGTTGGCTATTATTGTTACCGGGATTATGATTATGGTTATTAGTGTTGGTATTCCCCCCAAAATTGTTGTTATGGTTCAGGGGATTACCCCCTACCTATGGTTCCCTTTAGACTTGTTCTTTCCCCTATTTTTTAAGTTGTTGGTGGGATTAACCAAGTTCAATTGTTCAAATGATTGAAATTGTTGAGCTAGCGAGGGTTGAAAAAAGTTGAAACCAACCTATTGTTGGGCCTGTGGTGGAAAAGTGTTGGGTTGTGGGGGACTATGGAATGGGTAGTGTGGGTTATTTTTTGCAAGATTCCCATATGGATTATTTGAAGTGGATGTGCCTTCATCCAAGTGTTTACCATTATAGGGGGGACATTCCATGCATGGAGGACCTTTCATACCTTAAGGGGGCATGGTGGATCCTTATTGTGGTGTACTTTGACCTCCCTAAGGTTGAAGAGGGTGGTTTATGTTGATTATATGATGTACTTTCTACATGTGGGGAGGCTCAATCACAATGGTTACCATAGTGGATGGTACTGTATGAGGAGGGGGTACACCATAATGATTACCACAATGACTGGTACCAAATGATGAGGGGGTTTTATAAGCTTGGTTGGAATGGGTCATGGACCTAATTAACCCATTGATCATGTGTGAGGTATCAGTTTTATCTCACTCAAATGGTTGAGGATGAGGGACATCTGGGATTAATGTATAGAGATATCCCAACTGGGCATAGATTAGATCAAAGTAGCGGGATTTGATTATATATTCATCCTTAGTTTGGGGCATGTTGGTGGAAACATATTTTGCAATCAGAGGAAAAAAGGACCTAAAGAACCAATCCAAGAGGAGTTCAGCCTTGACGCCAATTTTTTATAAACTATATTTGCATCACTATTCATGGATGTGATCTATGATATGCATGGTGGTGGTCTACCTTAAATCAATAAGGATTTCCAAACCAGTGTCATGATAAACTAGTAGTTGGAAAAAGGTCAATAATGTGTTTTCTAATGATGCAAAAGTCACATGTGAACCTTTTGTTTCATTAATGTATAGTATTTTAGAAGGTCCAGTCAGAGTTCTTTGAAAGAGTCTTTACTAGATCGATTCATCAGTGATGATTTTGGAGGAGCGGTAAGGATGAAAGGTCGTAACGTGGTTTTCCCTCGAATTTTGGAATGTCTAAGGGAAGCTTGGTTGGAACGGGTGGCCAAGATGGATTGTGAAAAATAGGATTATTGGTTAGCTTCACCAAATTAGGGATATTGAGCAAATCTATGTATGGGAGATTAGGTGCATGTGGTGGTCGTGGGGAAACCACCATTGGAACACATTGTTGGTAGATAGTTGGACTTCTAGGAAATACCTTATCGAGGGGTTGTTAGGAAGAGTTGATCCTAACAAGGATGATCCAAGTAAGGTCAAGCCTAACATAGCTACACTCAAAGGTGAGTGATGGGGTGGTTTAGCTGATGAAGTAGAAATAACAAAAATACCTCCAAATGATGTAGTGCTTGTTGGTGTCAGGAATGGAAGGGTGCCAAAAGGTCCCCTATAGTTCCTAACTTGCGAGTGATGTGTGATTTTAAGTGGAAGATTACAAAATGTGATTTTGTAACAAGTGGTCTAGTCAAAAAAATATATATGAACTAAACTAAATCAATTGAGCTAGTGAATGCAACAATATTGGTATTCCAATCTAAAGAAATAAATGTTTTGATATGATCAAAATTTTCATACAGGGGTATAAAAAATAAAAAAAACATGTGTCCTAAGGACCTAGTGTCATTCCTCTCAAAATAGAACTAGACCTTTCAATAATTTTAACAATGGGGTAGTGAATCCATCGGAAGATAACTAATGAAGGTATAAATGAATCAATTATAATGAGGGGTACTGTTAGGATATTTAGACACTTAGGAGTTAGTTAATATCAACTTGGTCTAATTTTTCGTTAGGTTAGAGTTTGTTTCTTAGTACGTTTCTTTAGTATGCATTTCTAATTCGACGATCATGATATGTTCCCAACATAGAGTGATTTAACAACTCAAATTCTCTGTGATTTTAACGACTACATTGATATGCGGATTAACACCCAATTCATCAATGATCTCTATTTAAATAACATGGAGGGTTATTTGTTGATGATTGATTGAGGGAAACTCTTTGCAATATTATTTTTTCATTAATAAATTGCATCAAATGGCTATGTTGGTTGGGACTGTGAATGTTTCCCCACATGGGTTTTACCATGTAAAAACATTGGTGTGTTGATCCTCGATCCGAATGTGTGAGTGGTTACTGATGGTGTTTTTCCTTCGTTGGAACACATGTGCCGTCGAACATGGTATCAAAGCGCATTTAAAGACCTACTCCCATTGTAGATCAAGATCTTGAAGCCATGTTGCCAATTTTCTTGTTTCTTCTATTTTCATACACTTATGGGCTGAGAGGACTATTTCAATGCATCCATAACACTCATTTCAGTTAGGAACGTTTAATTTTTTACTAGAAAATATTTATGTATTCCCAAGATATGACCATTTCAATAAGATTCGAAGGTATACAACTCGAATACACCCTTTTTAAATTTTTTATTACAGAGATAATATTTCAGTTTTCTATTTTTGTTTCTAGGTTGCTACTCTTTTTTCTCTGTGTATTCTCTTTTCCATGTTCTCTATGCGATCTTATCAAACCATAAACATAGAGGAAAGTGTTTTCTTATTTGCATATGGTCTTTTTTGTGTGCTCTGTGTGATCTCGACAAATCAAAAACAGAGGGAAAACTTGTAATTTGTTTTGCACTAGCTCACTTGGTTGAAACTTGCTTTATTAAGTAAGAGGTCTTGAGTTCAAGTCTCTTTTTTGTTACCTTTTTGAAGAAGTTCATGAATCCATTGTAAAATGAATTTCACTTAATTTCTACAAGTGAATCACTATAAGTAGTTTTAATATTATTTTTAGTTACTTGTTTTGCATGCAATTTTAATTTACAATGTAACTTCATTGTAAAAGTGATTCCCACTTCTTCTATAAAAGTGGGTCACTTCATAAGTAAGTTATTTAAAAGTGATCTTATAGGCAAAGTTAGATAAGGAGGAGCATCATCATGTGGATCAACTTCTACTTGTCATGTGGCTCTCTGGTTACCGTTTATGCTTTTTTTTCAAAAGGGAATAACTTTCACATCCAAACTCTGTTTTTAGTGTCGTTTTTTAAACAAACTATTTTTTTTGAGATATTTCCATCTTGACCATTAGTTTCAGCCTTTAAATCCATATTCTATGCATATTTTAATATGACTTCTCTTAGTGATATTTTTCTTACCAGCCCCCACTACTTGTCATGGAAATCCCATATGGAGGATGTATGAAGAAGTAAAGGGCTGCACCATATTACCTTGGGAAAATAACTAGAACCCACTAATGATAATCGGAATGTCCATTTCTCCTGATTTATGGTTTCAAGTTAGAAAGGAATTAATGCCCCCAATGAAGCTTGGGAAAAACTTCAAGCCGTGTTTTGTAAACATAATATTATTCGATCCCACTAGTTAGAAAATTACTTGATGAATTTAAGTCCTAATGATTTTCCTTGAGTTGAATATTATTTATCTAAGTTCAAAACACTTAGAATTTTATGTATAGACTACAAATCAGATCTGAAGGAAGATCGATGCATATATTTTATTCTTTCTAATCTTGATAATGCATATTCTATCTTTGTATCTACCTTTTATGCCACCAAAGAATTTCTAGTGAGTGCATATAAAGAACCCTCTCTCCAATATTTTGTGATGCTCTGATTTGAGAGCAACATAAGCTTTTGCAACTTGGATTGATCAACAATTCAAGTACATCAAAAAAATCCTTAGAATCCCAGTAGAAAGAAAAATCCAAGAATCCCAAGAAGCAACATCCTTTCCACAACAACAAGCAAAACAAGGGTCCCAATTCCTCTCAGCTAGCTCATACTCCTAATGGTGAAAAAGGAGCAAAATCCAAAAGTAAGAAGACTCACATACATTGAAACTAAATTTGTGGAAAAGATGGTCATGTGGAGTCAAAATGTTTTCAAAAGATGGAAGCCTTAGAAGAAACAATGAAGAAACACAACATCAATATTGATTCTTCTTCTTGTTTTTCTCATGGACATGCACTTTGTGCTTCTGGTTTATCCTTCAATTTAATTTCTACTTCTTCTTCTGATGAGTGGATTATTGATTCTGGAGAATCTTATCATATGGATAAGTATAAAGCCATATTTTTTTTTTTATCTTAATGAATGTAACACCAATATTTTTTTTTTTTGACGATGATAGATCTCTTAGTGTCATAGGTTCTAAAATAGTTCAAGTATTTCAATGATGTATTATGTGTTCCAAGTCTTTCTTTCAACCTTCTATAAATGTATCATATTACTCATTTAGGTGAAGGTAAACCATAGATTTTTCACCTCACCAAGCTGTAATCAAGGATTTAAAAGATCCCAAACATGTCCTCACAACTGGAATTGCTCATGATATTACTAGGTTGTACAAGTTTGAAAACTTTGGGTCAACATATTTTCCATCATTTTTTGTTGTTGATAGCAATGACTTGAGCAAACTTTGGCATGAGCAGTTTGGTAATCTAAACTATTGCTCATTACAACAACTATGTAATCAACACATGGTTAGTCTTTCTCTTATTTCTTACAGAGATGGTGTTTGTTCTAGTTGTGTTCTAGGAAAACATCATTGAGACATTTTTGACAAAGGTGCCTCTTAGCACTCCTCAACACCTTTGCAGCTTGTTCACAATGATTTGTGTGATCTGTTTTCTTATCCTTCTTTCCCTGGGTGAAAATATTTCTTAACCTTAATTGATGACTTCTCCAGACACACTTGGGTTTACTTCTTAAAAGTTAAGAGTGAAGTTTTAAACATTCTTTTGGCCTACAAGGCCCTAGTAGAAAAACAATTTGGACTTGAACTTCAAAGGTTAAGAACAGATAATGGAGGCGACTATGTGAACAATGAATTTAGAATTTACTCTACTACAAAGGCTATTTAGTTGGAAAATATTGTTCCATATACACCACAAAAAAATGGTATTGCTAAAATAAATAACCAGACATTAAAGGGAATGGCTAATTGTATGATTCCGTCTTCATTATTGGGTGGAAGCCATCAACTGTGCAAATTACATAGTAAATCACACTCCCACAAAGGCTATAAAAAATATAACACTAGAAGAAGCATGGAACGAAATTAAGCCATATGTAAGCCACTTCCATGTATTTGGTAGTGTATTATGGGCTCAAATACTTGATGACAAAATGAAAGATTTACAACCTAAAAGTGAGAAGTGTATTTTTTTTGGATATTTTTAAGATGTCAAAGATTATAGGTTCCTTCAACTTCATTCCAATGAAATTATTATTAGAAGAGATGTTAAATTTGATGAAAATATCTTGGCCTGCAAGTCTAATTCGACATTTGTGCCATATTTGGCCTGTGATCCATCTTCGGCATGCCATATTTAGTTCTCTGTCCATATTTTGGCCAAGAGGACTAGGCTTTAATGCCTCCTTCCTTCTCCTCTTGTGTCACCTTTGTAAATCCTTCAATCGTATCCCAAGTTGTTATTAAGGGGGGATGTTATGATATTTAGAGACTTAGGAGTTAGTTAAGATCAAATTTTTCTAATGTTTCATTAGGTTAAAGTGTATTTCTTAGTGTGTTTCTTTAGTATGCATTTGTATGCATTTGTCATTAGGCGACCAAGATATGTTCCCAACATAGAGTGATATGATGGATCATATTCCCCTCGATCTTAACGACTACATTGATCCATGGCTTAACACCCGATTGGCCCATGGTATGTATTTAAGGAGCATGGAGGGTCATTTGTCGATGATTGATTGTGACAAAATCTATGTAATATATTTTCTTTTTCATTAATAAATTTCCTCAAGTGGCCATGCTATCTAGGGTCGTGGATGTTTCCCCACAGGGGTTTTACCACGTAAAAATATCGGTGTGTTGATCCTTTATCTGGTTGTGTGAGTGGTTATTGAAGGTGTTTTTCCTCTGTTAGAATACTTGTGTTGTCAAACTGATACTCAAGGCATGTCCTAAAGGAACTGGTGACATTTCCCAATAGCCAACAAAATATCACTCAAGTACATTTGTATCCCATTACTACTATCTCTATGAAAATCCTAAATTTTGGCAACTACGATACCTTCTTCAAGTGCAGGAAAAAGGATTCTGAGCCTCAAAAAGTGATCATGGGACATAGTCTATCTGTTGGAGATATTACACACACCTAGGATTTTCCTTTCATTTTCTTTTCATGCGTTTATTTGGCTATGTTGAGGGCCCCTTATTTTGATATATTCTCCCCTCATTGAGGATATTCTCTCCTAGACAAGGGTGCCACATACCCTCCATTCAACTCTCAATTACCATTAAGTTATACTAGTTGAGTGAAGTGTTGCATGTCAACTTTGGTTTTATCACCAAGTGTTTCATGCTAACCTTAGGATCATCACCAATAATGAACACTTGCATTGGGATAATCAATAATAAGGCATATTCCACATGTGTGAGTGATATTCTCCTCATTTCACTCCAGTTGAGCTAGTTAACTGATGACCGCATGGCAAGTTAACTAGGAATAGTTGGAAGTTGACTCCAATGAATGTAAGTGTGTGTCAAATATCTCTAGAACACTCCTAATGTGAATTAGTTGACTAATATGGTGAGTTATTTGTGTGATACATATTATATCACTTTTATTGTATCATTTCTCTCATACTATTAATAGAAATTATTTCATTATTTTCTCCATTTTTGTCTCCTTTCTTCATTCACCATTGGAAGTTGTGTATGCTTCATTGTTAGCTAGATATTATGTGAAAGTATCTTAGAAAATCTACATGATATTAGAGCCCACATGCCGCTAGCAATTATCATCATCAACACTCTTTTGCAGGTACCAAAGATGAAACAAAGCAACATGAAAGATGGAATCTATGTTTTACTCACCGACAATACTTCTCACACCTCATAACTATTTGGAGTGGAAGCCAAAGATTCTAATTCTTATCAGAAGTAGAGACTTATACCAAATAACCATGACAATGGAATTAGATTCTGATTCCGCCAATGAGAAATATGACTTTCTCAATAGACAAGATATGGCCATAGGATGTATCTCCATGTTTGTTTCTCCTGAACTTTTCCATCAAGTATGTTATAACCCTATAATTCATAGTATCATCTGGTGACTGGAATTTTTTTCACTTGGGTGTATTTTGGTTTTGCAAATAATATTTCAGTCTGCAAATTATTTTGAAGGAAAGGAAAAGAAAAGAAAATTCATGATTTTTGATGCTGAGTGGTTTTTCCTAATCCCATGGTGACAAAAGTAAGGAAGACAGTGCACCAAACCCTCAAAAAGGTCATTAAGCCTAAGTTTTGGCTCATATACTGCATTCGCGCATGGAGGATAAAGAATGCGCTTAGATCGACGGTCTATCTAGCGACGTGTAGATCAACGACTGACAGTGGATTCCAAACCCCCTCGACT
>SNQJ01S0006630.1:154844-222971 GCA_010110895.2 Picea sitchensis
GGACAGCGGACCCCGCCCCCCGCCCCCTTAAAACCACTTACCACCTCAGGGGGGTCCGAAATACCTCCCACCCGAAAAAAAAAAAACCACTTTTCTCATTTTTTCAAAAAATCGCCTATTTTTTCCTGTTCAGCATGTCTTCGTCCGAGGCTGTTTCTGGGAAAATGAAAACGAATTTTTAAAAACCGAGAGAGGGTTTTCTCCATAACGGCCCGAAGAACAAACGCCTCTCTCAGTTTTTTCACAGGTGCCATGAGAAGGGATAATCGAAGCTGTCTTTCAGCCTCCTTTTTCGGATTTTAGGTTTTTCTGTTACAGTCCCGATCTTGCAGGAGCTGTTATGGCCAGCTGGAGGCGAATTTGGCGAAACCGAAGGAGGTTTTTGTCCAAAACATGCCCATATACAATAAAATCCTTCATTTTTATCCCAAGTGTCATATTGGAAGAGAAACATATGTTTGTTTGAACCCCTTGTTTGCATAAATTAGGCCCGTTTTTCATGGCGGACAGTTCAATATTTTTGGGAATTTGTGGCTATTTTTGGCCGCGTCGGTTTAGTCCAAATTCCGAAACTTGTTGGGGGATCTCCCCTATTTATTCAGAGGATTTTAATGTAAAGGGGTTCGACCTGTGAGGTGTATTTTTTCCTTTGCTGGACCATGGGTTTGTTTTTCCAGGAGGATATTTGTCTGTAATCTTTAAATGATCAATCAGAAATAAGAAAACTGTTATCAAGATTCTTGTGTCGAGATGTTGGTGGTGTTTCCTTTCTCTGTTAAGTGTTTCAGGTTATCATTTCACTTGTTTTCAAATTCTTATTGTCAAAGGATAGTAATAGAGGATAATTTATTGGAGAAAATACTCTGCTTCTAGTTCTTGATAATCTTTATGTTTCTCTTCTAAAAGTTCAGTTTAGGAATTATTAACTGCTCCTTTGCCTGGATTTTTTCCTCCCCTATTTCTTCCTCATTTCACTCCATTAAAACTTATTTCAATCCAACATTCCCACTACCTTTCCCTGTGTAGGAGATTCATCTAGATCTGAGAGTTAATCATATATATAAGCACAGACCCCATTCGCCCAATGACCCTCCTTGTTGTCCCAAACCAACCATTTAAAAACCAAAAACCCTGACCCCTCATAACTACCCTAATATCCTATTCCAAACCAAGCTAAATCATACAGAGAGATACCTCTCTGAGTCTTAGAGGGCTAGATCCAAGACTCGAAGTGGTTTTGATGTTGCCTCTGTGACTGCCATCACAACCTTGGGCAAATTACAGAGTGCTAACAGAATGGCGACTGTACTGGGGAGATTTCCCCAGTAGTACACTTCAAAGCTCCAGATCTGATCGTTGATGGTGGACAATGACCAGACATAAGAAGGCTGAGATCATTCACTTGGTGACTCCAAATCAGCTCCAGACAGTGCCAACTCAAAGACTCCACTGGAGGAAGAACCTGAAGCATGGCCAAACAACCTAGAAAGACCAGGTACTCAAGCTCAAATTGCATTCAAGACATCTTTGGTTTTATTTGCAATTATGTTTTGTCTTATTCTAAGCCTGATCAAAAGTATATTGCTGAAAATTACATTGACCACCTGTTGTGTAACGACCCTTGATTATTAAGCATAATTAATTTAATAATAATCCTAAAAGATTAGCTAAACTGTATTTATATCTTAAAATAACATTTCTAATAGGATATTATTAAATAGTGTTCATGAGGGTTAATGATTGATTTAATTATTAATTAATTCATTAATTAATTAAGTATTAAATTAATGGTTAATAATAAAAATATAATACTAATTTAAGTTACGTTCCCGTAAATGGGATAAGGCATTTAAGAAAGGGATAAGGTATTAGGTGGGGGAGTTAATGCAGGGGAGGCGATGAAGGAGGAATAAGGGGGGGAAATGGAGGGGAGAGGGATTTCATTCAAGGAGAGGGGAGAAAGGATTTTGGGAGAGCTTGAGCATTGACATAGTGGAATTTACAGTGCACCGGGGGGTTGCTGGAGGTTTTGGGCTCGGAGGGCTAGGATATCCGTTGATATCCTAGGGCTAGGCGCTACTAGTCGGCATGGAGGTTGGTTTTGGGGTGGTGTCCTAAAGAAGCAAGCTAAGGAAGCAAGCGGCAACATCAGGTTTAGGTTAGAGTTACGAATTATTTTGAAGTAAATTGTTATTAAATTTTATTACTATGAAAAATTAGATTTTAAATGTGCTAGATGTAGTAATTATTAAATTTTACTGTGGTGTTCTAATTTAATGGTTGTTATAATTAAGTTAGAGCCATTACATGTTGATTGATGAGCCTGAAGAGATCATATCCCCAATTGTAGATTATGTACATACTCATACACATGTGCACATCCCAGATGAACCTGTAGAAACCTTAGTGAGATATAAGCCTCTTTCTTTATCTCCTACTCTTGCAAAACCTCTGGATGGTTTTGAGCCTCTTGCTTCATCTCATGTTCTTGCAAAAGTCCCAAACCGATACAAGCCTCTAGATTTGCCTCCTATTCTCCATGACCTCCCTGACAATTACATCAATAATCTGCCTAGGTTTGATGGAGAAAATGGGAAGATCATTGCTGAAAAGCATATTCAAAACCTTGAGGATTTCCTTGACCTTTATAAGGTTGAAGATGATGATGTCTGTATCAGGATGCTTGCCCTGTCTTTGCAAGGTAAAGTTAAAAATTGGTTTAGAAATTTTCCAGCTGCAAGCATCATAAATTTTCATCAATATGTGCAAGTTTTCCTAGATAGGTGGGTGATCATGAGAAATGTCTTTCTCATCCTAGAAGAATATGACCACTTGAAGAGAAAGCCCGGGGAGACAGTACAACAGTTCTCAACCAGGTTCAATGAAGTGTATCATTCGATACCTGTGGATGTAAGGCCACCTCCTGGTTTAGCTCAATTGCATTACCCATATGCCTTCGATCCTGAGATGGCATTCCAATTAAGAGAAAGGAACACTGCAAGCCTTGAAGAAATGCAGAACATTGCAGTTGATGTGGAGGCCAACTTGCTGATCAAAAGGTCAAAGGTAAAGAACAAAGAAAAGGAGCAGCTGAAATTGTCAGAAGATAAACTGGACAGTTTGGCTAGTGCCATGGAAGAGATGATGCAGAGGATCAACAAGAATGATGAGCTTACTATCCAAAGACATCATGTTCCATTGACGGTCACTGTTCCCAAACATTTTGCTATTCATCCATGGTACCATGGTTTGGATAATGATTCTTTCATGTATTCAATTCACAACACAGTCAAAGATGAAGCTCCATATCAACTTGCAGAGGAACAACCAACTGATATGATGTGCATGTTTGACGACATTCCTCACTTGGATAATCTACCCAAGTGTGATCAATATAATGATGAGCATGAGGCTGGAATAGATGTGGATTTTTCAAAGCAATCAACAACATGTCATTGGCAGGAAGAAGATCATTTACAGTTCAGATATGACAATCAACCCCTGCACAACAGTCATGACAGCGATGAGGAAGAGACAAAAAATTTCAGAGTAAGGGAAAAATCTTTGTCCTTATGTTTCTCTTCTTTTTAATTTTTGAGAGGAAATTGTAAGCAAGTTGTCAATAGTAGAGAGGGAGAATTTTCTGATCAACTAGGTGAAGATGTCATTGCTGATGTGGAGGCTGTTCTAAATCCAGAGTTGCAACCCTTTACCTACTTTGATTTTCAAATTTTAGATGAAAGATTAAAGCCCGAGGCAAATTATGAGTTAATCCACAATAACTCTGTACCATTATTCTTTAATTCATTTCATTTTTTGAAAAAGAATCTTGAGTATATGCTAAAGGATAAATACACAGAAAATCAAGAAGTTTCAGTGGAACCAATGCAACAGTCAGTTCAATTTCTACACGATCCAATATCAGATGTGTTGGATGACTTGTGTTGTTAAAGTCTTTTTCCATCATCCAGCTATGGGATAAAACACTGTTATGATATTGACATG
The DNA here is from genome assembly GCA_010110895.2 of Picea sitchensis. NCBI lineage: Eukaryota > Viridiplantae > Streptophyta > Pinopsida > Pinales > Pinaceae > Picea > Picea sitchensis. Next base: position 158,850 of record SNQJ01S0006630.1, read on the forward strand.
ATCAGACAATCAACTTCATTGTCTTTTTCAGCAGAAGTCACATTACAAAGCCCATCAGAGTAGTTGCAGCCATGCCATGAAGTGCATGAGGATGCAAATAGCACAACCATAGCATCAAATCATGAAATTGAGTTGGTTAAGTTTGAATATCAAGAAACCGGTAAGTTCTACCTTGATCCTATAGCCACCTAAATGGATAATTTTTTCACTGGAGAACCCCAATCTATTCCTGGCATTACTTTGGTCCTTCGGAATTGTCGAGGTCTCTGTTGTAAAGATCAATCATGTTTACAATAGCGGCCATCATGCTTTGTAGTTTTGAATCTATGGGCAAAAGGTCAAGCTACGCTTTTCATTGTGCTAACGAGCAGTCAAAAAATCCTCTTGTCTCAACAACTACTTGATTGGCTGCATTGGCATTATTGTATCATTTAGAATGACGAAATTGTGAGTAGCATAGGGTAGGTAGGAGAATGTGAATAAGCTCAGCATTCTGAGCATCTCTTTTTCAGCAGTGTTCATTTTGATTTGTTTTCAGTTGCACAGATGCACGATCAAAACAGGTATAGGTTGCAGAATAAGATTTTGGGATCAGCCCAATGGATAAAGCACCGGTCTGCATGTTCATAGGTCTGCGGTTCTTGACACCTCCTGAAAGAAGCTGCCATCCCCAGGTGGAGCCACTGTTATAACCCTATAATTCATAGTATCATCTGGTGACTGGAATTTTTTTCACTCTGAGTGTATTTTGGTTTGTAAATAATATTTCATCTCTGCAAATTATTTTCAAGGAAAGGAAAAGAAAAGAAAATTCATGATTTTTGATGCTGAGTGGTTTTTCCTAACCCCATGGTGACAAAAGCAAGGGAAACAGTGCACCAAACCCTCAAAAAGGTCATTAAGCCTAAGTTTTGCCTCATATACTGCATTCACGCCTGGAGGATAAATAATGCACTTAGATCGACAGTCTATCTAGCGGCGTGTAGATCAACGACTGACAGTGGATTTCGGACCCCCTCGACTGTTCTNATGAGGCGGGTTTTTTCGGCGGGCCCTATCCCAACGCGCCATCCATCCATTGCATCATGCCTCCTCCGCTCCACACTATATCCTTCATTCACGCTGCACTTGTCGGTTCCTCACCCTTCTTTCCTTCACCCCTTCGCCAATCTTACCCCTCCATGAATAAACAGACTCAGGATAAAAACATTAGGTTAGTAGTCATGATTAAACCTGTTAATAATAAATTAATTATTATTAATTAATAATTGAGTGAGCGTGTAAGTAATTAATCAATTTCTAATTAATTAAATTAATAATTAGGTTAGAGTTTGTTTAATTAAAATATAATACAAATAAAACAAATCATAAAACATTAAAAATTAAATTAAAAAGAAATTAAAAATAAAATAATATTAAAAAACACAAAACAAATTAAATATAAAAACAAAGTAAAACTTAAAACACATATAATAAAACATATATAAAAACAAAATATAAAAAACAATACATAATAAAACAAAAAACATATAAAACAATAAAACAAGAAAACGTAAACTAAATAAAAAAATAAAACATACAAAATTCAAAACAAAAACTAAAACATTATCCTAAGTCTACCCGCCCTTAAACCCATTAAATCAAACCCCATGTATACCTCACATCACATCAAATTGAAATCAACGAACTAGAAAATTTCTGGACCCCCCCTCACCATCCGAACTTTAACGAGAGGGGGGGTCCGGAATGGTTATATTCCAAAACCACCCATTGGACAGGTGTCGGCTCCACAGGCCAACGGAACCCCCACCCCCCTCCTAAAACCACTTACCACCTTAGGGGGGGTCCGGAATACCGCCCTCCCGAAAAAAAAAAAACCCCTTTTCTCATTTTTTTAAAAAATCACTTATTTTTGCCTGTTCAACATGTCTTCCTCCGAGGCCGTTTATGGGAAAATGAAAACAAATTTTTAAAACTCGAGAGAGGTTTTTCTCTGTAACAGCATGAAGAACAAAAAACTCTCTTATTTTTTTCACAGGTGCACATGAGCAGGGAGAATCAAAGCATTCTTTCAGCCTCTTTTTTCGGATTATAGGTTTTTCTGTTACAGTCCCGATCTTGCAGGAGCTGTTACGGCCAATTGGAGGCGAATTTGGCGAAACCAAAGGAGTTTTTGGTCCAGAACATTCCCATCTACAATAAACTCCTTCAGTTTTAGCCCAAGTGTTAGCGTTGAAGAGAAACAGATGTATGTTCGAACCCCTTATTTGCAGAAATTAACCCCGTCTTTCGTGGCAGACAGTTCAGGATTTTTGGGAATTTGTGGCTATTTTTGGCCGAGTCGGTTGAGTCCAAATTCCGAAACTTGTTGGGGGATCTCCCCTATTTATTCAGAGGATTTTAAATTAAAGGGGTTCAACCTGTGAGGTGTATGTTTTCCTTTGCTGGACCATAGGTTTGTTTTTCCAGGAGGATGTTTGTCTGTAATCTTTAAATGATCAATCAAAAATAAGCAAACTGTTATCAGGAATCTTGTGTCGAGATGTTAGTGGTGTTTCCTTTCTCTGTTAAGTGTTTGAGGTTATCATTTCACTTGTTTTCAAATTCTTATTGTTAAAGGATAATAATAGAGCATAATTTATTGGAGAAAATACTCTGCTTTTTTTTCTTGATAATCTTTATGTTTCTCTTCTAAAAGTTCAGTTTAGGAATTCTTAACTGCTCCTTTGCCTGGCTTTTTTCCTCCCCTATTTCTTCCTCATTTCACACCATTAAAACTTATTTCAATCCAACATTTCCACTACCTTTCCCTATGTAGGAGATTCGTCTAGATCTGAGAGTTAATCATATATATAAGCACAGACCCCATTCGCCCAATGGCCCTCCTTGTTGTCCCAAACCAACCATTTAAAAACCAAAAACCCCGACCCCTCATAACTAGCCTAATATCCTATTCCAAACCAAGATAAATCATACATAGAGATCCCTCTCTAAGTCTTGGAGGGCTAGATCCAAGACTCGAAGTGGTTTTGATGTTGCCTCTATGACTACCATCACAACCTTGGGAAAATTACAGAGTGCTAACAAAGTAGATGATGAATCAAAAGACTCAACTCCAAATAAACTATGGATCAAATTGGAGGTTCTATTTGGGAATAAGGAATATTGCATGCAAAAGGTTAACAAGACAGAGCCAGTAGAAAAGCCACTGGAAAGTCAATCCTCTTAGTTTGAAGAGCCTTCTACTCATGTATCTATACAACGTTTTTTTTCCATTCATTGAAGATGATGTCTACCCCATTTCAGATATGTTTTATGAATCATAAACGAAAGATATCATCCATGCATATAAGGAGCCACATGCAGACACTTTTTCATCCACCATTCATGCATCCCAGAATCCACATTCATGCACCATGCATGTATCTCAGGAGCCAAGAAGGGGGCCTCTCACTTTAGATGCAATTAATTCACTTTATAATGGAATTTGCATAAACAAATTTGATATTTGAATTCCTTTTGGAAAAATATCCAATCTCAAATTTTTTTTTGTCCAAAACGGAGTCCGTGAAGTGAAGTTATGAGCATTTTAAAATCAACAATTTTTGAGCGTTTTTCCGGAAACGACCGCACGATTTACAATGTTCCATCCAAACTTCATTTGGATCTTCTTATTTACAATAAGAGAAAGTGGATATGTGTGTATATCAAACTAGTGCATCTACATCATCAAATCCATACAAACATCTACATCTTCAACAAAATATTCACCGAGCTTAAACTTGCACATTTGCAAGGTATCCTTGGAGTGAAGGACACCGTTGCTTATGAGCAGAAGTTGAAGAACATACTCTAACAAAGAGACTTATTTTAGTCTTGATAAAATTAAATAAGGGAGTAATATAAGTTATTGCAATCTTAATCTACAATTCCATGTGCAACATAAAAGAAAAAATCCATCCACATGGAAAGAAAACAAGAAAATTTGATTTTTTTCCCTTCCTCCTACCAACTAAGTTTTCTAATGACTAGGAAAGAATGGACCTCAGACTAAATATTTTAATCTTAAATTTGTAAGAAATTAAATCCTAATACCTAGTCCTAATGTTGAGTTGTGATGAGTGTTGAAAAACACAAAATAACACACTTGGGTGGGTCTGTATGTAGATAGTCACACTATTTTGAGCTATGTGTAGCCTAAGGTGATGGTTGGTTGTGATATTTGTGTGAGTTTAGTTGCACATATCATGTGAATTTTGAAATTTGATGCAATCCATTGGGGGCATGAGAATTTTTTCTACATGATGGCAGGGGTTGGTTTGGATCCTTGTATTACAAAGAGAGAGAAAGAAGGACTGAAAACATCTTAATGAGAAAGAATTTAGGACATGTAGGCTAGTAGAGTTGCTAGTCTATTCCGTGGATTTAACAACCTGACTGAGAAAAAATCACAATCTATATCCAAGTTGTAAGCTAGAGAATAGTCATTTGGTTAGTGGGGTTAGTAAATCAAATGATGTTACAACCTAGAAGGAAAATGGACATACAAAACTACAAACTAAACAACCAAATGACACAACAACAAAATGGGAAGAAACATATTCTTATACCAATAAAAAGGGCCGTCAACAACACCCAAAGAGTGTGGATTGGTGCTTATGGGCTCCACCATTCTCCTTGGGAGAATCCTTTGATCTAGAACTCTCTCTCTCTCTCTCTCTCTCAGGTAACATGTGCAAACTACTCAAATTGTGGAGATCAAGTGGGAGTATTGCAATTGGGAAATATTGATATACTCGAAGGGCATATGAACTCTTTGAAAATCATAATAACATAACAATGCTCCTTAATTTCTCTTCTAAACCCTATATGAGGCCTTGTATTCATATATACCTTCTCTGGTTAATCTGCCTAGTTTGTGTCCCACTGCTTGAATGCGTTCCTTCATTAATATGAAATTATGGCCACCTGCATGAAGGGACATACACCTACTTGGTGTCATATCATATAGAATGCAAACAAAGATTTGAGGCTTTTTTGCATTAATTGTGTCATAATAGTCATCATATTGTATCTAATGGATTTTCATGGTTTCAAAGGAAAATCCATGCAATTTTCACTAAGATCAAAAGAGTTGGTTGTACAAGTACACGAATTAACCCACTATTATATGGGTTTTTACCTAATTTTATAATGGAGTCTCATTGGCCTTAGGGTGACATTTTTATCCTGTATATATGTATATTGATGATGATTTTGGGGAATTGTAAGAATACTTATATGAGAAAGATCTAGGTGACACTACTATGTTTGAGAGATTGTGCTAATAATGGTTTAGTAATGGAAATGTTTAAAGCATTTACATTGAATATTTAATAAATTTCTTTTGTTTTAAATTGCATATTCTATCGAAAGGAACCATTGAAATCTAAAAAATCCTCAACTCAACAAACTTCATTATTGATTCATGAACTCCTCTTAATGTGGATTTGTACTACTTGTTTAAAGAGATCGAGTTTGATGGGAAGAGACAAATATATGTGGATTTAAAACAAGACAGAGAACCACTCATATGCAAGTTTCCAAGAAGACATCCAAGACAAAGTTGGACAAGAAAAGAAGAGGAGAAATGAGGCAGAAGAATACTTTCAAAAAATATGGTCTCCAATAATATACAAATTGAAGGGAAAAGATGAAAGAAGGCCTATATGTGAAACTCACCACTTTCATTGTATGAGACAAATTAGTGCCTAAATCATTGTCAAATGTGTAAGCACTATAAGATAAATATTTGGGTGAAAGGGCACAAGGATGGAGAATATTATAATTTTAATTTTTTTTTATTGTAAACATATCATCATCATAAATTGGGATTAGGATACAATTTTTTATAACATGAAGACCAAGAATCATGTAACAAGGCCAAGAGCAAAGAAGGTGAAAGGCCATGAGTTGAGATTTTATATTACATACACCATCTTTGGGGCCTTGTGACATCTACACTTGTCATAGTCCATGGACACCTTTCAATTTAGGATGTGTTTGATTCATGCTCACCACTTAGCAATGCATAAGTACTTTGACACATTATTTGTTTGAGAATGTCATGTATATGGCAAGTGATTTGATTGATGAGTGGACTTTGGTAACTAGAGAGTCCCCCGCAATATATGAAATAACAATATTTTAAGGAAAAAAGTATTTCCCTTTTATACTCTCGTATATTTTGATGGTCCCATGTGTTTTTGTCCACATGGACCATGATGAATGGATTATTTCCTTATCATTGCTTTGTAACCTCCTTCCTTTAATCCCATAATATAGTCAAAATAAGTATGTGTTATACCACGTACCCTTTTGACTTCCTTTCATAGCGAGGTCCTCCAATTTTCATAAATTGTTCCATACAACTTACAACTCACCCTAAAAATGTCATGCATCTCCCATATCTAGGAGCACAGATTCAAATTCAATACTAAAAATTGATAAGAAATCATTTTTTATAATTATGCATGAATTTAACTAAAAGAATTTGATGTACCCATATCATACCAAAAAGTAGCATAGACAACAAATTATATTCGTATTTATGAATATCATACATGTAAAATAGATTATACGTCCAACATTTTACCAATAAATTATATATATTTGTTATGAACACTACTTTTGAATTGGGCTTTGAGATGATAACTGTACATATTTTCCATTAAATTACTCTTTCTTGAGATCCTTAAAGATAATGTCTTAATATCAAAATAGATAAGGAATTCAATGAAGGGAAAACAAGAATACCCCAATAACCATAATGGTGCATAGATTCACCCAAGCACATGAGTGATTCCTCATAAACCTTACTTTGCTCGATCATTTTTTGGTTAGTATACAACCTACATTCTTAATACTAGAAATAATCTCTCTCTCTCCACATCAAAACCTAACAACAATGTTCATGCCATCTTTTCAAACTCCAATATAAATAACAAAATCTCTTTATTATCATCCGACAACTAACATGAAGAAAATCAACACATGTGAACTAAAATAAAGTGAAAATAACCTTTCTCAACATTTGAGAGAAACTTTGGAGTGCTTATGCTCATTTTGAGGATGAAAACCAACCTAGGAACTTTTCCTATATACTTTTTTCTTATTATTTATAACTTTCAATCACTCAAGCTATACCTATGGATATATGTTGATTTAGTCATTTTATTTATATAAAATGTTATCATATTTTACTTTATGTCTTGTGTAAAGATCCATTTTGTCTTATCAATCATTTTTATCAACATTTGTTTTCTTTTTATCACCGAACACTCTTCTAAATCAAAGAATCTTATTTTCTTTGACCAAACACAAATCTTAGCCTCTACGCCTCATTACTCCTCTTGGCTCATTCGAGAAGCCATGAAAATTGAAAAACATCCTAACAACTTTAATTGCGAAGACGACTACAAGCTTAGCCACTTTTGGAAACCCATGATTCATAATATTGACCATTAACCTCTGACTTTGTAAGTTCCCACCACACGCTCCCTTTCCCTTATCTAAACCAACTTCTTGCTTCTTCATGCTCCCTCTCAACCACTTTTTGTTCTCCAACCTTTTCTTGCCTCTTCATTTTCCTTTCTCTTTTGTAATTTGCCTCTCTTTTCTAACCCAATCCTTTGTTTGTTTGTCTTAGTCACTCCATAATCGTGACCTCCTTTTTATTTTAAAATTAATGTATCTTTCTAACTCCTTGGTTTTAATCCTATTCTCTTTAATACGAGATGTCTCCTAGATATTTTTTATTATTTCACCTTCCTCCCTATTTTTTATTTTTAATTTATTATCCAATCCTAACAATAATTAAAAATATTTATTATCGACTTATCAGGTTTACCTAATCTTTCTAATCTCAAAATTTTATTCTCCCTACTATAATCCTTCCATTGCTCCTCCTTTCTCTACCCTGTTATTTTCCTTCACGTTACATTAATTTTTCTATTTTATCCCTCGTTACTCACAAACTTCTATAAACAACCCTAATATTTTTCTCTCTCTCCTTTTTAATGTCTTTATCCTTTCTCTTTTTCTTTTATTCTATTAATTTTACCCCTTTCTCCCCTTATTAGTTTAATATTATTGCTCCCTCCTCGACTCCAACAATGTTTCCCTTACCCATTACTTTTTCCCATTTTTTTTTTTTTAAACTTAGTTTTATTCTAATTTTATTTATCATTACTCTCAATACTTTGTTTTTAATTTTTTCAATTCAAGATTCTTAATTATTAATTATTTTTCACCACTTATTATTTTTAATTATTATTTTCAACAACCCCTCTACCTAACTCCAACGACTATTATCTCCATCTCTCCTATTTTTGTTCGAATCAGGGGTCCTATCATGGATGAGTATCTGCCTTTGGTAGACAACTCAGAGGATTCACTTTCATAATTAGATATTTTCTCCTGTTCTGCTCACTTCACCTCCCAAGCTTCGATTTATCATAGTGACAATTCACTTACCAAGGATGAGGTTGATTTTACTGCACCTTCTATAATTCTCTTGGATCCAAAAAAATATAGGGTAGGTTTAGATCCATTGTCATTGGGTTGTCTGGAAGTAATACAAATCATAAATCCTATGTGGAAGGAAGGTTTTGTAACGCTTGGGTATGCTCAAGGAAGTATTCCTACAGATTCTTCTTCTTGTGCTTTTGTCTGCTCCTTCGTCTTCCAACACAGAGCCGAGTAAATGGGTAGAAAATGAACTTGGTTTTATTGGAAATAAACTTACCTTAGATGAGCTCTAGGGTGGTATTTTGATCAACATCTACTGTGTGCAAAACCATGACACCCACTCTTTGATGCCAAGGAAGAGGTTCTTTCTAGTTTCCCCACATGGATCAATATTCCTAATTTACGTCTGGAATTATGGACGGATGAGGGTCTTAAGGCTATAAGGGAGGTTTTGGGCACCTTTTTACTTTTGAAGCTAGCTATAAGACTAGAATTCAACACATAGTGTTGCAAATCCTTATGGCTTTGGACCCTAGACAAGGTCTTTTTGAATATTTGGATTTGGTTTTGGGTGACAATAAGTATACATAGCCTTTGGAATACATAAATGTTTGTTTCCATTGTTTGCACTACCATAAGTGGGTCATATCATGTCGGATTATAATTATGAGTTTCAAAAAACGTTTTCATGGTGGTTCTGTAATTGATTCACAATTAAAGGGTAACATTCTTGAGTTTAGGAAGGAGGTGGGATATGTTGTCTCGAAACCTCCGAGGGTCACTAAAAGGAGAACACCTTCTAGCGGAGGTTTTTATAGAACCTCCCCGAAATGTTTTTCCCTTCTTTTTTTATAGAGGAGGAGGGAGGTTAGAGGTTTTGTTTATCGGTGCACCTGTAAGATCCATCCACATTGTTGCACACATGAACCATAACACATCGATGCTTAAATGTTCAAATGAATTTAATGCTATATTTATGGATTTAACTTCTAAATTTATTTATCAAATGGTCATTAATTAATGGTGTTTATATCGAGGCAAGTCACATTTATTTCGAGTTAATGATTTCTTCGAAATAAATATAACTTAAAATCATTTTACTATGCAAAGTAATATTACAAGAAAATATAGTCAGCTCCATCAAGTTAGTCATGAGAAAACAACAGTTCTTTGGAGATACCTTGAACCTCTTCACTAGAGAAGACCAGAACTATCATTGGTCTCGATCGTACTTGTACTATTCAAATCTGTTGGGTAAAGAAAACAAAAAAGTGTGGACTTTAGAGATAGTTCTCGTAGGTTTCATCCAAAAAGTATTTGAATGCAAGGATATCGTCGCTTGGTGCATCGACAAGTTTATCCAGAACAGAAGGGACATCACATTGCAAAGAAGTTCTATTGTTTTCTCGACACCTTCAGTATTTAGGGATATGTTGAGATTGTCAGAGCCGAACTTGGTTTACAAAGGGGAGGAAGCCATTAATTTTCCAAAAATAAAAAATAATGGAATCAAACTTCTTGAAGAATATTTAAACAACCCTGCATCAATGTTAGAAGATATATCTAGGATTCAAGTAAGTTCTTTAAAAAATCCTTATAAAAAAATTTCTTGGTTATTTACTCGAATTGATGGCCAAGACTCTACAAAAACCATTCCTCAATTGACATTGTATATATTTCATTTCACAGTTCACAAAAACACAATTTTCTACTGGGTAAAGATTGTTTCAAATGAGATTACTACACAACTGACAAATTTCAAGACTGAGAAGAAAGTTTATATGTCATCCTACTTGGTATTTTCCATCACCCATTGTCATACTTTTGAGGGTTTAAATATTTCTAGAAGGGTAAAAGTAAAGGTGGATCCTGTGACCATGTGGTATCAAGCTTTATGGAGATAGAAGGTCAACCACTATTTCTATGAAGTATACAATGATTTTCTGTCTAAATTCAAGAAGTTATTATTTGGGGAAGACACTTCTTGCCTCTCATTGGAAGCATCAAATTTTCTGAAAGGGAAAGGAATTCTTGAAAAATCCAGGACTACAATATCATCACGGTTGAATGTTCTAACGAAAAACCCATTTTTATTCCATATCATATATTTGATAAGTTGTTTATTATTGAAATATCTAGACAATAAAAATTATGGTTTCACACCTTTTCTGAGAAAAGAAAAAAAACAATCCATGCCTCTTCCGTGGAAAGTCGGTGAAATTCTTCTCAGAGGAATTTCCAAGATTGACGTGTATGCTACATGTTTTAATCACTCCAACTTGAGATATGTAGAGGAAATCAAGGGTTTTGACCCTAGTCATATTTTTTACAATCATTTTATTTCAGTCAAGCTCATCCCGGAACTCATAAATTAAGTTGTAAGTGGAGAAGAGGAGTACCACCTCTTTAAAATTGTAGGATGATTCATATCCTTGTGAGGTTTTCATTTTGGTCCTGACATATTCAAGCGTCAAAATTTTTGGTGACCATACTGGGGAACAAACTTTAAGATTTAGATACGATTTTAGACCATAAAATTATATGAATTTTACTCAGGATAACCAACCCCATTAAGAAATCGGATTGAATAACCAACGAAGTATTCCACATCATTTATATAATCTTGTAATAACAACAACTGGAACTAGAGAAGAACTAGAAAGGTCTTGGGAAACACTAGTTCAAGAAGAAGAAAGAGAAATTCCTTGAAGACAAAGAAGAGAAGAAATGCAAGATTAGAGAAAAAAAAGATGATCTTGAAGAGAACAAGAGAAAGGAAGGAATTGAAGATGGACGAATACAAAGGACCAATCACTAGAAGAAAAAAAAATCAACTGCATACCTCAGAAAATGAAAAGCATACTCTTGAAGAAAAGAAGAAACTTCTAGACATGGTTGAAAGAGAAGAAAAACATGAAGAAGCACATGAAGAAAGACGAGAAGAAAGACATGAAGAAAGATGAGAAGAAATGAGAGAGGAAAGGAGACATGAAGAAAGATGATGTAATACCCCTTAAATAAAATATTCTACATGTTAATAAATTTCCTTAATGGGAAAATTCAAAATTTGACTGTTATTAATTTAATTATTGTGCAAGACAGTGACTTGCCAAGTGTCCTGATTTACTAGACATATGTAAGAGACAAGTTTTTTATTTAATTAATAAAGGAGGGAACATAAGTAACAACCAATTTAAAATAGGTGATTATGAATCCATGACTGGAGAACAAGATGAGGCCAACCCTGGGAATGGAAGGACATGTGTCAGAAGTCAATCTGGATGATTGAAACAACCTGGAAATTAGGGATTTCCAAGATGTGAAAATTCCCAGGAGGAAAAAGATCTTTAGAAAAAGGAATAAGACCTAGGAAAACTGATAAATACACATGTTTGAGGAGGGAGGACGCTGCTTAGCATTTGGAACAAAGGAAGAACCTATGGAATAATTGTTTTCAAAACTAGAGAACTGAGGAGTTGTTGTGTGAACACTGAGGTGTTAGGAAATTGCAGAAATACAAAGACTTGTTGATATGAAGGCTTATGTTTTCATCCTTATGGATTCATGATCATGCTTGGGGGTGACTGGATCAAGTAAATTTGGCTGATACTCTCTACGATTGGGTGGAACTTTTCTCTTCCTTATGTTTTCTAGGTTCCATTTACATATGGTTACTGTCATGTCGTTATTTTCTTGGAAATATTAGAATGAGCATTTGCTACTATATATTTGGAATAGTAAAATAACATGTGAACTTATACAGAACTGTACTTTGATATGTTGATCATTACGAAAGAGATAGATATGAATATGATATCCATATAAGGGTTGTCGCGTGACTTAAATGTTTATATTATAGGTAAGTATAATATTTTATCCAATTCATAAATTCAAAAGTGTTTTCTATTTAGGAAGAATAAAATTTATCTAATCTTCTTTTTAGAGGTTGGATTTCTATGTGTTGAGAGTAAATCTTTGTCGAAAGACTTGATGTGAAGTCATAAGCTAATTAACACAAGGGATTAGAGGATTCCAAACATTGCTTCAATACTAGTAACAATTACTCGAGATTTAAAGATTAAAGATGTAGATTCTTAGGAGTAAATTAATAAGAGTTTACCTCCATTGGCCTATGTTTGATTCCGAACACATGACAATTATGACATCTACCTAGGTGTTCTAAGAGTGACATGTCCAAGGAGTTATCTTTGTTTAAGAGCTTGTACCTCGATATTTGCAATTAGACATTAATGATATTGAGTTCGATTGAAAATGCATCTCGAATCAACCCAAAAAAAAAATAGGGGTTGCTATTAAAAGTGTGAATTCTTAGCTCAACCATCGAAGGATGGACAAGGAGGTCTCTCTTGATAAATCTATACTTTTAAAAGTATCACCATCACTAAATTTATAGAGTTCAAGTAAGATGCACGAAAAATTTGAGAATAAAAGGAAGGTTAATTTACTAATCATCAACTCTAAGCTAAAGGATGTAAATTATCTTTTCATTGTAACTAACTTAAGGAAGAAAGTTAATATTGTTAAAATGAGAACAAACTTCATTAATTTCATAATAAAAGTGAGTGAGGGCTAAACAATACCTAAACATGCTTAAAAGAAATTTTTTTATTTCTATAATTTATATATATTTAACCAAATCTATCTCACACAGGCTAGATAACAATCCACCCTTATCGGTCAGACAACAGTCTCTGTCAGTAACCAAAGGTCGCTGTAATGCAACTAGTAACTGAATCACCCACGCCCACCAGGTAGGTATCGTGGTCTCAAGGGCTTCCGGCCAGGCATTGTCAAAGGTTATCCGACTTCACACATATAGTGTTCACCAAAAATTATAGAAAGACTGCAACAATTACATCTAAATACACATCGCATAAACTACCCACTGTCACTAAATTATCGTGCTAGCAGAAAAATTAGAAATGCTGACCCACCACAGTTCGTTACATACATTCAAGGCGACCTGTGTCTAATTGCTATCAAGGTTTTACAATCACAGGACGCGGGGGAAGGTTATTATAGTCAAAACATATTACAATCGCAGAGAAAATCGTTAGTACCATTATTAACCAATGCCAAATGCAGAGAAATCGTGTTACATTCATCACACAGTACCATTCGCCGAGAAAATCATTATTACAGTCCTTTAACAATGCCAAACGCAAAGAAAATCATTTTACATTCATTACACAATACCATTCACAAAGAAATCGTTATTACAGTCATTAAACAATGCCAAGCATAGAGATTTTTTAGGTAAAACACTGAGGTTAAAAGCCACGATTTCGATCCAAAGATTGGAAAATCGCAGTTCGTGCAAATGGGCAAAATCACCAGGTAAAACTTAGGCAAAAACACAGTCTTATCCAGCAACAAGGGCGGTCTCAACAAGTGTAAATTGTAAGGGAATAAAAAATTAAATGCAGACAACTAAAAGGCCTAATTCGCCAGGTACTCAAGCTATGGCTGTGGTCTTAAGGTGGCAAATCGCTAGAGCATTTTATCCAGGGATGTAACAACTTCTTTTTATAAAACAATGCAAGCCATATATCGACAAGGAGTACACCAAATAGAAAAAAACGCAGAGTTATAAAATGCAGAGCCCCAAAAACAACACAGAGATCAACACAGTCATGTTTTAAAAAACAGAGAGTATTATTGCCATGGAGTGCCTTAAACGCCGAGCTAAACTGACCATCAAATAAAACGCAGATTTAAATTGTCCATGGCTATGAAATGTCGGGTTAAAATTTTACATCTTTCATATAAATACAATTGCTAGAGTAATAAAAACAAGTCAATTCAGCAAGAACAAAAATGCAGATCAGAGTTAAGTACTTTTAACATATCGGGATACCGATATAAAAATGCTGACAACAGTAAGAGAACACCAGGTCATCAGGATAAATCATCCAAGGGATCGCAGGGATTCTATCAGTCAAGGCGCATAAAAATAAACATCAAGGAAGCGAGATAATCCATACGCAGAGGCGATAATGGAAGGCACAAGTCAACAACCAGGCAAGGACTACAACATAGGTAGATGAAGAATAGATTTGTCCTTCGCTTCATCATCCTAGCACAAAAAAGTAAGGCATTGAGATCCATAGGTCTTTTAACGCTAAGGCGACGACCGTAGATCAGGCTCCTAGCCGACTGCTCAGGCGAGGACTGACGAACTAGGGACGAAAGGTAAAAAATCGCACAGGTCACAATCAACACAGCTAGGTGGTCAAGACATGCATGAAAACGAAGGCCATGGGAGTCAATAACCGTCAATCTAGGCTAAGAGAAGTTCAGTCGTCAATCTAAACATCCAATTTACTTACATAATCAACATGCAGATCCAAGCATAAATCCTATAACATCTATTATACCATTGAAAAGAGAGTACCGTTGCATGATCGCCTGCTCTGAGTGACGTCCACGCACTCCGTGCAACTTTCGCTCGCCAACCGTTGAGACTTCATCGGTACCTCCCAACCAATGCTAGGGGTACTCTTCTTCCCCCTTAGCCCCCCGAGCCGCAAAGGGGCCACACACACTATCCAAAGATTTCAACTAGATTCCAGCTTGCCTCGCAAGGCCGAGCTACCACTCCTCTCTGAGCTGGGTATCCCAACTCCCACAAGTAAATCAATCAAGTAGATAATTCTGCAGTGTAACATTACACAAACAGAAGATCCCCCTTTCATCCTTCTCCTTCCTTCATTATATAGAGTTTCAAACTTCCTTTCTTTCCTAAAATCTCATTTAATTAAAGTTTTAAAAATAAATCCCTAAAAATTATCCTCCGTACAAGTGTCATCCATCCCCTACATTCCTCCATTATTTAATTTCTTAAATTAATTAATTATCTTATTTCCCTCACCCACCTAGAGTTACTCCAAGAATCACTCCTAGGTGTCCCCAAATTCCCTTACAGGTTTTAAAGGCTTTCCCTATTATTAAATTGCTAATTCAGTTTAAATTAGAAAGCTCTTAAATGGTAGATTCTTCACTAAGTTTGACTTTCCGCTTTTTCCCTTAAGTTCCCCTTTTCCCCTTTTTATGTTTACCTCTTTTCCTAGTTTCCCAATATTTTAGATTTTTCCCTCTTTCCCCTTTTTACTTAGAACTCAAAAAGGCAGGGGTGGAAATTAACCCCTTTTCCCCTTTTCTTATTTAATTTAGTATATTTAAATTATCAAAGTAATAAAACAATTAATTCCCTTTTTAAATTTTAATCCAACTGATTTTTTTGAAACAATTAATTTCTTACTCCCTTCATGTTACAAGATTTAACGAAGATCATAATTATTATTCATGTGGTTTTTATTTTTATTATTATTATATATATATATAGAGAGAGAGAGAGAGAGAGAGAGAGAGAGAGAGAGAGAGAGATTTTTTTTTTTTTTTTTTTTTTTTTTTTTTTTTTTTTTTTTTGGTTTTATTTTTTATTATTATTATATATATATATAGGAAATTTTTTACTGCTGGCATAGTTTAGACTTAAACCTTTTTTTTTTTGAGAGAGAGAGAGAGATTTTTTTTTACCACTGGCATAGTTTAGACTTAAACCTTAAATTTTCGTATTGGGTGACATTTAATTAGGGTATTTGTTTTAAGAATACTTAACACGTTGTTTGTCCTAAGACCATCTAGGTTCACTCTTCTATCAACAACAACACGACGTGCCCTTCAGGATGCACTAGGTGCTCTAAGGGTGCCACTTGCCTTAATATGTTTCCTTTGCGTGATGTGCCCTTCAGGACGCACTATGTGCTCCAAGGGTGCCATTCATATTAACATGTTTCCTTTGCGCGACGTGTCGTTCAGGACACACTACGTGCTCCAAGGGTGCCACTCGCCTCTTGACTGACTTGGTAGACATCAATAACCCCTGGAGTCAACACTCCGCCAGGTGAATTTGTGGGAAACTAAGGGCCTCTAAGGAATAAGGCCCACGCCTTATTGCGCACCCCTTAGAATCATCGCGAGCGACTGTCATAATCTGCTCTCACGGCATCGTGGGTCCTCTCGAACTAGGTAAACGTTAACCTACAATTTGTGCCACGACGGGAGTGCTAGTAGGTTGTGGAAGGGCTGCTGTCCACACCTCTCCCTCAACATCTCTCGTAGTCGTGCGTGACCTCTTTACTCCATATGTGAGTCTGGTCGGCAAGCTATCGTCATCCTGCATCATCAAAAAATCATGTGAGAATATATCCATATCATATCATCTAATCATATGCGATAATATCATAGTAAAAACAATCAAACCCCAATGGTACACTCCCTGACTCGATCCAGAGTCCAAGGGGTTCCATCAATGCTTCTGCATCCTCGAGGTCTAAAATCCTGCACACTCAGTAAAACTGAGTCAATAGCGCATGTCTATGTCATAGAGGTAAAACAACATGTCATCTACCCATAACCCCTCATAATCAAAATAAAAAAGTTTTAATAGCATAATAATCCGGATCACTTGCAAGCAAGCGTCCTCAAAGAATAAGTTCGCTCAGTGCGCCAGAGCGAGATGTTACAAATTTTGGATCATATAAAATAAGAGATTATCAAATGCTACTAAATAATTAAGAGAAATAAACAATAATAATCTAGAAGTTATTAAATGATGGATGTACGGTAATAACCAACGAGTTTGAAACTGTGAAAGAGTAACATATTAGACGAATTCGTAACACATGACGTTAATGGATAAGAATAGTTCTTGTAAACTTTAAAGGAGAAATCATTGAAATGTAAACTGTGATATGATGCATTATAACACTCTCATACTTTAACACTTGGTTGGATTAATTACCATAGTCCTGTAAACGAATAATGAATTTGAAAGGATAGGGGAAATTGGTTATATACCTCCTGGTACAACACATAGTAGACTTGTTAATTTTTTCTACTATGCATAAATCATTGCTTGTGTCCAGAGTTAAAATTTAATAAAGGAAATTCGAAATACTCAGTACAATTTCGTGAAGGATTCGACTCAGATCGAACGACCTTCCTTGTTCTTCAGAGTCAAACCTGGGTGGAATGTCAAGCTTAAAGAGAAGTTTGTACATAGACCCTTGTACAAAGGTGACTTGTTTTCCTTTAAAGAGAAGTTTGTACACATAACATTATACAAAGGTGACCTCTGTATAAGGTTATGGGACATTAAAAAACGTAAAATATATCATTATGTCCAGACCTTGACAAATTTGTTAAGGTTAACGCATGGGTCAAGCCACAAATTCGACCTCTCGAATATTCATAAAAAAAAAACCATGGATACAGGAACCTAATAATAAGGAAAGAAGAGAATAATACCAGAATAAAACATTAAAGAAAATTCCATAGAAAATGCTAATATAAACAGTTAAATGGTAACCCAAAAAGAAAAGGTACGTGTAACAATTGCTGCTATCACCAGAGGGTTAATTTTTAATGAACTGAAGTCTGGCCCGAAATAACAGGGCTTTGAACTCAAGGATATAATTAACATACCCTAAAAATTCCTACAAATAAATTATATCAAAGCAAACAGGATATGCACAGTATACATGCACTAAGAGTGAATTAATTGAAACACAACTAAGACAAGCAGTTACACACAGTAAAAGGGATCGAATCTCGTATTAAATTTAAACAAAGGAAACCATTATAGTGATAGTTGTCAACCTCAGAAGGCCAAGTGGGATTGTTATCCTTACCTCGCAAGAAAACCTCGATGCGCGACCCACATCCAAAAATGAACGAATGCGCCTAGTTCGAACTTCCTTGTGGACATGGGTCGTTTTAGCCATAAGGGAAGTCTCGACCTTTAGCTAGGGAGGGCTGAGGCATCCCCATGGAGCATAATGAAAGGATAGTGGAAAATATAATGCTTAGGACCCAAAATTTCCTCCAAAACCCAATGTGTGACAGATGGTGATAGGTGTTAATGGCGCAAGGTACCTGGTAGGTGGTCCAAGATGCATGTCAAATTGGTAGAGGCTCTAGAACGTGATAGAGAGTTAGACGAGTAAGAGAAGGAGTAATCGTAAGACTGAAAGCTTAGCGTTAGTGTGCTCTATACAGTGAACTCTTAACTACAGTGAAAATGCATTCGATTGTGGTGGAGATGTCGTATCATAAGCAAGAAGCTTAGCGTTACCCTTTGAATTTTAATACCGGTAAGTAAGCCTTAAGTGATAAACGATTTAAGTTTCCCTAATATTAATTTGAGTTCATTCTAATACGTTTAAACCTTGGCTTGAGATATGTTCACGACATATGTCATAGTCTTAGTGTAATTATTCTAGGGTTTGCGAGTTATTTTATGTGGACTATATATATATATATGTTAGAACGATATGCGTCTACAGTCTTATCTCAAATGTGGATTTTTACATATGAAGAGTTTATATAGGATTAATATTATATATCAAATATATGTTATATGAATAATATTACATACTTGTCTTGGGTGTAAGACTAGTAATTTCTAAATAGAGGAAAGACCTTGTCTAAAGTGTAAGACTTGTAATTTCTAAACAGAGAAAGGACCTTGCAAACATATCTTTTCTTTTAAGAATTTGAAATCAATTAACAACTTTAGATAAAGTCATAAGGACCTAGAGACACAAAGAGAAAGTGTATTGGTGATGTAGGGACTTTTGTATAGCATAAGTTCTTATTGTAAACAAACCTTTTTCTCATATGATTGTAAGAATATTTATTTATTTATTTGGTATATGTGGTAGGTATATTACATATGGTATCATAGCATAGGTTGAAAAAACTAGACCTTATGGGAGGAAAAATTTCTAAACAGAATTATGTAATCTTAATTTCAGACCCACATAAATATTTCCTTGTAATGTGACATGATAATATTCGACCCTACAATATGTAGACACATAATGAAGAAAAAATTAACCTTGAAGGAAATGTCAACCAACAAAACCTTGAACAAAAAAGTGAAAATTGTTCATCCTCTCAAGTGCTGCAAACTGTGAGGAGCATCATAGTGGAGCTTAAGACTTTTAAGGAAGACAATGAGAATATTAATAAGAAACATGAAGATCAACAAGAGTTTAATGAGATATTATTGCAAAATATGGATGAGAAGAGTAAATCAAAGAAATCAGAAGTAAAGAAAGAAACTAGAAACCAGTCATCTCAAAATTCAAGGAGAGAATCTAAGTAAAATGATAGATCATCAAGCAACACTCAGCCAAGAGAGGAATTACAAACACCCTCTTCCAAGAAAAGAAAACAGTTAGACCACCTCGAAGGTGAATTAAAAAAGATAAACCCTTCTAGATTTGATGGAGAGTCAAAAACATATGAAGAAGTTGAATCTTGTTTACTAGACATCAAAAAATACTTTAAGATATATAATTATTCCACTAACATGAAAGTTAGAATGGCCATTTATAACTTAAAATGGAAGGCCAACATTTGGTGGCAAGATCTGAAATTAACAAAAGGATTAAAGGAGAAAAAAATGAAGTGGTCAGAGTTTAAGAAGTATAAATTAAGGAACAGTACCTGTCGGAAAGTTATTATGAAAGAAAGACCAAGGAATTTTATTAGTTGAGGCTAGGAAAAATGTCAATGGGCGATCTAATTAATAAATTATTAGATCTACTATACGTACCTTATATCAAAGAAGATAAAGTCAAAATTCAGAGATTCCTAATTTGTCTACCACAATCATACAAATATATAATTGAATTTGACAATCCTAAATCACTGAATGAAGTGTTTCGAAAGGATAGAATGTGTTATGAACAATATAAACAGAGATATGGAACTCCTAAGGCACGGAAGGACATAAAATAGGATAAGCGAAACCAACAAAAGAAAGGGTTCAAACCAGCTCCTTACCGGAATATGACAAAAGGATTTCAAAGAAATGATCATTCATCTAGCACACAACAAGTTCAGGGAGGTATCAAACGAGTTAATTTGGGATTTAAGAAGATTGTAGACAATCCTAGAGAACCATTGAAATGTTGGGAGTGTGGAGAACCACATTTGTGAAGAAACTTTCCACGTATAAATCCAACAAGCAGGACTACAGTTCACAATCTACAGGAAACTACCACATTTGGAGATATCGGAAAATACATACACAGAATTAATGGTGCCTTGGAAGGAAGACAAGTTGATCATCAGTCTACTTTGGTAGAAATTGACGGTAAGATACAAAACAAAAAATTCTGTATCCTAATAGACCTAGGGGGAAGTTCGAGTTACGTAACCCCATATTTAGTAGAAAGTTGTAATATTAAAAGGGTACAACACCCTAAATCTTGGTTAGTACAATTGGCCACTAGTACAAAAAGGAAAGTATCAGAGTATATTCCTAATTGTGATATAGGAATAAATGATCAAAATACTTTGGATGAATTAAATGTGTTACCCTTAGGATCATATGACATTCTTATTGGTATGGATTCGTTGGAACGACACAAGGTTATTCTAAATTGTTACGACAAATCATTTGTTTATCAAGATGGGAATGGTGTGAAAATAACAGTGCAAGGGTTAAAGAAACTAGTCTCGGTAAGACAGTTATCAACCATGCAGTTTAAAAAATGCATAAAGAAGGGGTGTCAATTGTATGGAGTTCAGTTAATGGATATACATAATGAGGAGGATAAACCAAAATTAGAATATTATGTGGTGTTAAGAAATTTCAAAGATGTTTTTGTTGATGAAATCCCATATTTACTAGAAGGGAGATAGACTTTTCTATCGACTTAATACCTGGATCTTCCCTTGTGTTAAAAGTGCCATATAGGATGAGAATTCTGGAGTTAACAAAACTTAAAATACAGATACAAGAGTTACTGGATAAAGGATACATTAGGCCTAGTGTATCACTATGGGGAGCACCAACTTTCTTTGTTAAAAATAAGGACAAGACATTCCATTTACGCATTGATTATCACAACTAAATAAAATGAAAATAAAAAATAAGTATCCCCTGGTGAGAATTAATGAATTGTTTGATCAAGTGGGAAGGGCGAAAGTATTCTAAAAAATTGATCTAATATCTCTTTGTCATCAAATCAAAATTAAGGATGAGGACATTAACAAAACAACTTTTCGAAGGTGATATGGAAATTATGAATTCGTGGTAATTCCTTTTGGACTCACAAACACACCAACCACTTTTATGAGTCTAATGAACAATATAATCAGCCAGTATCTAGATAAGTTTGTTTTGATTTTTATTAACAACATTCTGATTTATTCAATGATGGAAAAGGAACACGAAGAGAACTTAAGAATAATGCTGCAAATGTTACAAGAACATCAACTTTATGCTAAATTCAACAAATGTGACTTCTACCAGGAAAAGATACAGTACTTGGGACATATTATTTCAGAGCATGGAATAGTAGTGGACCCCAAAAAGATAAATGAAATTGTTGAATGGCCTAGACCCACGAATGTAGCGGAGATACGATTGTTTATGGGCATAACATGATATTACAAAAGGTTCATTGAGAATTTTTTGAAATTTTTTTTTTCTATTACATCTTTACAGAAAAAGGGAGTAAAGTTCGTATGATCACAAAAGTGTTAGGAAAGTTTTGATCAACTAAAGGAAGGGTTAACTACTGCACCAATCCTTAAAGTAGTATACCCTTATAAATATTCCATTGTTTGTATAGATGCCAGTAAGGAAGGGTTAGGTGAAGTCTTATCACAAGAAGGGCATGTGATTGCTTATGAATCACGAAAATTAAGGGATCACAAATGCACCTATGTGACACGTGACATAGAATTAGCTTCTATGATTCATGCATTAAAAATATGACATCATTATTTAATAGGAATGAAGTTTCTAATTCTAACTGATAAGCGTGAAGTACTTGTTAAATCAACAAGGATTAAATGCACCACAAGCAAGACGACTGACATTTTTAAGTGAATTTGACTTTGAAATCAAACATATTAAAGGCAAGGAAAATAAAGTTGCAAACACACTTAGTAGATAAGAGATGAGGAATATGTAAAAATAAAGGAAAAATTGATGATAGTTGAAGAAGAGATAAATGGGGCAGAGTTCAAAATCGATCGAGAAGGAATTCTGAAATTTAAGAAGAAAATATATATACCTAATTCAATGGATTTAAAACTGCTCACCTTTAATGAAATCCATAAAAATCCTTATTCATGCCATCTTGGATATCAAAAAATGATTTCAACACTAAGAAATATTTTTTATTGGCCTAATATGAAAATTGATACAACTCATTGCTTGGTGAAATTTTTAGAATTTCAATAGGTGAAGGTAGAACATCAACACCCTGTAGGATTATTGCATCCTTCCCTATACCGTAATGTAAATGGGAGGTAATATCAATGGATTTGATCACAGGTTTGCCAAAAACTCAAAAAAAACATGACTCAATTATGGTAGTAGTGGATAATTTAAGTAAATTTGCACATTTTATATCTGTAAAGTCTACTTACAAAGCTGTTCATATTGCAGAAATTTTTATGAAAGAGATTTTTAGATTACATGGAGTACGAAAGAAAGTAATTTCCGACATGGATGTTAAGTTTACTTCAAATTTTTGGAAGGCATTATTTGCAAGTATTGAAACACAGTGGCACTTTATTACCAGTTACCATTTGGAGACATATGGAAAAACTAAACATACTAATCATATTGTTTAATACATGCTCTGAACGTATGTAATGGAAAAATTGACAAAATGGGAAGACTACTTACCCTTAGTAGAATTCACATACAATAACGACTACCAATCCTCAACCAAAATGAGTCCATTCGAAATCCTTTATGGAAGGAAATGTATGACTCCTATTAGTTGGGATGATCCCATAGACAAGATCATGTTTGGACCAAACATGTTATCAGAAATGGAATCAATGGTTAAAAAGCATCAACAGAACTTAAAGGTGGCACATGATCGACAAAAGAGCTATGCACATTAGAACCGAATACATAAATAATTTAGTGTTGGAGATCATGTTTATCTCCGGGTGAAGGCAAGAAAGAGTTCGCTAAAACTTGGGAAGTGCTCAAAACTAGCACCAAGGTTTTATGGAACTTTTGAAGTGCTAGCATGCATTGGCCCAATAACATATCAACTAGCATTACAGACAAATTTAATAGTTCATAATTTTTTTCATATTTGATTGATTAAGAAGTATGTTCATGATCTTACTCATATAATTGATTGGAACTTGTTACAGGTGGAACCATAAGGTGAGTTCTAGGTGGAACCATTGTGCATTCTATACAAGAAAGAAACAATGTTGCAGAACCGGGTCATCGTTCAAGTAAAAGTGCAATGGAAGCACTTCAGTGCTGAAGAAGCTACTTGGGAGTTGGAGGATGTCATGAGGAAGACATATCCAACTCTATTCCAAGGATGACAAGAATGTGATAAGAATTTAACACCGGGGTTAATTCCAAGGGGGAGAGTATATAATACCCCTCAAATAAAGTATTTGTCATTTTAATAAATTTCCTTAGTGGGAAAATTCAAAATTTGAATTGATAGGAAAATTTGACTCTTATTAATTTAATTATTGTGAAAGACAATGACTTGCCATGTGTCCTGATTTACTGGACAGATGTAAGAGACACTATTTTTATTTAATTAATAAAGGAGTGAATAGAAGGAAAAACCAAGTTAAAAGAGGTGATTATGAATCCATGAGTGGGGAACAAGATGAAGCCAACCCTCGGCATGAAAGGACATGTGTCGAAAATCAATCTCGATGATTGACACACCCTGAAAAATTAGAGATTTTCAAGCTGCGAAAATTCCAAGAGGAAAAAGATATTTGGAAAAAGGACTAAGACCTAGGAAAACTAATAAATACACATGTGTGAGGAGGCAGGATGTTTCTTAGGATGTGGAATGGAGGAAGAACCTCTAGAATAATTGTTTTCAAAACTAGAGAACTGAGGAGTTGTTGTGTGAGCACTAAGGTGTTAGGCAACTACATAAATACAAACACTTGCTGATAGGAAGGCTTATGTTTTTGTCCTTATGGATTCATGATCATGCTTGGGGTGACTGGATTGGTTGGGTGGAACTTTGTTGTTCCTTCTGTTTTCTAGGTTCCATTTATATATGTTTACTGTCGTGTCGTTATTTTCATGGAAATATTAGAATGTGCATTTGCTATTGTATATTTGGAATAGTAAAATAGCATGTGAACTTATACAAAACTGTACTCTAATATGTTGATCATTATGAAAGAGATAGATCTGAATAGGATAGCCATATAAAGGCCATTGTGTCACTAAAATGTTTATATGATAACTAAGTATATATGTATACATATATGATTCCAAATATTTACACATATGATTCCAAATATTTACATATATGTTTTAGTGTGCAAATATAAATTCTAAGTAACCATGTGATGGATAACAATTTCTAAAACTGTGGAAAGAATCACATTAAAATATGATGTATTATTAAAATTCAACGAGTTGTTCCCATGTCTAATAAATTTCCTTAATGCTTTAAATAAACTACAGGAAAATGTTCTCAACTACAAACTATATACTCAATGACTTTTCTTCTTTGTTAATCTACGTGGTAAAAATTTACAAAGAATACAAATTTTGTGATCTCCTCCTTGAAGGCCGAGTAAAGGAACTCAATTATCTTTCCCTTTCCTTTCCAACTCATCCTGAGTTGCGAGGATTACAACCTGTAAAGAAATGTATGAAAATTTTATTAGTCCATACAATAATTTAACAAGTGAATGTACATAGTTCAACTAAAAGACCTTGTAACTTTTAATGAAGAAATTAATATTTTATTTAAAGAGGAGAATTCCCACTTATACATGCGAGGATGGCCTCTCCATGTATGAGAATAGGCAGAGTCGTGAATCATCTCCAGAGGAAGGGAGATTGTGGCGTATCCATCCTGATGGGTCCTCGCATACAAGAGGACCATCATTACTTTTGGGTCCATATAAAATAACAGATTATCAAACACTACTAAATAATTAAGAGAAATAAACAGTAACAATCTACAAGTTATTAAACGATGGATGTACAGTAATAACCAACAAGTTTTAAATTGTGAAAGAGTAACATATCAGACGAATTCTTAACAGAGGAAGCTAATGGATAAGAATTGTTCTTGTAAACTTTAAAGGAGAAATAGTTGAAATGTCAATTGTGAGATGATGCGTTATAACGTTCTCATACTTTAACACTTGGTTGGATTAATTTCCATAGTCTTGTAAACAAATAAGGAATTCAGAAGGATAGGCAAAATTGGTTATATACCTCTTGGTACAACATATAGTAGGCTCGTTAAGTTTTTCTACTATGCATAAATCATTTCTTATGTCCAGAGTTAAAATTTAATAAATGAAATTTGAAATACTCAGTAGAGTTTCGTGAAGGCTTTGACACAGATCGAATGACCTTCCTTGTTTTCCAGAGTTAAACCTGGGTGGAACGTCAAGCCTAAAGATAATTTTTTACATAGACCCTTGTACAAAGGTGACTTGTTTTCCTTTAAAGAGAAGTTTGTACACATAACATTGTACATAGGCGACCTCTGTATAAGGTTATGGGACATTAACAAACGTAAAATATCTCATTCCGTCCAGACCTTGACAAATTTGTTAAGGTTAACGGATAGGTCAAGCCACGAATTAAAACTCTCTAATATTCATAACAGTAAACCCTAGATACATGAACCTAATAATAAGGAAATAAGTGAATAATAAAAGAACAAAACATTAAATAAAATTCCATAGAAAATGCTAATACAAACAGTTAAATGGTAACCCAAAAGAAAAGGTTTGTGTAACAATTCCTGCTATCACGAGAGGGTTAATTTTTAATGAATTGAAGTCATGCTCGAAATAACATGGCTTTGAGATGAAGGATATAATTAACAAACCCTAAAAATTCCGACAAATAAATTATATCAAAGAAAATGGGATATGCACAATATACATGCACTAAGAGTGAATTAATTGAAACACAACTAATACAAGAAGTTACACAAAGTAAAAGGGATCAAATCCCGTAGTAAATTTAAATAAAGGAAACCATTACAGTGACAACCATCAACCTCAGAAACCCAAGTGGGATTGTTATCCTTACCTCGCAAGAAAACCTGGATGTGTGACCCATATCCAGAAATGAACGATGCACCCAGTTTGAACTTCCTCGTGGGCGTGGGTACTTTTAGCCACGAGGGAACTCTCAACCTTCAACCAGAACGAAGGAGGATATCTTATGAAGATATGAGAGAAGAATTAGTGACTGTAAACTTTAAATAGGGGACAAGTGGATGACAACCAGACAGTCTGAGAAAAGGTTTTCACCAAGGTGAAACCAAGGAGGGTTGAGGCCTCCCCATGATGTAGAATGAAAGGATAGTGGAACAACTAATGCTTAGGACCCAAAATTTACTCGAAAAACCATTTCCTGACTGATGGTGATAGGTGTTAATGGCGCAAGCTACCTGGTAGGTGGTCCAGGTTGCTTGTCTAACCGATAGAGGCTCTATCACGTGATAGCGAGTAACACAAGTAAGGGAAGGAGTATTCTTAAGACTGAAAGATCAATGCTAGTGTGCTCTATACATTGAAATCTTAACTACAATGACGGTGCATTCAATTCTAGAGGAGATGTTGTATCATAAGAAAGAATCTTAGTGTTACCCTTTGAATTTTAACACCGGTAAGTAAGACTTAAGTGATAAATGATTTAAGTTTCCCTAATATTATTTCAAGTTCGTTCTAATACGTTTAAACCTTGGCTTGAGATATGTTCACAACATATCTCATAGTATTAGAGTAATGATTCTAGGGTTTGCGAGTTATTTTATGTGGACTAGACACACACATATGTTAGCATGATATATGTCTACAATATTAGCTCAAATGTGTATTTTTACATATGAAGAGTTTATATAGGATTAATATTGTATATAAATATATGTTATATGAATAATATTACATACTTTTCTTGGGTGTAAGACTAGTAATTTCTAAATAGAGGAAATACCTTGTCTAAAGTGTAAGACTGATAATTTCTAAATAGAGAAAGGACCTTGTGAACATAGCTTTGTTTTTAAAAATTTAAAATCAATTAACAACTTTAGATAATGTCATAAGGACCTAGAGACACAAAGAGAAAGTGTATTGGTGATGTTTGGAATTTTGTATAGCATAGGTTTTTAATGTAAACAAACCTTTTTCTCATATATATATGATTGTAAAAAGATTTTTTTATTTATTTGGTATATTTGGTAGGTATATTATTGATGAAAGTATATAAACCTAGGAAGGATAAGAGACTCCCCCTCAACTTGCGAGGAAAACAACATGAGCTCCATGTTCTTCCTAAAGGTACTTTGAAGACATTTTCCATAGATGGAACGATTGATGGAACGATTGATGTTGAAAGACATATTGTTTTGTTTTTGGATGTTTGTGATTTCCATCTTGTTTAACATGATGATGTGATAGTAAGGTTGTTTCTCCAAACTTTGTCAGGCCAAGATTATGAATGGTACACATCATTTCCCACAAGATCAATCAACTCATTTGACGATTTTGAAGCGATGTTCTTGAATATTTTCGCTCCCCCAATCGCGTATCATACTCTTCTTACTAACTTCACCCAAATCTATCTAAAGAAAAATGAGAGGATAAGATATTTCAATCTTAGATTCAATAAAGCACTAGATAAGATCCCTAATGAAAAAATGCCTAATGATCTTATAATACTTGGTTGCTATAAAAATTCCATGCCACCCAATGTGAAGTTTGTTATTAGAGCCTCCAAAATTGATACTTTGGATGTACCAATGACCAAAGCTATGGAGATGTAGGAAATCATGATTGAAATAGATGCTCACCCTGGCACTATCCTTAGAATAGTACAAATGTAGATTGATAGTTTGAACATTGTTGATCAAGGAGCATCTAGTTCTAAAAGTAATGAAGATAAAAAGCCATGACCCTATGAAACTCATTCAATCGGTGGAGGATTATTTAAAGGAACTATCCCGGATGTGAATACAAATCTTGTTGCAACCCAGAAGATGAAGCAAAGAATCCAGATTACGCAGATGAACAAAACCATTAGACAAATGCAAAATGAAATAAAAATACTAAGAAGGTATGATAACTACATGCTTAATCCAAGGATGTCGGTCCTAGAAAAAATAAGGAACTCTGCCACAGAAAAAATAATGAGGTTTGGAATGTCGACAACCAAAAAAGACAAAGGGTTCCCAGAAAACCAACTCCGAATGCAGTAATACTTGAAGAGCCATACAATGAGAAATTGATCGAACCAGAAAATGATTATATGTCATAAGAAGTTTTTGAATCTGTACAAACAAATGGATGAAAGATATCCATGTATATATTTGAAGAAGATGAAAATGATCCTCTATCACAAGAAAATGTTTTCCAAACATGGGCACTTGTAAATAATTCCAAGAATAAAGACAATTCTGAAAAAGTTAAAGAAAAAGATAACGAGAAAGAGAGTGACAAAAGAAAAGTGACCAACACAGAAGTAAAAAAGAAACAAAAGACGTTTAATCCCCTTCAGATTATATACAGTTTTGTTGATTATCTAAGCAAGTTAATAATTACTTTACCTTTCAGAGACGTTGTAAAAATTCCTCAATAGAGGGAAAACATTCTAAAATTGTTGGATGAGCCAGTTGGGAGAATTGAAGCAGTAATTGCAAACCCAAAGTATAGTCATAATTCATCATCTGTAAAGTTAAGAGGAAAAGTTCCACCTTTCTACATTTCAATAGAAAATCATGATGTTGTGCTCCACAACTGTCTAGTATATTATGGAGTGACAAACAACATCATTCCTTTGGCAGTGATGGAGGCGCTTGGCATGAGCTACACAAAGTACTATGAAATAGGTGAAAACATATACACAATTGATTCCAGGAAGGTATCAGTCTATGGATAGATTAAGGATTTTTATGCTTGGATTAGTGTCACCCCTCATATCATTAAGGTTTTTAATATTGTGGTGGTGGATCTTCCTCGAGAATACAAAGTTGTCCTTGGAAGAGACTGGTATTCCATGATTGGTGACTATATAATGAATGATGGAAGTTGTATGATGTTACCTGAAAAATATGGAGCAATGATCAAGGTTCCTCGTGAACCTAGGAGACCGTTTTCTTTAAAAAATAAGGATAACAAAATGATGGAAGATTATATAGATGCTAGTATTGGGAACTATGCCATCTTGGATATGGAGAAAATTGAGGATATAAAGAGTGAAGATAATTAATTTGCTGGATATTGGAGAATTTTGTTCGATGGAGCTTGTTCAAGCTCAGGGAGTGGAGTTGGGATTGTACTCAAAAGCATCTAGAAGATCATATACCCACATGACATCAGACTTGAGTTCCCTTGTACAAATAATGAAGTAGAGTATGAAGCCTTAATTCAAGGAACGATCCTAGCACTGGAGATGAAGATTGAACATTTGATTGTGACCAGGGATTCGAAGTTGGTAATAAATCAGATCACTCAGAAATGTAAGATTAAAATGGAAAGGATCAAACTATATTTCAAAAGAGTGAATGAATTAATATAGGCCTTTAGTTCTTTCAATATATCTTTTATTCCAAGGGGTAAAAATCAAGAGGTAGATTCTTTAGCGTTGGTTGCTTCATTGTTAAATCTAGATGAAATACAACATGAGGCATATTTTCAAGTAAAAAGATTTTTTCAACCCTAAGTCCGAGATAAACAAGATTATCTCCAAGTGTTTGAAAATGATGAGGACTTAAAATATTTTCTAGCAAATGAAAATGACGATGAAGATGATAATATTGCTCTTGTTCCAAAGAATTGTGTCCAATTTGAATCTATTTTCACAATAGATGATCATACAAAAAGCCTCACAAAAGAAGTATATATCCAAAAAGCGCAAGAAACAAAGAAATTCAATATTGGGACTGATAATTCCTCGAAATACATAAACTTGGGATTTTATTGTACATCTAAAGAACTTGATCAATATAACACCCTTTTCAAATAATATTCTGATGTTTTTTCTTGGATTTATGATGATCTAAAAGTCTATGATAAATCAACGTTTCATCATGTTATTCCATTAAAAGAAGGAGCAAAGCCCTTTAAGCAGAAAATATGAATGATGAATCCCATGTTAAAACCGTTGGTGAATATTGAGTTGGAAAAAATGAAGAAAGATAGAATAATATATCCCATCATACATTCTGGCTGGCTCTCAAACCTAGTGGTTATGAGGAAAAACACTAGGGAGATTCAAATGTGCATGGATTTTAGGGATCTCAATAAATCAAGTGTAAAATACAATTATCCTCTGCATAACATGGAATTACTTCTTCAACAACTTACATGGTATGCTTGTATGTCCATGTTAGATGAATTTTCTGGATACAATAAAGTTTTAGTTTCATAGGAAGACATGCCTAAGACGACTTTCATAAAACCTTGGGGGATGTATGTGTATGCTCAGATGTAATTTGGTTTGAAAAATGTTGGAGCTACTTTCCAAAGGGCTATGAACCACACATTCGAAGGATTAATAGTAAAATTCATGGTGGATTACTAGGATGATATGACAGTCCATTCAAAGGAAATAAATGAACATATCCATCAGGTGAGGCAAGTGTTTGAAGGATTTAGATTATATGGAGTTTCTATGAATCCGAAGAAATGTTTGTTTAATGTAGCTAAAGGAAATTTGTTGGGGCATATTGTATGTAAAAAGGGAATTTATATTGATCCATAGAGGGCCAGGGCCATCAATGAACTTAATCCTCCATCTTGTAAGAAAGGAGTCCAATCATTTTTTGGAACAATAAATTTTGTGTGGAGGTTTGTTCCTGATTATGCGAGCATAGTAAAACCTATTAATCTATTTTTAAAGAAAGACCAAAGGTTCGAGTGGACTTTGAACATATAGGAGGCCTTTAATAACATAAAAAATTCAATTACTACAACACTGATGCTCATCAGTCCAGATTTTCAAAGAGACTTTATCATGTATTCATTTGCTACAAAAAGTGTTGTGGCATCAGTCCTTACTCAAAGAAATGTTAAGGGTCAAGAATTACCAATCAAATTTATGAGTAAGACCCTCCATGACTATGAATTAAGATACTCAAAATTGGAGAAGCAAGCCTTGTCTCTCGTAAAAGCAGTAACACATTTTTTAGATCTATATTTTATATTCTCATGTCATAGCATATGTGGCATCCTCTCCAGTAAAGATGATTTTGAACCAACAAAAAAAATTCAAGAGTATGATATTGAAGTCTAGATTTTAAATGTAATCAAAGGGAAAGGATTGTGCAAACTCATTACAGATAGTGATGCCATGAATGGAGTGATTTCAGTTTCAATTGGAAAGTCTATATCTGGCTCAGAGTGGTACAAAGATATTTTATTCTATTAAAATTGGTCAATTTCCCATCAACATGACTCCAAAGTAAATGTTTCAAATATGAATTCAAGTCAATATGTGTTGATTCATGAAATATTATTTAGAAGAAACTATGATGGCATGTTATTAAGACGTGTAGATGAAAAGAAGGCCCAATAACTGATACTAGAATTTCATGAAGGAATATGTCGAGGAAATTTTTCACCTACTGCTACAACACATAAAATAATAAGAGTTGAATATTATTGGCAATCAATTTTCAAGGATTCATATGCGACGGTGAGAAGATCCATTCCATGTCAACAATTCTCAGGAAAGAAGAAGAGGTATGCAATGGATTTTCAACCCATCTGAGTAGAACAACCATTCACGCAATGGGGCTTGGATTTCATTGGGCCAATAAATACAAAATCAAGTAAGGGGCATATATATATTATTACTGCTACAGACTATTTCACAAAATGACAGAAAGAAACAACATTGAAAAATTTGGTTCTGAAGAATTGATTAAATTCCTCAAGGATAATATCTTGTCAAGATTTGGTGTTCCAAAGAAACTCATTACAAAAAATGGATCAATTTTTGTTGGATCAAAGTTCACAAAATTTTGTGAAGAATATGGCCTTGTGATGCAAAAATCATCATATTATTATCCATAATGGAATGGCCTTGCTGAGTCCACAAATAAGACACTGATTCAAATCCTAAAGAAGACTATCAATCGAAATCAGAAAAGTTGGCACTTGAAGTTGAAAAACACTTTATGGGCAAGCATAATGACTCTGAAAGATAGCATTGGAATGTCTCCTTAAATTTTGGTTTACGGAAAGGAAGAGAAGATTCCAATCAACCTTGAATTAAATGCTTTGACTTATGCGGTCAACCTGGAAGATGTTGAAGATACTCCTCCTTTGCATAAGAGATTGAACCAAATGTTGAGATTAGAATAAGAAAGAAGTGAGGATTTGAAGAAAATATCATAGAGGCGACAAAATGTTAAGAAATACTTTGATCAAAATGAAACAATCAAGAACTTTCAAAAGGGTGAATTGGTGTTTCTCTGGAATACAGAAAAAGATAATTTGTCAATGTATACAAAATTCGAGGCACTCTGGATTGGGCCTTACCTCATTGAGAAAATTCGAGGTTTCAACTCATACATGCTTAAATATATGAAGGGAAAGACGTTGATTTTGCGTGTCAATGGGAAACACCTGAAAAGTTTCTTCGCTTGAGACACTCTCTTTTCTTTGTACATAGTTTTATTTTATTTTATTTTGTACATCCTCAATGTCTCGACTCCATTGCCCAAAGGATAAAACATCTGGTCATGAGACTCTAGATTCTTGAAAACCCATAGGGTGTTATCATCCAATAGTTGGAGACAATTTTTGAACCCCTTTTGTTATTCCTCTTTCTTTATATTTTCCCATTTTCTTTTCTTACCTCTTCTCTTCCCCTTCTATAATTTCCCTTCTCGAATATTTCCCTTTCCCCTTTTCTTTGATGTATCAATATTACCACAATTATTCATTTTCACCATGTTCTTGGACTTTCTTACTTTCGTACTTGTGGAATCATGGACCTAGATGTTATATCTCCAACTCTCCCACAGTCCGCTCGACGTATCTCAACACTAATCCATTTCATCTATTCGGACCTTCGGACATGCAGACCTTTGGACTCGCTTACTTGCTTTTCCATTCTAATTGTTCTCTCTGACTCTCCATCATCATGTGTCCCTTCTTTCACTTTTATCGAGTAACATTTAATGCTATCTTTATGGATTTATCTTCTAAATTCATTTTTGAAATGGTCGTTAATTAATGGTGTTTATATCAAGGAAAGTCACATTTATTTCAAATTAATTATTTCTTCGAAAGAAATCTAAATTAAAATAATTTTATTGTGCAAAGTAATATTACAAGAAAAGTTCACCAGATGTGTGAAGTTAGTCATGAGAAAATAACAATTATGTGGAGATACCTTGAACCTCCTCACCAGAGCAGACCAGAACCATCATTGGTCTCGGTCGTACTGGTACTATTCAAATCTACCGGGTAAATAAAACAACAAAGTCTGGACTTTAGGGATAGTTTTCGCAGGTTGCGTCCCATAAGTATTTGAATGCAAGGATATTGTCGCCTGGTGCATCGACAAGTTTATCTAGAACAGAAGGGCCATCACATTACAGACAATTTCTCCTATTTCCTTGGTTCCTTCAATATTTAGGGAGATATTGAGATTGTTGGAACTGAATCTGGTTTACAAAGGGCAGGAAGCCATGATATTTCTAAAAAGAAAAAATAATGGAATCAAACTTCTTGAAGAATATTTACATGACCCTGCATCAATACCAGAAGATATATCTAGGATTCAAGTAAGTTATTCGAAAAATCTTTATAAATAAATTGCCTAGTTATTTACTCAAATTGCTGGCCAAGACTTTATAGAAAGCATTCCTCGATTTGCATTATATATATTGCATTTCACAGTTCACGAAAACACAATGTTAAATTGGGAGAAGATTATTTCAAAAGAGATTACTACACAAATAACAAATTTCAAGATGAGAAGATATTTTATATGTCATTCTATTTGGTATTTTCTATCACCTATTGTCATGCTTTTGAGGGTTTAAATATTGCTAAAAGGGTGAAAGTAAAGGTGGATCTTGTGACCATTTCATATCAAGATTTATGGAGATAGAAGGCAGGCCACCATTTCTATGAAGTATACAATAATTTTGTGTCTAAATTCAAGAAGATATTATTTGGGGAAGATACTTCCCGCCTCTCATTGGAAGTGTCATATTTTCTGAAAGGGAAAGGAATTCCTGAAAAAATGGAAGACTACAATATCATTATCGTTTTCTGATCTAATGAAAAAACCATTTTTCTTCCATATTATATATTTGATATTTTTTTTGTTATTCAAATAGCTAGACAATACGAATTCTAGTTTCACACCTTTTTTGAGAAAAGAAAAAAACAATTCATACCTCTTTCGTGGAAAGTCGGTGAAATTATTTTGAGAGGAATTTCCAAGGTTGACGAGTATGCTACCTATTTCAATCATTCCAAACTGATATATGCAGAGGAAGTCAAGGGTTTTGAACCTAGTCATACTTTTTACAATCATTTGATATCATTCGGGCTCAGACCTGCACTCATAAATTCAGTTTTAAGCGAAGAAGAGGAGTACCACCTCTTTAAAAATGTAGGAGGATTCATATCCTTGTGAGTTTGTCGTTTCGGTCCTAACGGATTCAAGCATCTACACCTCTCAACGGTGGAACCATGCCTCCTTATTACATAAGAGTCCAAGTAAATTGTTTATTACCTTCCCATTTTCATTTTCATCAGATTAAAATTTTAATTTAGCTTGAATGTTGGCCCCTTTTTCAAATTATTTTTTCAATTCCGCGCAGTACGCCCTCACGATTTGGCTCACCCTAATGTAATATGTCATGTTTTAACTTCATTGTAAGAACCACAACTAGTACATCTAATCTAAGCATACTTAACCAATGCATATTTTGTAATGCCCCACACCCGTTGCATTATACAAGACACCGCCCTCTAAACAACATGCTAGTGATTTTTGAACATAGATGCACCGATGTGTTACATTTAACTAAGCACATCGATAAGCTTTTGACTCATAAAATTTAACTTACTAGTGCAACCATTTTAAACAAATGCACCAGTGCTATTAACAGGACTACATGGGGATATATATTGACCAGCTTGGCATAGCAGGGTGTTTCGTTTGATGCCCCGTTACCGGTGCTTTATGCTTCACAACACATCACTAAAACAACTTCAGTGCTCCATTAAAATGGTAGTACCGGGGCGCTCATAGTAACACATCACACCGCTCGTTTTGCATTAGGGAAATTTAATATAGAAGTGCCCATGGGTCCAAAATAGGCACCGATGCATTATAAAAGAAGACACACTACTAAACAACGTGTCAGTTCTCTAGAAACTATGGATCACCGATGTATTCTCTTAGACAAAGCACACCACTAGGTTTACTTTCCTTAAAATTTGGGGTGACGGTGTGTTCATGTTAGTCAAATGCACCGGTGTTACTAAAAGAAGTGCACTCGTAAATTATTGAATGACGTGGCAGAGTGGGGCATATCATTGCTCTAAAAAACACAACACACCATTAAACAAAACGTCGATTCTCCAATAACATGGTAGCACATGTGCGTTTATAGTAACACATCACACCACTTAATTTGCAATAAAATAAATTAACCTAGCGGTTCCCATAGATCCAAAAAACACACTAGTGTTGTAAAGAGTGTGACACAACACTCGATTTTCACAAATTAGCAGCATAGTGCGTCTTATGGTAAGCATCACTAAAATATTCGGTGATGCACCAATAAGATATTTACGCACTAGGGAATTTTATTAATCGAGTGCACCACCCAATTTTCTATTACAAAAATATTTTCCCGGTGGTGTGTTAAATCCATATAATGCACCAATGTTGTGTACTGCAAGGCATTGGGAAAAACATTTAATAATTTACCATAGCGGTTTGTCTTATTGGACGCCCCATTGCTAGTACATTATAACAAAAATGCATCGGTAAAAAACACACATGAAGCTAAAAATGGAGCATCGGTGCATTAAATTCAACAAAATGCACTAGTGTTAACAAAGTTGCACCAAGACAAATATTTAAAAAAATATCATAGTGGTGTGTTTATTAAAATGCACCCATTACCAGTGCATCATAAAAGACAACACACCATCCAAAGGTGTATGGTGCTCCAAGAAACATAGATTTTCAGTGCTTTACATATAACAAAGCACATCACTTAGTTTACGAGTTAAAAATTCTAGTAGAGTGGTGTGCTCCATAGAACCAACATCACTACATTACACGGTTCATATGTAAAATAGTATCACGATGCATTTTGTAGGATGACCCTTAATTGATGATTTATATAACACAACACACTAGTACTAAATATATCGTTGATCTACTAACAATGAAGCACCGATGCATTAGATTTAACACACCGTTGTTCAGTGCCTTATGTCTGACATGGCGCACCGGTAACGATGCTTATTAACTTTAGTAATAGCACTAGTTACTTTTTCACTTTTTTTGCAAACAAAAAATAATTTATGTTTTTGATAAATAGAAATTAGTTATATATGTTTGTGTTTTATAATTTAAATTTGTTTTAGCTATATATATGTGCCTAGAAAGAATTTATTTGAATCATATACGATGACGAAAACTATGAGTGGAGTAGCAACAACGATAGTAGCGAGATGAAAAACAATTTAATTCACAAACTACATATGAAAACCTCCACAATTAAATTTTGTGGAGGTTTTTCTTTGCAGAGGAAAAAACATAGGTCACTCTTCGGTGCCTTTCATAGTTTAGTGCATGGACTCAATCCTCTTCCACTTCCTTAGTGCTCTTTCTCGCATCTCCTCCTCCATGGGTCGTTCGAATTTCTCCAAGATACTTTCCTTGTCATTCTTGTATCCATAATATTAACTAGCGTCAATTCACTTGTAAATCGCATACCTACACCTCCTATTATTTTCCTATCAAGGGGGCTTATAAAATATATCTTTGAGGATGGGGAGCAGTTTCATAGCCTTGAAGTATTTATAACCGAGGCCCTTTTTGGTGGCACTGAGAACATCAACTTCGTTCCCTTCCAAGTTCGTCATCTTGACCCCTACATTGGCATAATTAGGATTGCCAAGCTTTACGATTAGAGCTTCCCAATGCCCCTTTTCCCTCATTAGCAAGAAAGGACCCTGGTGGATTTATTAATTATAATATTGTGTTAACCTCAAGAATGAATTAAGGTCGATATTGTATATTTAATAGAAGTTAAGAAGCACATTTGGAAAAACAATTGATGATCCATAAGATTTGTTGGCATGCCTTATCACTAAAGATTAAGCATTTCCTTGGCCTCACACTACTCCTCCATGAGATCCTCACTCATTTACTTACTAAGAATCTTATGTTTCTTCTTCTCCACAATTGTGTGTTCAATCACCATTATCTTTACCATTATGTGCTCGATGACCATTATCTTTACACAATCACCATACAATTGCTCTTATTATTTAAGAATACTTCTAACACAATAAGCACTAATACTTCTAACACAATAAGCACTACAACACAAAATACCTTACAAGTTTATGTGTGTTGAAATAAAGATTGTATCAAGATAGACACATTGCCACTAGCCCAATAACAACATCACCGAACTTTTATCTGTACACACCTATAGGAGCTCACTTGATATTTTCTTTATCTCTTCAATGTTGTAGAAAGCACTAACCTACATGCCCGCCTTTGTGGTTGGCTCCAAATTTGGATAAAATGAAATGAATGATTTTGTGTCTTAGGATTTTGACTCTTCCTTTGCTTCTACTTTTGGTATCAATGGAACTAAATGAAGGAATGAGTAGTGAGGTCATAGATCAACTTAAACCAGATCAATTAAGATACTTCATGTATGTTGCCTACTTGGAAGAGTTCCATTAGGTTTGGTGGTTCCATAAATAATTATTCCATGCATTGCAAGATAGGAAAGGTTATTCCAGATACAAAGGTGATTGGATGTTCACGTTAATAACATAAAGTAGTGATTTTGCTTGGGAGTAGCAAGAGACAAGGTCTTAATATCAATCCTCTATGGAATAATTTAAAGATGCCTCTATCATGAAAATAGGCACTAGTTCATTGCTAATTCTTGTGCTTCTTATATCTATAGTTTGTTATATCCAATATTTGTTGGGACCCTTACTTGAAGTCACCATTGTCATGGAAGATTGTTAAGTATAGCTTAATTCTATGTCATAGCCTCGTGGGATTCTGCAAATTGACTTCTTAAAGGAGATCCGGTTTCTCTGGTCTTTGACTTTGTAATGTTGGATGACCTGCAAGTTTTTCTTACATAACATGGTGACAAGCTTCTTACGTAGAACATTGGTATCCACTTCACCCTAATAATTTGAACCAAAGCACCATAGTAATTAGCTAATTTACACACACTGATTGCAAATTAATTACATTAGAGAATTTCAATTTAACAAGTCGTTCTGGTTAAGAACATATTTGCGTAGGCCCATTGAAAATACCTGCACGTATTTCTCAATCCAATGCATTAAAGGATCTGTGTCGACCCGCTGAAAATACCTGCATGTATTTCACAATTTGTTAAAAAATAGAAGGGTGAATGTTATTTTCCATGATTCTAGCAAAGATATTTTAAAAAGATTTGAAATGGTGTGAGAATTTTATATGCTCGATTCTACATTATATCTTACTTAGTGGAATCGGTACAAATGGAATGTGGGGATACAAATTTCCACCACCACCATTAGATATGAATATTTACAAAAATGATGGTTTAATAATGCTAAAATTTTATCTTATCTAGTTTTAAAGTGGTTTGCAAATATCAAATTTGTGTATGAAATGAGTGGATAGTCCATGTGTAAATATCATTTCAGAATATACAATTTGTAAAATATTTAAAGATATTTTTGTAAAAATATTCAAATTTCTAAGGATTTTTTAAATTTTTTTAAGTGGTTTTTAAAATAAAATAATTTTATTCGATAAAATTTGAACCAATCATATTTTAGAAAAAATAGAAATTAACAAATAAATATAAATAAACACTTTCAAGATTTTAATTAGCATCCTCATCATTAGCATCCTCATCATTGTTGTTTGTTTAGTTTCATTTGCAAAACCACAGATACCTCATTCCAAAACAATAAATTGTTAGTCATGATTACCAAGATTGATAAAATAAACTTTTCTATGTTTTATTATGGTATATGTTTTGTTGCAATACAAGTAAAGGAACTTGTGGTGGTGTTAATGTTGAAGGGACAGATGTAGTGACAGATGGCCATGTGATCCAACTGCATATGAAGCATAAAAACAGGTGCATAAACGGTTCTGCCATATATTATGTAGCATTTAGATATAGATTCTCGCATAAAATACATAACATTTAGATATAGCTTGTCTTGGTTATGTAGCAATATGTAGAGCATTTCACTCGGTTATACTTGACTTTCCTATGTTGGACACTACACATTTTACTTGGTTACAAAAGTGATATCATTGTTAGTGGCCACTTGCTTAGGTTTAAAACTACTTACCAACATTTGAAGTATGAATAAGTGACCTTCACCATGTGTGACCAAATATATTAAAACTTGCCATTAAAATCAAATGGTTTGGACTAATTAATAAAAGATTGAGTCTCCCAGCCAAAGTTAAGAGTAAGGTTGTTTTTCCAAAGCAAGACAGTGGTCAATCTACATTAAATGGTGTCATTGAAGGGAAGGTGTGAGTTCATATATAAGAACACTATATTTTTCTAAAATTTCCTTTATGTGTTTGTAATTTTTAAATGAACGCTTTCAATGGAAACTGGATTTACACATTGATTCACCAAACTATGCTACGAGAGCAAGTTAACCCATTCAGAAGTTCCTATGTGTAACATTCCATGTTGTCACGACAACATGCGATGGATAACAAGTGCATTTTTTTTTTAAGCAGGAAGGTAACAAAGGGAAACAATCAATCAACACAACTCGATGACGAACACAATGCACACAATTCAAGCAACAAACAACATAACGACCTAGCATACTAGCACATCATATAGTTGGATGCAACATACAAAAATCAATCAGAAAAAAGTAAAAACGACTACCCGCACATCCTACCCTGCAAGGTTAGGACCTCCAGGACACATAAGCAATGCTCAAGCCCAGGGTCCCATCAATTTTGACCATTTAAGGTCTCAAAGCTGGTGACTGTTCTGAGGAACAAGGAAATATCTACATCCCGCATGACACAAGTAAGACAAAGTCTACTAAGCTAAGGACAATCATCAGACCATTCCAAATCAACCAACATCAACGACAAAAGTAACATGAACCTTTAATGTGAGTGAGAATTAACAATCATTTATTCAACGTTTCGCATGGCACAGAAAAAAAAAATCAACGACCGATCAATAGTGGCCTTTCACCATGCACAACCAGATAAATCTAAACATTTAGACATTACTTCAATCAAACTTAAATTTACAAGCGCGCAAGGGAGCTCACATACACAATCTATCTAGCAATAACAAACTTGAGGCACAATTCTATTTATATTCCAGGCATGCTATTTAATCAATCATCCATTAAAATAAAATCTGAGGCGTGAGAAGTGATATACCTTCCGAGGTCTTTCATTTAATCACACATAGATCATGTCAATGTAAAAAATAACTAAAATTATTCAACTTGGCAGTTTAAATAAGAATCAACTAATAAAACTACAACTTGTAATACATCCTTCTAGCTTCTGCAATCATAGAGTTTATTCTCCATTAAATTTTTTTTATCATACACCATTAACTTCTTACATCATGATAATCCTTGCTTCGATGATTTAATACAACCTTGCACATAAATTTGATCATTAAGAGTTCATCTTATACATCGTTATACATCATGGAATTATAAGGATTGTACAACTGTAAAGCACAAGTTATTTTAAAACTAAATGTTAGATCATGGTTTATTATAATACTGAACAGTTAGTCTTGCAATAATTAGAGTCAAAATAAAGTGCACTTCTAAAGAT
Source organism: Picea sitchensis (assembly GCA_010110895.2). Taxonomy (NCBI): domain Eukaryota; kingdom Viridiplantae; phylum Streptophyta; class Pinopsida; order Pinales; family Pinaceae; genus Picea; species Picea sitchensis. Next base: position 200,491 of record SNQJ01S0006630.1, read on the forward strand.
TAGACTTGCCATAATAGTTATTATGAATCTAATTGTTATGAGTAATAATAATAATTAGACTGTTATGAATCTAATTGTTAATAATGATAATTAAACTGTTATGAATCTACTGTCATAAGTAATAATAATTAGTAAACTATTATGAATCTAACTGTTAATAATAATAATTAATTTGCTATGAATCTACTATTAATAATAATAATTAAACTGTTATGAACCTAATGTTATGATAATAATAATTAAAATAAAAACCCCGCCACCTGCTAATCAAATGATCCTTGGCATGAGGCTCCAATCCATATTGAATTGAAACTGGAAAAGGAAATCAGTCCACTAACACAAGTTTACTCATAAATTACTCCATTACTGAGAAATTCAATTTAAATAATAATGAAATTCCATCAACTGACTGTAATTCAATTTCGTTGTGCAGAGTTTAGATGCAATTTGATTATAGACAATAGTTTCAACTGCCAATCACTAAGAAGTTGCGGACTAGATAATTACTTAAAATTACCAGCTGTGAGAATGGACATTCATGATAAAAAAAGAAACTGCGTTGCCATTGCTCAGAAAATTCAGAGAATAAAACAAGGAACTTCCACTGCCATAAAATATATCTTCCATCCTGACCCCTCTGCTTGTTGAAGAAGCATTTTGTTCAAACAAATGAACGAAACTCAAGAAAGAAATTGAATCTTCATTCACCAACTATACATGATGGTATGGCAGTGTGTTAATTACATTTGATTATGGTCGCTTGTGGGCATTAACTATACTGCACGATCACACATCCTTATATTAATCGCAAACATTAAAATGGGTTGAATTTTTGCCACAAGAATAGGTGAAATATATTAATGCCATGCAAGCTTTTACAAGAGCTTTGATTGTTCGCCTGTGATTCCACTTGTGTGTCGGAGGAGTAAAGAACATCGGGTTCCTAGAAATTATGGTTGAGGGATGACAACTGTAGCATATTCCATAGATTCAACCTACAGACTGAACATTTTAATGGCTAACAACTCCAATTAATAAACTAGATTCGATCACTTTATTCTAGCTTTTTTTATATTTAGAATGATAAGGAAAAATAACATTCAACATAGAATATGCTCCTGCTGAATGTACCTTGCAAAAGAGTACGTGGCTCTCAGGTGGTGCCCCAAAAATCCCATTCCCGGTGCTTTCCCATAGAGACGAACTGTAACAGGTCCACCTAATTTGCTCACTAGATAATCATGATAATCCAAAGTGGTAATCGCGAACACCAGGGTTCTTTGAGGACCATGCTCATGGTGTGGAAAATAGATCCAGGGATCAAATCTGGTGACAGACGACAACTAATTTTAATGATATTTATATTGAGTTTTTCTTATATTTAATCAATCAAATGGTTGAGTAAAGTTAACTATATTTTTATCCCTAAAGTTTCATCCCTAAATCAAAATCTCATCGATCAACTTTTAATGATTTCAATGGAAAAAATAGATAGAAATGAAAGGAAAAGTGTGAAAGGCACTCCATAAAAATATTCTGAATAGATTCCACATGATATGCCATAATCGAATATAAAAATGAAATTCAAGGGATTATAAAAATGTAGGAAGGGTTTATAAAAACACAATACAATCGTTTATAAAACACATACATGGTTTATAAAATCACAAATTCAAGGGATTATAAAAAATATGCAGGCATAGTTTATAAAAACACAATTCAGTCTTTTATAAAATGCAGACAGGGTTTATAAAATCACAATTCAATTGTTTATAAAATGCAGGCAGGGTTTATAAAATCACAAGCAAGGATTTTGGTCCGGGGCTCATTCTGGCCACTCGAAAACTAGACAGTAACTCCAGAAATAAAACAATACACAGAGATAACAGGAAACAGTCTAGCAGGTGCAACTATCACTGCGCTACCAGAAAAAGAGAGCATGTAGACAAAACTAGAATTGATAATGGTGGCTGCACTACCGGAATTGGACTACAGATAATTAAATAAAGGGGTGCTCTTTATGCAAAAGAGACCAAAACCTGCAGATGGATGTAGTCTCTATTGGGTGAACCATAATTCCATACATTAACCACAAACGTAGAGAGATAAACCCAAAATTCATACCATCTAGATGTAAATCAACATGCAATCAACTAAATAAAAATTGCAAAATTTAGACATGCGTACCTTGAGCGAAGGCTAAGGTTCCGATGTTGTTGTCCCATGCTGATGCCCCATCCCTCTCCTTCATTCTAACCGCTAAGACCTCACCGGTACCTCCCAACCAACGCTAGTGGTACTCTTCTTCCCCTTGAGCCCCCCAAGCCGCAAAGGGGCCACACACACAATACCAGAGAATGTGACCTCCCAGTTCGCCTCATAATGTCAAGCTACCACTCATTACACGAGATGGGTATCCCAACTCTCATAAGAGAAATTCAGTCAAAATAAAATTTCGACAGCGTAACCTTACGCAATCCAGACATGATCCATACTCCTCCTCTATCATCCTTTTTATAGAGTTTTCTTAGTGATTAGTTTCCCAAACTGTCATTAGATTCTTTTATTAAATTTAATTAGGATAAACCTCCCCCATACACATGTCACCTGATCCCTTAGTTGCACCAGAAAATCAATTTATTAATTAATTAAATTTTCCTATTTCCCTCACCCACCTAAAAGCGTTCCTAAAAATGTTGCTCAGTGTCCCTTTATTCCCTTACAATTCTTAGATGACTTATGCCTCACTTAAATCCTAGTTGAGTTCACAAATAGAAAGTTCCAAAGGCTAGATTCCTTACTAAGTTCGACATTTCCCTTTTTCTTTAAGTTTCCCCTTTTCTTTAAGTTCCCCTTTTTAACTAAGTTCATAATTATCAACTTTAGACAAAGAAAACAATTTACCCTTTTAATAAATTAATCCTCCATTAAAATTTTACTTTAATTATTAATGGTTGAATTTTCTTTACCCCCTTCTTGTTACATGTCTAAATAGTTTTTTTTTGTTCAAAGGTTCTACTTAGACCTAAGTTTTAAATTCACTAGGCTTGGCGACAATTATTAAGCGAAAATTTGTTATTAAACTTTACTCATCACACCATTCATTTTAAGGTCAACTAGGTCCTAAGGAGGCATAGTTTTCTAAGTACTAGGTTTATTAACTTACCATAGTTAAAATCACGACGTGCCCTTTAGGATGCACTAGGTGCTCCAAGGGTGCCACTCACCTACATTCCAGTTTTACTGGTGCGACGTTCCCTTCAAGATGCACTACATTCTCCAAGGGTGCCACTTAACTCTTAAATGAATTTGGTAGACGTAAAACCCCTAGAGTCAATACTCCCTCAGGTGACCTTGTGGGAGACTAAGGGTCTCTAAGGAATAAGGACCCTGCCTTATTATTTGACCCTAATAATCATCGTGAGTGACTGTCACAGTCTTCCCTCACGACATCATTGATCTATTGAACTAGGTAATCGTTAACCTACAGTTCGAGCCATGGAAAGAGTGCTAGTAGGATGTGGCTGGTATGTTTCCACACCTCTCCCTCAATGTCTCTGGTTGTCTTGTGTGACCCCTTTACTCCAAATGTGAGTTTGGTTGGCAAGCTATCGTCAACCTTCATCAATCAACGAATCATGTCAGCCATAATCATAAACATCATAATATATAGTCATATGTCACATATGTAATATCAAAACCTTCAAACCATAACAGTCCACTCCCTGACTCAATCCGGAGTCCAAGGAGATACATTGATGCCATCGACATCGTCTAACATCCAGAGCCCATCACACTCAGGAGAAACCAGTCAATAGCACATGTCGATATCAATATAGAAAAACAACATATCATCAGATCCACAACATCTCAAAATCATAATCAAAATAACCAATCATATACTGAACTGAATCACTTGCACGCAAGTGTCCTCAAATAATAAGTCTGATCAGTGTGCACAAGAGAGGGATGTTACATACACCCCTTCTTTTTTTAAACATTGTCCCGAAGTTTCACAGTATGTAAGTGACGAAATAAAGTGTATCACAAAATCATATGTCTAGATATAAAAAAAAAAATGGAAACTGCTGACACATATCATATGTGTCCTCCCAAGTCGTCATGTGTGGACTATAGTTGTCCCACTGGACCTTGACCTAGGATGCGATGGTCTAGGATGCATATTGGTTCCGCCGTGAGCACACCCTCATCTGATACCTATAAGGAACTCATGTCAATAACATGTGTAGGATCACTAACATAATGTATCAAAATAGATACATGAAAAACATCATGCATACGCCTCAAAGAATCAGGCAAGGCTAGTCGATAGGCCCCGGGCCCCTTCCTTTCCACAACCTCAAAAGGTCCCACGAACCTAGGAGAGAGTTTAGCACACTTTCCAAACTTGATCGAACTCTTATGTGGTTTCACTCGCAAGAATACTTGATCGCCAACTTCATAACTACAGTCGACACAATGCGCATCGACATACCTCTTCTGTCAATATTGTGCTTGCTTGATCCTTTGTCTTATTGTTTTCATTTTCTCTTCCATCTCTTGGATCTCTTTTGGTCCCACCATAACCCTATCCTCAAGCCGATCCCAACTCAAAGGCGTCTGACATGTTCGCCCGTAAAGAAACTCGAATAGCACCATCTTAATGGTGATTTGATAACTTTTGTTATATGCAAATTATACCAGTGGTAAGAATTCCTCCCAATGCTTCTGTTGGTCCATCACGTACATACGCAACATATCCTCCATGATTTTGTTTTTTCGTTCGGTCTGCCTATCTGTCTCCGGGTGATAAACGGTACTAAAGTTAAGTTGGGTTCCCAAGGCCTCTTGGAAAATCATCCAAAATTGTCCCGTAAAGACCGATCCTCGATCAGATATAATCCTATTAGGCACACCATGCAGCCTCACAATCTCGCTGATGAAAACTCTAGCTATTTCTAGAGCCTGATATGTCGTATGCACTAGAATAAAATATGCACTCTTCGTCAGAGTGTTGATTACTACAAAAATTGAGTCGTGTCTCCTTGTCTTCAGTGGAAATCCAACAATGAAATCCATCGAAATGAACTCCCATTTCGATTCTGGAATAACATGTGGTTGTAGTAGTCATGTCGGATGTCTATATTCAACCTTCACCTATTGACATTCTAGACATCTTGCCACGTAGTTGACTATGTCCACCTTCATTCCTTTCCAGAAGAATACGGGTTTAAGGTCTGCTCTCATATTCGTGACTCCAGGGTGAGCCATGTACACTGCTCTATGAGCCTCTTTTAGGATCAAACTCCTCAACTCGTCATTGGGAGGTACGTAAATTCGATTTTTAAATCTCAATAATCTGTCGTTGTCCACAATAAATCCATCAAATTTTGGTACCATCATTGTGTTTTGTCCGATAAAATCCTTGACCTCTTTGTACCAGTCATCGTCGCGCTGTAAAGTTAGAATATTTTCACGTAGATTCGTTTGAAGAGGCATTACCAAAAATATGTGTGGTCTCCGACTCAACGCATCAACCACTTTGTTCACTGTTAATTTTATGTAAGTAATCTCGAAATCGTACTCTCTAAGCAATTTCGACCAACGCCTCTGTGTCGCGTTCAAGTTGCTTTGCGTAAATATGTGTTGTAAACCATAGTGGTCCATTTTTAGTTTGAATTTTCATCCAATAAGGTAATGTCTCACTAATCTCAAGGCATGAACAATAGCTAATAACTCCAAATCCTGTGTTGCATAGTTCTCCTCATGCCTTCTTAACTTTCTCGAGATGCAAGAGATCACTCGACCGTCTTGCATCAAGACTCTGCCTAAGCCTTCCTTGGATGCATCAGTGCATACCAAGAAGTCCTCGTCCATGTCAGGGACCTTTAGTATCGACGTTGTCTTCAACATCTCCTTTAGCCTTCGAAATGCTTTCGCGCATTTCTCGGTCCAAACAAACTTCTTGTTCTTCTTCTGCAATTCTGTAATCAGATTCGCTATCTTCAAAAAACCCTCAATTAACCATCGATAGTATCCTGCTAAAACCATGAAGCTACACACTTCTGGGACATTCTTCGATATAGGCCATTCCATAATAGCCTCTACCTTATTTGGATCCACAACAATTCCTTCGCCATAAATGTCATGCCCTAAGTAGTGAATCTTTGATTGATAAAATTAAAATTTCGACAGCTTCCCAAACGATTTGTTCTCTCGTAGACACTGTAGTACCATTTTCAAGTGCTCATCATGCTCCTCTATTGTCCGAGAGTAAATCACGATATCGTCAATGAATACTTGGACGAACTTTTCCAAGTATTCACAAAACACCTCGTTCATCAATCTCATAAATATCCCCAGGGCATTTGCCAGTCCAAACAGTAAAACAATAAATCGTAATGTCAAAACCTCATCTTAAAGGCGTTTTTAGGGATGTCTTCCTCCTTGATACATAACTAGTGATACCCTCATCTCAAGTCGATCTTTGAAAACATCTTCGTGCCTTTCATCTGATCAAACACTTCATCAATCCTTGGAAATGGATATTGATTCTTGATCGTTGCCTTGTTCAGTTGACGGTAGTCAATGCATAGTCTCCATGAACCATCCTTATTCCGTATGAAAATCACAGGCACATCCCATGGTGACACACTTGGACGTATAATTCCTAGATCCATGAACCCCTTTAGTTTCATTTTCAACTCTTATAACTCTGGGGTCGACATCTGATAAGGCGTTCCTGCTATCGGTTTAGCTTGAGGTTTTAGTTCGATGGTAAATTCCAACTCCCTCTCAGGTGGCAACCTTGGTAACTCCTTTGGGAAGACATCCGCAAAATCTCGTACTACCGGAAGATTTTCCAATCGTTCTGCCACAACTTTTTCGTTTAACGTAAGGATCGCATATAGCTAGCATCCCTTGCGCATGCTATTCTGTAGATGTAGGGAAGAGATGAACCTTAGGGAGAATCCTTGGTTCCTACCAACAATAACGCGTATCTGGCCCCCATCATCGACCAAGCTCAATCGTTTTGTCTTACAGTTGAGTATTGCCTCATGCAATTCCAGCCAGTCCATACCGATCACGATGTCATAAGACCCTAAGATCTTGACGTACAGGTTGTACCTAGTAAAAAACTCTCCTAGGTTAAGGCTACACGCCATAACCTTCCCTCCAACATTTAGTTTGGATCTCGAAGCCATTTCTACAAAGATAAACTCATCTTGTTCGAATGCCTTTACCTTAATTATTTTTAGTGCTGAACCAGAAATAAAATGCTCTGTAGCACCTAGATCTATCAAAATACTAAGGGTTTGGTCAACGACGGTACCTGACATCTCAAGAAAAGTTGAATGGTGCTTTGTCTGGTGGTTATTCACCATTGCATGAATCTAATGGGCCTTGCCCAAATCTCCCACGGTAGTGGGTCCGACTGATCCAGATGCTCTGGTCCTCTCAAATGGGTAGGCACACTGGTAATGTGGCTCTCCACATGTATAACAACATTTCTTCGGTCCAATACTCCTGGTATCTGATGTAGAATATGATGGGCCACCGACCTGGAAACCTGGAAACCTGGTTTATTCTATTGAATAGGCCTAAACTGTTGTTGCTGCGGTCAACACTGCTACTGTTGCTGTGGTCCTCTGTAAGGAGTTCACTGCTGAGATGTTGGTCACTGAAGTGTAGTGAAAGTGGATCCTCTCGGGATGCCACGATATCCTGGTGAATGTCTAACTGGTGTCTAATGTTGTTGTGCACCAGACGATGTTTGTCTCGTTGGTCTCGCTGGAGTCCTAGTCTGACCGTTGCTGATAAGCTCCTCCTCTACTATGAGGTCCTTCTGAACAACATCGCGCAAGGTTTGAGGCATCAAAATCCTCACTTTTGCACGAGTGTTGACATTAAGGCCAAACACAAACTTGTTGACCTTAAGTTTCTTGGTATTCAGGTGCAGAGGATACGAAAGCAACTCCATGAAACAAGCCTCGTACTCGGGAACCGTACGACCTCCCTATCACAAAGCATTGAACTCTTTGAGCTGACGCTCAATGGATTCCTCAGACATATACCTCTCCCGAAATTGTTCCTTGAACAGTTCCCATGACATGTCTTCGACGACCATGCTCAATTGTAGTAGGAGTGTCTTCCACGATAGAAGATCACTCCTGTTCAGTTGAAAGACCACCATGAATACCTTCATGTTGGAGGTATAGTCACAAAGTTCATATCACATCACCATACTCTCCAACCATGCCTCGGCGGCTGCGCCATCTGGGGCACCAAAGAACTTAGGAAATTTGATCTTCTCGAGTTCGGGTTGAGTGCTACCAGTACCAACCGGGGCGTGCGGTGGACCCTCATGAGGTGTCGATTCCCTGGCCTCTTCTCTATCCAAACGGCTGATCAGTGCCTCAAACATCCTCTGAAAGGACCTCATTAGTCCAACCACATCACGCACAACTATCTATTCCTGCCCGACAACATGTTCTTCTCCCTAGGGGTTAGACCCCTCAGGCGTGGATGATATTGGTGGTGTCATTCCCCCTCCCCTAGAACCTCGTCATATGCTTATGAGACGTCCTCTAACCATGATTAACTACACAAATACAAATGAATTTAATTAGCGACATTTTATAATCAACGATCTAATCAATGGAAGTCATAGTGATCCCAAGTTGAGGTTCAAACCGACTCTGATACCATATGTAACGTCCCTCGTTTTCACGGCAACATGCGACGCATAACAAGTGCACATTTTTTTTTTTAAGCAGGAAGGTAACAACGACAAACAATCAATCAATGCAACTCGACGACAAACACAACGCACACAATTTAGGCAACATACAACATGACGACCTATCATACTAGCACATCATGAAACTAGATGCAACATACAAAAATAAATCAGACAAAAATAAAAATGACTACCCACCTGTCCTAATCTGCAAGGTTAGGACCTCCATGACACATAAGCAACGGTTAAGCCTAGGTTCCCATCGATTTTGACCATTTAAGGTCTCAAGGCTGGTGATTGTTCTGAGGAACAAGGAGGTGTCTACATCCCACATGACACAAGCAAGACAAATCCTACTAAGCTAAGGACAATCATCAGACCATCCCAATGCAACCAACATGAACGACACAAGTAACATGAACCTTTGATGTGAACGCGAATTAGCAATAATTTATTCAACGTTTCGCATGCCGCACAAATAAAAAATCAATGATCGATCATTAGTGGCCTTTCACCACACTCAACTAGATAAATCTAAAAATTCAGACATTACTTCAATCAACCTTAAAGTTACAAGTGAGCAAGGGAGGTGAAATACACGCTCTATCTAGCAATAACAAACTTGAGGTGAAATTCTATTTAAATTCCAAGTGCACTATTTAATCAATCAATCATTAAAATAAAATCCGAGGCATGGGAAGTGATATACCTTTCAGGGTCTTTAATTTAATCACGCATACATCATGTCAATGTAAACAATAACTAAAATTATTTAACTTGGTAGTTTAAATAAGAATCAACTAATAAAACTACAACTTGTAATACATCCTTCTAGCCTCTGCAATCATAGAGTTTATTCTCCATTAAAACTTTTTCATCATACACCATTAACTTATGACATCGTGATAATCCTTGCTTCGATGAGTTAATATCACCTTGTACATAAATTTTATCATTAAGAGTTCATGTTATACATCGTTATACATCACAGAATTATAGGGATTGTACAACCGTAAAGCACAAGTTATTTTAAAACTGAATGTTAGATCATGGTTTATTATAATATTGAACAGTTAGTCTTGCAATAATTAGAGTCGCAAGGAAGTGCACTTATAAACCTTAGACTTGCCATAATAATTAAAATAATAATTATTATGAATCTAACTGTTATGAGTAATAATAACAATTAGACTGTTATGAATCTAACTGTTGATAATAATAATTAAACTGTTATGAATCTACTGTCATGAGTAATAATAATTAGTAAACTGTTATGAATCTAACTGTTAATAATAATAATTAAACTGTTACAAATATACTGTTAATAATAATAATTAAACTTTTATGAACCTACTGTTATGAATAATAAAAATTAAAATAAAAACCCTACCACCTGCCAATCGCATGATCCTTGGCGCGAGGTTCCAATCCATATTGAATTGAAACTAGGAAAGGCAATTAGTCGCCTAACACAAGTTTACTCATAAATTCAATTTAAATAATAATGAAATTCCATCATCTGACTGTAATTCAATTTCGTCGTGCAGAGTTTAGATGTGATTTGATTATAGACAATAGTTTCAATTGCCAATCACTAAGAAATTGCGGACCAGATAATTACTTAAAATTTCCAGTTGTTAGAATGGACATTCATGATAAAAAAGAAACTGCACTGCCATTTCTTAGAAATTTCAGAGAATAAAAAAAGGAACTACCACCGCCATTAATGATCGCTTCCATCCTGACCCCTCTGCTTGTTGAAGAAGCATTTTGTTCGAACGAATTAATGAAGCTCAAGAAAGAAATTGAATCTTCATTCACCAACTATACATGATGGATTGGCAGTGTGTTAATTACATTTGATTCTGGTCGCTTGTGGGAATTAACTATATTGCATGATCTAAAATCCTTATATTAAATGAAAACATTAAAATGGGTTGAATTTTTGCCACAAGAACAGGTGAAATATATTAATGCCATGCAGGCTTTTACATGAGCTTTGATTGTTCTCCTGCGATTCCACTTGTGTGTCAAAGGAGTAAAGAACATCGAGTTCCTACAAATTATGGCTGAGGGATGAGAGACGTATCATATGCCGCGGATTCAAACTACAGACTAAACATTTTAATCCGTAAAAACTCCAACTAATAAACCAGATTCAATCACTTTATTCTATTTTTTTTTTTTTTTTTTTAATTTAGAATGATAAGGAAAAAGAACCTTCAGCAAAGAATATGCCACTACTGAATGCAACTTGAAAAAGAGTACGTGGCTCTCAATTAGTGCCCCAAAAATCCCATTCCTGACGCATTCCCATAGAGACAAACCATAACAGGTCCACCTCATCTGCCCACTGGTTAATCATGATAATCCAAAGTGGTAATCGCGAACACTGGGGTTCTTTGAGGACCATGCTCACAATGTGGAAAATAGATCTAGGGATCGAATCCGGTGACATAAGACAGTTAATTTTAATGATATTTATATTAATTTTTTCTTATAGTTAATCAATCAAATGGTTGAGTAAAGTTAACTGTCTTTTTATCCCTAAATTTTCATCCCTAAATCAAAATATTATCGATCAACTTTTAATGATTTCAATGGACTAAATAGATAGAAATGCGAGGCAAAGAGAGAAAGGCACTCCATAAAAATATTACGAATAGATTCCACATGATATCCCATAATCGAATATAAAAACACAATTCAAGGGATTATAAAAACGTAGGTCGGGTTTATAAAAACACAACACAATCATTTATAAAACGCATGCAGGGTTTATAAAATCTCAAATTCAAGGGATTATAAAAAAAACACAGGCATGGTTTATAAAAATGCAATTCAATCATTTATAAAATGCAAGCGGGGTTTATAAAATCACAATTTAATTGTTTATAAAATGCATACATGGTTTATAAAATCACAAGCAAGGTTTTGGGTACACAGAGATAAGAGACACAAATTTAACAGGTGCAACTATCACTGCGCTACCAGAATAAGAGAGCATGTAGACAAAACTAGAATTGATAATGGTGGCTGCGCTACTAGAATTGGACTACAGATAATTAAATAAAAAGGGCGCTCTTTATGCAAAAGAGACTAGAACCTGCAGATGGATATAGTCTCTCTTGGGTGAACCACGATGGCATACATTAACCACAAACATAGAGAGAGAAACACAAAATTCATACCATCTAGATGTAAATGACCATGCAATCAACTAAATAAAAATTGTGAAATTTAGATGTGTGTACCTTGAGCGAAGGCGAAGGTTCCGTTGCTACTGTCCTGCACTCGCGCTCCATCTTGCTCTTGCTTTCCAACCACTGAGACCTCAGTGATACCTCCCAGCCAATGCTAGGGGTACTCTTCTCCCCCCTGAGCCCCCTGAGCCACAAAGGGGCCACACACACAATACCAGATAATGCTAGCTCCCAACTCGCCTCACATGGTTGAGCTACCACTCATTACCCGAGTTGGGTATCCCAACTCCCACAAGAGAAATTCAGTCAAGATAAAATTCCGGCAGCATAACCTTACGCAAACCAGACGTGATCCACACTCCTCCTCCGCCATCCTTTTTATAGATTTTTCATAGTGATCAGTTTCCCAAACCCTCATTAGATTATTTTATTAAATTTAATTAGTATAAACATCCCCCGTACACATGTAACCCGATCCCTTAGTTTCACCAGAAAATCAATTTATTAATTAATTAAATTTTCCTATTTCCCTCACCCACCTAAAAGTGTTCCTAAAAATGATCCTTGGTGTCCTTTTAATCCCTTACAATTCTTAAATGACTATGCCTCACTTAAAGCCTAGCTGAGTTCACAAATAGAAATTTCCAAAGGCTAGATTCCTTACTAAGTCGGACATTCCCCTTTTTCTTTAAGTTTCCCCTTTTCTTTAAGTTCCCCTTTTTAACTAAGTTCAGAATTAACAAGTTTAGACAAAGACAACAATTTACCCTTTTAATAAATTAATCCTCCATTAAAATTTTACTTTAATTATTAATGGTTGAATTTTCTTTACCCCCTTCTTGTTACATGTCTAAATAGTTTTTTTTTTGTTCAAAGGTTCTACTTAGACCTAGTTTTTAAATTCACGAGGCTTGGCGAAAGTTCTTAATGAAAAAATTGTTATTAAACTTTACTCATCACATCATTCATTTTAAGGACGACCAGGTCCTAAGGAGGCATAGTTTTCTAGGTACTAGGTTTATTAACTTATCATAGTTAAAATCGTGATGTGCCCTTCATGATGCACTACGTGCTCCAAGGGTGACACTCGCCTACATTATGGTTTTACTAGCGCGACATGCCCTTCAAGACGCACTACGTGCTCCAAGGGTGCCACTCAACTCTTCACTGAATTTGGTAGACGTCAACCGCCTGGAGTCAATACTCCATCAGGTGACCTTGTGGGAGACTAAGGGCCTCTAAGGAATAACGACCCTGCCTCATTGCGTGCCCCTTAGAATCACCGTGAGTGACTTTCACAGTCTTCCCTCACGACATCGTGGATATCTCGACCTAGTTAATCGTTAACCTACAGTTCGAGCCATGGTGGGAGTGCTAGTAGGCTGTGGCAGGGCTGCTGCCACAACTCTCCCTCAATGTCTCTGGTTTTCGTGCATGACCCCTTTAATCCAAATGTGAGTCTGGTTGGAAATCTATCGTCAACCTACATCCATCAACGAATCATGTCAACCATAATCATCAACATCATAATATATAATCATATGTCACATTTGTAATATCAAAAAAATCAAACCATAACATTCCACTCCCTTACTCAATCTGGATTCCAAGAAGATCCATCGATGCCATCGACATCCTCTAATGTCAAGAGTCCTTCACACTTAGGATAAACCAACCAATAGAACCAGTTGATATAAATACATAAAAATAACATATCATCAGATCCACAACATCTCAAAATCATAATCAAAACAACCAACCATATATTGAACTGGATCACTTGCACGCAAGTGTCCTTGAAGAATAAGTCTGATCGGTGTGTGCAAGAGAGGGATGTTACACTATGCATGGAAATGATGACAAATTTCTCCATTATGTTTACAAAATGTTTCACCATTCCATTGCTCTTATTATTTAGCAGAACTTGTAACACAATAAGCACTAGAAAACCTATGCTGTCTTCAATATAGGGCACAGACACTAGTTGTCCTATAGAGTTGTACATATAAATTATCCACCTTGGCATTGAATCTCCTTTCCTTTCATCATAATGTTGGGTTGTGACAACGCATACCCATGCAGTTATGTTTATGGTCGGTTTCTCAAGTGTTTGGCTTTCCATGTACCTGAAAACGAAGTTTTTTTTTGTTTTAAATATTGAACCCCTTGAGGTTCTTCAACGAGATTTGTAACCATTTATCCATTTGCAAAGCAATAAAAATATCATTTCCCCATTTCATGTTTGTGTTGTGTGATTATTATCTTCTTCTGTTTCATTTTTTATTCATATATTGCTTGCAAGTCAAGTTTTTAAGAATTGGTATCAGAGATGAAATCAAAGTGTTGGTCGTGTGAGAAAGGAGGATTTGAACCAGAGGTGGAAGGTGCACAAAGGAGAGTCTGTTGTCTCACACAAATATAAGAGATCATTTGTATGCAATTTAGTTTGATTTGTGTGAATACTAGATATTTTTGTGGTGGAGGCCATGGAGATATATCTTTTGGAAGGGAGAATGCATGAAGCGAGCCAAGGATCTTTCAACAACATGTTTTGTGGTGACCAGATGTTTTCCTCCACAAAAATATGGATAAAATGACACCAGTTGGAATCTGAGAAGATGGTCACGTACAGAATGGAATACGGAAGAGGACCAAATCTGAGTAGATGCAGGGTTGGATTTTCGATCTAGAGTTGTCGATGTCATTGTGGACGACTAACCTTGCAGGGTAGGAAATGGTGCATGAGGACCGAGAGTGGAGGTACTGACGACAATTGATCTCATTGTTCTGATTTGATTCAGAGGGAGAGAAATTTCTGAGGTAAAGGAGACTCATAAGAGGATTAAATGGTTATCGGTCACTCCTATGGCCGAGATGGCTAGTCGCTTGTCGTTGTCGAACATAATTTGTGGGAAACAATGCAAAAATGCATTCTTTATCCATTTATCTCACCACTGGATATAAGGTTGTGCTATATCAAGATCCACTTGAAATATATGTGTGAGAAGAGGAGAAATGTAACGATGGCAATCGTGGTTGGAGAATAGGAAACATGATTTCTATAGGTGAAGTGTAACCACCAGAGATTTCCATGCACAACCTTAGTCGTTGATAGTTTAAGGTCAACCTGAATCTGCATAGAGGATAAAGCCTAATTGATGATGGGCTCGGAACTAGATTTTCTACTAAAAGAGTTTCCGTGTTAACTCTCGCAGGTTGTAATAAGTTCCATTGTGGCTAGAGAGGACAAAAATGGCCTTAAAAGCAATTGAATTCTTTGTAGATTTTCTGGTGCAATTCATGATTGTATGCAATTTTAGGTTTTGCAGGACACTTGAATCCCTCATGAATCCCTCATGTAATCATTAGAGTTGTGCATCATAAGATATCTATGAAAAATGGATGATCCATGAGCTGGAAACAATATTGGGAAGACTATTGTGATGAGCTATTCAAATCTTACATGTACATATTCTGGGATAGGGTGAACACGTGTGAAGAAGCTCGACAAGCTAGTGATAGTGCACAACAGTAGAAGCAATGGAGGCTAGTGGTCAGAGGTTTCAAATGCATGGTTCAAGGTGGAGTTCTTACATGTAAATGGGCATACAACTATAAGACCTGGTTAGGCCGCATGCGTACCCCAAGATTGAAATGTCACCGATAAAAGTCTAGATGACCTAGGTGATAAGGGGAGAGCATATGGTATTCCCGAATACCCTATCTTTGAGGGAAGTTTGGTGTTTTTTAGTCATGGTGGGAAATAGTTCAAGAGTTTAGGTTTCGGGAACAATTTTTTTAGTAGCTTGTGGTTTTTTAGAGCCCATTTATTGCATGTAATGAAGCATTGAAATTAGCCAGGAGGTGAGAGGTGAAGACCATGTGAAGGCTCACTTTGTTGGCTTCACCAGATTCGGTCAAGGAAGTGCATCTTTTTTGGTTATGGTGATGGAGTTAAGGGATGCATATTGTGGGATCCTACTACCCAAAAGTCATCATTGGAAACGGTGTGTACATGGAACAATAATAAGTTGTTTAGGATCGAAAAGGGATATTTGTTTGCAAACTCAAGAAGTCATTGTATGGCCTAAAGTGCAAGCATGAAATGGTACAAGATGTGTGATTCCTTCATGGTGAGACAAAGTTCTTAAGAAGTGAGTATGATCATTGTGTTTATGCCATATTCATTATCTTGGTGTTATGTTGATGATATTCTTGTTGTAGGTGACGCATGGTTGAGGTTACCATGTTAAAGGCTCACTTGGTTAGGACTTTTAAGATAAAGGATACAGGAGAAACAAAAAAAATCTTGGGAATAGAAGTACATAGAGATGGAAAAATGGTAAGTTGTAGTTGTCACTGATGAGGTTCAACATGAACTTTGTGAAACCGGTAAATATCCCTTTATCTTTCCATTGTATGCTTTCTTCAAATTTTATGACTTGATAATAACGAAGAAAAGGGTTATATGTCTTGTGTATGGTATGCTAGTAGGAAGATCGATGACTGTGATGGAATGTTCAAGTATTTCACATGAAATTGGTGTTGTCAATGCACACATGAAAAACCTAGGTAAAGAGCATGCAAATGGGTGCTTCGGTATATGAGAAGCACAAGTATCACTTATAGCGTGTTGACGATTCAAAATGACCTATCAAGTAGGTAAGGGAGAATGCTTGATGGCAGGCCCCAATTAGACCTACTCTCGTTTGGTGTAGTGTTTCATACGAGTATATGGACCCCGTTTCCACTCATAATTAAAAGAATAAAAAGGGGAAAGAAAATAGACTTCCCCCAAAAAAATTCTAATTGATCCTAATACTAATCTAATATAACTAATTATAACCTATCCCCGGGGAAAAAATAAAAGAGTGAGTATAGTGAGAGATAACACCATAAGAATTAGAAATAATTCATGTAGGGTAATGATAACTGATAACAACAATGCTACAAATACACAGACAATTAGTTGTTCATGTTGATGTTTGGACAACATCGGGAAGACATTCTTCCATATATATATATATATAATATATGACATCATATTTATAATACAAGGTATAAATACATATAATAAATAAGTAGTTATTTATTATCCAAGGGACACATCCTTTTATGGATGGTCACCATATGTAATCTATATATGGAACACTCATCATTGTAATAATACATTGATCATATATCATCTCATATTATCTCATATAGAAAAAAATCAACATGGTATCATAGCATGGGTCTGGGCCTCACTGCCTCGTGGGAGGGCCCAAGATCCCGAGAGAGGAGTCACTTATGTTATGGAATTGTGTGATTCTATATAAATATGTGAGATCAAGCTCTAGAAACTGCAGATGCAAGGATGTGAGGCAAAGCTGAAGCCGCTAGAGAAAGGGATCATGACCAAGATGTTGGCACCCAAACTAAGTTTGGAATGCTAGGTTTGAGTCCTACTGATATGTGTACCATAAAATAAATTTGGTAAATAGAGTGTTGTTGTCGTTGTATCTTGTGTTGAAATTTCCAGAGTGAAGGAGCCACCCTTTGGTTTGAAAAGGAACCTTCGTTCCATGTTTTGGAGTCATTTGGAGTTGAAGGAGTTTAAATCGTAGTGGTTCAAGTTATAATTGCACTAGGATCTTGCAAAGAGGTGGATATGTGCAAGTGATATGCTACAGTAAGCAAATAATACCATATATATGTGGATAAATGCAAGAGGAATACCCGCTGGAGGGAAAAATCCAAAGAAAAAGTGATAAGTGGTGGCTACCATCGATGGAATGAATGACGAAAGGTGCATCAAAGTTAAATGGTTCCCATTCAGAGTAAATAAAAATGTCTCTTGCCTTCTTAGTGACTTCCCTCAGCTGGAATAATGGAAACCATGGTGAGAGGAATGGAAACTAGGGGGAGCAAGTTTATGGATAATGCAATTGTTGCTACAACCCTTGTGTTTTCTGTGTAGTGTTAATTTATGCTGTGTGAACGGGAGATCGAGCATACGAAGGTGTATGGTTGAAAGGGTTTTCAAGGAGAATGAAGTGGATTTTCCGTTTGGTCGTGCTGAAGTTTAATAGAATAAAGATGAAAAACGTTTATTTTCTGCCGAGGGGATCTATTTGTGGACGCCAATTATTGATGATATCGTATGGGTTTTGTCGCTAATTTATGCCATGGCGAGGATATTGATTTATGATTTTTTTGTGTTGAAACATATCTACATGGTGGAGGTGTCCTATTACATGCCACCTCAGGAATGGAGGATGTTGTTTCACAACTTCATAGAACATGCCATGATTTCACATAAATTCACAACAAAAAGCATGGAGTTTCAGAAAATGTTTTTGGAAAGAACTATCGTGAGAGAATATATTGTTTTCCCTCCTAACCTACTTGTTGTCAAGTTTAATGCACACAGATTATTGTCATGAATTAGAGATCATCATGTTTGGTTGTGTTCAACATCTATTAAAAAAATTGGGATTTAATGCTCAAATTGTTGATGTTCTAGATCAACATGTGTATTTGGTGAGGAGTGATCAAGATGGACATGAGAAGCAGTGACAAAACCATCTGTAGTCGAGATCACATGAATCTTGTGTTAATGTGATGATGTTTGAGGAAACATCATGAGACGTTCTCCCCAGAGGGTCCTGTGTTGAATAGTAGAGGGGAATGTCGAATTCATCTTGACATGCCTCAGATGGTCCACTGAAGGAACCAAGGCATTGGTTTCACGAGGAAACCTAGATATGTATTGGGGGACATTGGTTTCATGAGGGGACCTCGATGTGTCCTAGAGATGTTTGAGGAAAAATCAATAGACATTCTCCCCGGAGGGTCTTGTGTTGACTAGTAGGGGGGAATGTAGAATTCATCCTGACGTGCCTCATATGGTTAGATGAAGGAACCAAGACATTGGTTTCATGAGGAAACCTCGATATGTGTTGGGGGACATTGGTTCCATGAGGGAACCTCGATGTGTCCTCGAGATGTTTGAGGAAACATCATGAGACATTCTCCTTGGAGGATTCTATGTGGACTAGTATGGGGGAATGTATACTTGATCACGACGTGCCTCAGATGGTCAGATGAAGGAACCAAGACATTGGTTTTGCAAGGAAACCTCAATATGTCTTGGGGGACATTGGTTCCATGAGTGAACCTCAATATGTCTTAGAGATATTTGACGTAGCATCATGAGACATTCTCCTAGGAGGGTCCTGTATGGACTAGTAGGCATGAATGTATACTTCATCTTGACATTCCTTATATGGTCAGATGAAGGAACCAAGACATTGGTTTCACGAGGAAACCTCAATATGTCTTGCGGGACATTGGTTCCATGAGGGAATCTTGATGTGTCCTAGATATGTTTGAGGCAACATCATGAGACATTCTCCCCGGAGGGTCATGTATGGAATAGTAGGAGGGAATGCAGATGTCATATTAACATGACTCATATGTAGATGAATAAACTAAGACATTGGTTTCACGAGGAAACCTCGATATGTCTTGTAAGACATTGGTTCCATGAGGGAACCTCGATATGTCTTAGACATTGGTTTCATGAGGAAACCTCTATATGTCAAATATGGTCCAAGATGACTTAGCTTGATCAAACCCAAGGGAATGGACAGCCGTTGTAGGATGAGATAGCTCAATTCATATGGATATCAACTACGTTCATGACATGGTACAAAAGGGAGCAGTGAATTTCTAGTACATCTCCACCGATGAGAAGATAGAAGATATTCTGACGAATCCCCCGTCCAAAGGGAAGTTTGTATACTCCAGGGAGAAGCTAGGGCTTGTGGATATTACTCCTTTGGTTGAGAGGGAATGTTGATATTATTTCATTGTGGATAGTTAGTGTACTGATATTCGGACATTCTCCTTGTGGAGAATGGTCTAAGTTGGACATATTGTTGATATATCATGGACTAACATTTTTTGCGGAAAACACTAACATATTTGGGTCATTTTTCGACGTATGTTTTGACGCTATTGCAATGTTATCTCATTGATATGGTGACAAATCTAGAGTCTCTGAAACGTCGTTTTATGTGACATGGCATTTGTGACGAACTTGAACAAACGTCACAAAAGAGACAATACTGACAAACAATGTGAAACCAACATTTCGTCTAAATTGTGACAACAACTTTTATAGCAAAATTGTGGCATCAATAGAAGTTGTCGTCACATAGGCGATGGCAACTTTTCATTGTTTATATAGAAAAACCATCGCATCAATAGAAGTTGTCGTCGGACATGCGACGACAACTTTTTGTTGTTTATATAGAAAAAATGTCGCATCAATAGAAGTTGTCGTTGCCCAAGTGACGACAATTTTTTGTTGGTTATATAGCAAAACCGTGGAATAAATAGAAGTTGTCTTCAAATAGGCGATGTCAACTTTTTGTTGTTTATATAGCAAAACCGTCACATCAATAGAAGTTGTCGTCACATAGGCGACGACAAATTTTTGTTGTTTATATAGCAAAACCATGGCATCGGTAGAAGTTGTCGTCGCATAGGCGATGACCCAAATTTATTTAAAAAAAATAAATTATTTTGGGCTACAATTTTGATATTAATATTAATATTACCATAATAGACTTAAGACTAGTCTATTATATGAAAGTTTACAATCATTCACATGATAAGTTTCAAAGGCATAACTAAAATATGTTTCTCTCTTTCATATGGTAGCTAACAACAAGAGAAAACATGTATTATACCATGTCATACATAACACTATTGCACACTTTCTATATGATCATTTCATACCTGCTCATTATGAAGAGTTGCATACAACCCACTCAAAACTATCATTCAAAGTAAACAACATAGCATAACCTTGAAAATGAAGACAACTAGTTAAAAATGGTATTATCCAAAGCATAACAAGTACAATTTCATGTTCAACAATTAAACATATCCATGCATTCATATCAATAGACATGCATTCAAATTAATGGACACATACAATCCTATTCATGAATAATAACTTCACTCTGCATAAATAAGAGGTCTACTCATTCAATGCATACATGACACTCAAGGGTGGTTACAACTAAGTCTTGTTAACAATACAAATATACCACCAAAGATTATTGGTTTAACATCAATCAAACTCATTCATAGTATCCCTAAGACAAATTCCTCTTACCAGACATCTACAACACCATGGATGAAAGGTATCTTCACTTTTAAACATGGAAATCCTTAGGAACAAGGTTAATACATTTAAACCCATATGCACTAAATAAAGGTAAGGATCATCAATCTATAAACCTCTTAACCTTCTAGGTAAACAACCCATCAATCAATAGGCCATTGAACATGTGAATCAATAATGCATAACATTTATACATGTCAAAACCTCCAAAGGGTGGACACCATTATGTCTTGATGCTAATACCAATGAATGATCAAATATAATCACTTACATCAATATTAGACATCTTCATACTGGTTACAAAATAATCTCTAATCAACAACTTCATATAGTTATGAATATGAAGGAAACAACTAGTGAGCCTAGCAACCATAGGGAAGCCCCCTTGACTTGGGTATACCCTTTGTCTAAAGTGAAAAGGAGAGTTGGTGAGGTGACAATGGCCAAAATCCTAGTTTCACAAATCTTCAGCTACGTGTTGGACTTTACATTTTGGGTATGAGATTGTGTGGAAACATTTTTCCACCATTGTTGAGGATAAATTTTGTTTCCTAGAAAACATCAGTAGATTAGCTACACCTTTTGGATGAGGGTGCATTCTTGAATCTCTATTCTCATATTGATGACTCCATTGAGGGAATACATATTTTTCTCTTTTCATATTTGAAGACTTGTTGTTTGTAGGTGAAGCAAACAACAATTGAAGACATCAAAGATTCACCTTGGTGAATCCACTCATCTCTAGTTGGAAAGTATGAAGGTATATCTTATAGATTTTATTTTCAGATTTGGTATTTCATGTTGAAGAGTTGTAAATAATAATGGCTCCTTGGGAATTTCATGAGTATATCATGCTCTATATGTAGAGAAAATTCAAGGGTACCCAAACCATTATTCTGGACCAAAATAGTTAGAACAACTTCCAAAGTTTAATGGTGATGCCCATTGTGTTATTCATCATGTTGTATCATTCTTGCAATATGCTTAAGAAATCAATGTAATACATGATGATCTATTAATGAATCTATTTGTACATTATTTGGAATGAGAACAAAAGTCTTGAGTAAAATATTGTAGTGGTCCTACGGAGATTTCATCTTTCGCATATTTTTTCAAAATCTTCTTCAAATGTTGGGGTCCTCACTTGAAAAAGTTTGAAGATGTTATTGCAACTCTACAAAAAAATGAAGAAGCATCCCAAGCCTCCAAGCATGAAGACCAAGAGCTTAAAGAGAATGATGATGAAGAAGATCAAGAGCCACCTCTTAATCCCATACATGAAGATTTCAATGAAGATATTGAAGATTGAGCTCAAAGTCCTATTGAAGGCCAAAGACATGAAGATGAAAGTGAAGATGAA
>SNQJ01S0006631.1:3240-33621 GCA_010110895.2 Picea sitchensis
TGTTTCTTTTTACACGAGCACACACACCTTAAACAAAAAGAAAAAAAAAATTGCACCTGTTAAAGAGTTGTGGTCGTAACGAGGAGGTTCGCTATAGTATAGGAGCCATGCAAAGTGTACGCAGGCCGAGTAGAGTCTTAGGGGTTGCAACCTGAGGGAATTGTTGAAAGAATATTGTCGCATGGAAGTGCGCAGAGTCGAAGAATTCAATACTTGGAAGTATTGAAGGGTTGCCCCAAGGAGTGTGTGCAGGAGTCTTCTTGAAGACTCGAGTTGTGGAGAAAGCTCAGGAGGGATAGAGTCTTTGAAGTTGTCAAAGAGAAGCTCAAGAGGGCTAGTGCCTTGAAGTGTTGGAAGAATATGTAGCGACGTTGTTTGCAGGTGGACAAGTTTCGTGAAGGAATACCTGTTCCATTTTGCAGGAGTCCTCAAGGAGGAATTGGATGGTTAGAATTATCCGTGGAGAATTCGTGAAGTCCCGAAGACTGTCAGATCTTGCAGAGAAGCAGGGGAGTTACGGCAAGCATTCTTCAAGTGCAAGCTCGAGAGAAATCGAACTGTGGGATCAAAGTCGACAAGGACCATTGGATCACTTGTGTAATCTCATTTCTTGGATTCGCAAGTTGAAGGGTCAAAACCCTTGCATCAATATTTGTGAGGTCGCGAAGTGTGAAGTCCCAAAGGGGCGAAAAGATTTGTGTGGGGCCAGCTATTGGTGAAGTGTGTCGGAATTCGGCATTTTGGTGTTTCAAAGGATAGGAGGTTGAGACTTTTGTCCTGAGATCCCTGAAATCGTGAGACATGATATAAGTACGGGGAAAGGGCACCGTCAACCATTTCAGCAAATCGGTATTTCGGGGTTCGGCAGTTGGAGAGTCGAGAGACTCGGAAGGAGAAGTCACGAAGTCGCGAGTTGCGACAGAGAGCAGCGAGGAGTTCGGGATCTCGGCACTTCGGGTGTCGGGATACAAAGGAGGCATCGCTTGGGGTGTGAAGTTGCGAAGTGTGAAGTTGAGCATGAGGGACACGTGGMAGAACCACGTTGTGGGCCCATRTGATAGACAGGCGGACACGCGTCATATAGTGGAAGGAGTCAACACTATATTGACTTCTCGCATCTCGGGAATTTGCGAGATAAGAGAACGTGAGCTCGACGCTACAATTCGTGAAGTGGCGAGTAGTGAGTGGTGCTAGTGATAAGCCTAGTCGACGGTCACGTGCGAAGGGCGTTGACATAAGGGCGCCATACCCGTATCGACATTTCGGGTATCACGAATTTGGGAAGAAAGAGTCGGGAGTTTCGACTCGCGAACTCGCAAATTTTCTAGTTGCGACAAGTGCCTTTGGAATCAAGCCTTGGTCATAGCGTTGTGGTCTCTTGGGGAGGAAGGAGCTCGCGCCTAGTGTTGTTCACACAGGGGAGCTTTCGAAGGACCTATGGATCAATTGGAAGGAGATTCCATCAAGGAATCGAAAGAGTCGATCCGGCTCGAAGGAAAGAAAGAATGATCCTGTGAGTGGACTTCGGCTCGAGGTTCGGGGAGGTCTGCGTCAGAAGAAGAGTAGTCGTAGTATTTGATTTCTGTTTATTTCAATTTTGTTGTTCATTTATGTTATGACATTTCTTTCTTTTGTACTTTTGACTTCAATTTTTGTCAAAATAAAATGTTGGATCAGTTTTTCCACATTGACACTCTTGCAACGTATTGTTAATCAATAACAATCAAGATTAAGCAGTTGTCATGATGTTCCCTTTGAAGGCATAATTGAAATTGTTATCCACTTTCACTGTTGTTTTATGAAATATTTGGTTTTTTCCCGCTTCTGCTTTCCTTTTCTTCATCCATTTAGAGATTCAAAAGAGCAAGTTCAGAAAATTTTCTCCTTGAAGTCAAGAACAAATTTTAGTTGAATGATTATGCTTACAGGGATAAATTCCCTCATACTTAACACTTTCCATGAGTTATTCCCAAATTGTCGGTAATTTTTCCATTAAATCGACTCACTTCCCCCTATTGCATATTCATTTTGATTTATATCTCCTTGATCCAATGTTACTTGGTCTGCGAAACCAGACATTCTTAGTTCTTAATCTGTTGGAAATAGATTTCCCTGTGGAGTCGTCAGTTTGTTGACGATTAAAATTGTAACGATGAATTTCGCCTGCAAAGTATTGCTAAGGCCCTATTATTTAACTATGTTAATAATATAATACTAGTAGGTGGGACCCCCTTATAGACTAGAGGCGCAAGGATAGACATATCACACATTTTTTTTGTTGTTGCTTTGATGTTTCCTACACAGTCCTACATTGTTGACAATGTAGTCTTGGTTTCTTTTTTACATGGTAACAGGTGGATGAAGCATTTTGTGGAATGCTTTTTGCGATCCAATAAAAAAATTATGGTTATAAGGAACATTTATTTATAGTTTCTATGATTTAACTATGTTACAAATCATTGTGATCGATTACCTAACCACATATATGCAAGAGATATTTTTAGTGATATCATAATCAAAACAAAGAAAGAAAAACCTATGAAAAAAATACCAAAGGGAAAGGAGTTATATGTTGAGCTATGATAAAGAATTGATTATATGCAAATGGAAAATTAAAAACATATTAGTTTTAGTCCTGACTATTATGATATTGTTGGTTAGTGGACTATGTGAATTTTACTAGAATTAAATGGGGCACATATAGCATTGCAATATGTATGATGGAATAGAATTATGTCAATGGTTAACGTGTAAATGTTATTTGGTGGTGCACTATGCAAGGGATATCGTCACAGATTTAAAATGGTTTGGCATTGAATACATGGTTTAATCGATTAGTGAATGTAATGCTTGTTGGTTTGTCCCATACTTCGAATTGAATAGGCTAGGTGATGGAAGTGACATACATTTACTGCACGTCACTCCATACTCCCCCTATCAGTCGTCACCCTAGCATTGTTCTTTTGTTGCATTTTTTGATCTGTTGGTTGTGAAGCTCTTCATTTCAAGCTCTTTGAAGGAAGAAGGCTCAACCAACTCGCCATTTAAGTGTTTTTCTACAAGTATGATTCTTTTTCTCTCCATCCATGAGGTATTCTTTGTTGTATGAACAAATGATGGCACAATGATGCTTGGATTCTGTGTGTTCCTGAGAATTTTGACTATATAGATGTGTGTTATATGTCTCTATGATGATTTTAAAAAGTTTCTTATTGCAAGCAAAAGAATTGGGTTTTTTTTTAAGTTGTGCATTGATTGTTTTCTCGGTCAATTTAATAGTGTGATGGGTATTTGTGGAATAATAAGTGAATGGTGGTACATTTGGCTCTGTGTTTATGATGGAGAGTTTTGTTTTGTGTATTATCATCGGTTTTTTCGTTCTCTCATAGTCATGATTGCAACCCTTACCAAGTCACAGAGGGATTTCCAGCAGTTGTTGTGTGATTTCTTTGAACCCCGAGTCATGGTCGTTGGCCCATTCTCATTGTATTTTCATCGAAGTATTCAAAGATCCAGTCTTGGGTGTCCCTAACATTAATATATGTCTATATGGTTGTGGGTTGATACAAGTTATATCTCGACATTATGTCAAAAGGATGTTTGTATCCTCATTGGTCTTTCTTTCAAGTTGTCCGGCTCTTAAGTAATGGGTAGAGATGTTATATCTATGTGTTTCTTTTAATAACTTCCATTGTTCAATTAAACTTTGCCTCTCCTCTGCAAGTGTTAAATGCATCATGTGCACTGGTTTCTTACTCTGCCCATATTTTCTCTCCTCGGTTGTTGATCATTGGTCTCGTCCAGGACTTGGAGTAATAAGAAGATTGTGTGGCTCACTGTTGTGTCTTTTTGGAAAGGTATTGTTGCATGTGGTTGATAAGTCTCGGAAGACCTCCAACTCTCTGTGTTATGGTTAAAATATGAACGTGTTCTTGTTGTCTCCTACATTTGATTGTGACATGCCCAATTTGATTTCCAATTATATTTTCTCCCTTCGGGCACCTTCTTGGTTGTCAAATTGTGGGTTATCAGTGGAATGGTTATAGAGGTTTTTGTCGAGTCTTTGTCTCATCTTTCTATCATAAAATTGGTTGAACAATTACAAATGGGAATAGGTTCTTGCATACAGTTGAGAGTTGTCTTCTTTCATTATGGTTTCACTCACTATGTTTTACCATTGTGTTCTTGATAACAATTGGAAACACATGTGTGGTTCTTTCTAGGCCCACTCAGGGTTATGGCTAGTTTTAAAAATGATGCATGTGTAAAATTGGTTATGTTCGCTTCATATATATTATTGGATCATCATACATATTACCAATTGTTTTAAAAGGAAGATATATCCATAATGATAAGGCTTGGGTTTTATGTTTTGGTTGCCTGTTGTTTCGTTGCAAGATCTTGTCGATTGATATGATAAAGATTGTGTATAATTGGACATTTTTCGAAGTCTGTTCATTTTTTAAAAGAGACCTGTGTATATTTTAATTAGACCCGATTGTAAATTGGTAAACAATGGATGTTGACTATTATTGTGATGCATTATGGACTATCAGGGATGGATGTCAAGCATATTGTTGTGCATTTTTATTTTTTTTTAAATAAAAGAAAGAAAGGATCGGCGCTTTTTTAAACAGGACTTTTGAGTGGAAAGGTTGTTTTGTTTATAAGTTATGATTGCATGGACTATTATAAGTTGATAAATAGTGGATGTTGGTGCTTTTTGGATTGTTTCTAATACAGAGTTATGATTATTTATTATTTAATTTGTTTTATGAATAGTATCCATTATTTTCCCTATCATTCTCTCACTTTTTCTCACATTACAAATACCCTCACATTCCCATATTCACTTTGCACACCTTGTTCTTAAAATTAAATTAAAATTAAATGGAAACTTTGTATTAAAGAAATAAAAGGGTAACACGGAGATGGGTCATAGTTGAGAAGTAATCATGTTCTACTCACTTTCATTTTATCACTTTTTCGCGCAATACAACCCCCCCCTAGATATCCCACAAATCTTATTCACCCCTTTCTCATTGAAAAGTATTAAACGATTTTTATGTATTGGATTGCATGGGTCTGATGTGTTTGTTGAGCCAAACTTTGTTTCATGTTTAAATAGATGGCATGTATGGTTTGTTTAAGAAGTTAGTTTCTAATAAACGTTCCATACAGGATGATCTTCTTCAGCAAAGGAAGCCATGGCCAAAATAACAGGGGCAGAGGGAATTGGAACAAGGGCCCTAGAAGGCCTATATTCTCGATACATTTTGATGCAGATGCACAAGAGTTAAACCAACTCTTCCAAACTGTATTTTTCAATTGGATTGGACAAGAGGTATCCCAACCTAGGCCAAAAAGGCCTCCCTTCCAACCCCAGCATGTCCCTGGTATCCATGTCCCCCCTCATGTCTCATTACAATATGAAGTCCCTAAAAATGATGGACGGCAAGAGATTTTTCACCCAGTAGACTCCCAACATTGTGGTTGGCCCAATTTGTCGCTACATGCTCCTCCTCCATCGGTTAACCCAATTGTCCAAATTTCCCCTTCACACTCACCTGTACAGTCTTCCAACACAACCAAGAGACTCAAAAATGAATCCCACCACATGCACGATAAAAGATATTTTTTGTTGCCCCCTATTATAGGAAAATCCCCCTACGGATAGGTGGATTCCCTCATGGATCCTAGACATATAATATCAATACATAAAGGTGTTAACTTTGTTCACTGACATCCCTTTAAACCTAGCTAAGCTCATCTATAGAGAAGAGGAAGAATATGTATCTTTTTTACGATGTTTGTCCTCACTTAGTCCAAGTTGAGCTCTAATCCCCAAGCTCTTCAACAAGTCCTGCAATCCAATCAAAGACAAAACATGCTTCCTGTTCTACCATGATTAGCTTGAAACTAGATCTATCCATCAAAGACAAGTTCATGTAGATATACACAATCTTGAAGGAAACAGACCAAGCACATGTATTAATGAGAACTCAAAAGAAATACTTACAAACCATTGATGAAGTTGCAGCAGCCTCTTCCAGCTCTCCTTGTCCATCCCCTTGCTCAAATAATCCATAATCAAAATGACTATGCTTTCATTGAGAATTCTCCCTTATGAGATCATAAGTTTGATGTCTTCAATGTCTCCCCCTTTTCACCATGAAGAGGCCTCCTTATATAGGCTTGGAGAGGCCTAACCACCTTAGAGATTATTGGGATAGGTTGAAGATATTTCTCCATGAGTTGTGGATCTACCCTAAGATACATCCTTGACCTCGTATTTGAATCAAACCAACTCCATAGATGAGGTGGATTTTTCCCTGATTTTCCTCAACAGCCCAAGATTTCCTCAAACAGCCTAGCGCTCCCCTAGAATGGGGCACAGAGAATTGCATCTCTCCCCCAAAGGAGGGAAAGGAGCGCTAGCGCTCCCTGTCAGTGGGTAGGGGAGCATTTCCCTTCAAAAGTGAATTTTAAGTGGTTTTCTCAAGGCAAAAGGATTTGTACTCTTTGTCAAGTGATTTATCCTTCTTTAACTAGTCCTAGAGGGTGTCTTCAAGTGATACTTGTGATGTCATTTGAGACACAACATAGGAAATATGATTGTAGGATTTCTACGACACTTGCGACACTTCTGGCCAGAATGTGACACTTGTAATGACGACAATAGGTCATCATTGAAGTGAGTAATTTTGATGTGTAACAGATTGACCCCCAAAGTGTGAGGTTAGAAGATGGAAACTGATGACTAAAGTACTTTGTAGACTTTTTTGAGAAAGGGTATGGACTCAAAGAACCTGGTAGAAGATGCATTCAACCATCAGACAAATGTTATGATATGTTTCAAACCCAAGGCAGGCATACATATGCTTGAGTGATAAAGACTTTCAAGGTATGGTCTCCATAAGATACACTGTGGATCCATAATTATATTGACAAAAATCATAGCCACAAAAGATACAATGTGGATCTATACTTCCATTATATGAATTGATCATACCCACGAAAAATACGCAGTGGATCTACGAAATGACAAGACATAGCCACGGACCAATACAAATTGGATCTATGTGACAGTATATGTGTCAAAATTCAAGAGAAACTCCATAGCAACCTGGGCAGAGTACATATCAGAGTGATCACTCAAACTAGGGTCTTCTTACCGATCCCGATGCAGTATGAGTCTAACCATGCGAATAGATGTCCTAATGTCGAACATGGCAGAAACCACTTGATTATCGGTCAATGAGGTAAATCGTTAACAAGTGTGAGGGATATCACCATTGATGTCAATGATTCCCAAGGTACCCTAGTACATTCTAGTGAATGTGAATAAATGAGCTGAAGTCGAACATCCGTGGAATCATCCGATTAGAGGTCAATGATGTAAACACACTGTCAGAATTGAGGAGGCCTTCCATTGAGGCATGCAGGTCCCAAGGTACTAACTGGTTTCTAATTCTAGTTCCCAAATAATGTGTTTGAGTTGACAAGAAACAAACTTGTCGCAGGAGGGATTTGATGTAAACCCCATCAATGACACGAAACTGACACAGAGATATAATGTGGTGAATCATATGAGAACTGACTGACATGGGTGTTGAAACAAGAAATTTGTGATGGTTGAATATTGAGGCATATACTTCCCTTGAACACTAAGGCACGACAGTAGAAACATGAAATGGACCAGAACATGATGATGCAGTGGATACTGTGACTTTTGTCGGGTGACCCGAAGGAGTAAAGAAAAATCAAAGGATTGGTTCATTGCAGAGGTTCAGTGGATTAAAATGTATGCAAAGAAAAAGTGTCATGTTCAAGGGAAACCATAAGAGTGACTTGTGATGTTTTCAAACACTGCTTGGCTTGTTTCCTTCAAATTTTTCCCCCATCCAGATAGACGAGTGCCTCTTTTTAATTTAACAAGCTTGAGGAGGGTAACACATGATCAATATAACTCACCTTTGTGCCCTTCAATGTATGATTGTTTAACGAGTCCATAGAAGGTAAACTCGGCGGTTTTTCATGTTTAGAGAGTATGAAAGGAACTTAAAGACAAATCCAGGGTTGTCCTTTTTCGTAATGTTAGTCTCATGAGGCCGAAAAATAAATAAATTATCACTCGAAAGACGCCCTTTCAAATATTTTAACGAGTGGGAAAGGAAGCAAGATCACTCGACAATATTTTCATGTTCAGAGAGTCTGAAAAGAGTTTAAATGAGACTCCAGGGGGTTCATTTTTCATGTATCCATGCAAGTCAAAAAAGAGATAAAAGTATACTCGGTTACATTCTCATGTTTTTTTTAGCATGAGAAAGAACAAAGACTAAGCTTGGTATTGGTTTCATTTTTACACAAGATTGAAAAAAAATTAAACATATGCTTGTAACTTCCCAACGTAATTTCCAAAGGTAGGGATACCCATAGATGGTTGGTACTCTGCCCCCAGCTTGAAAATCTAGTGGCTTAACTCTAGAATGATAATCAAAGGCTGGAGACATGCCCCCCAAGCTTCAATTCATTCGTCGAATTTGAGGTTGTCACCAATTTCTATACTATATGGAGAAAAAGGATACAGGTGGATGAAATGAAGGTTCAAATACGAGACCTAAGGAAATACTTGAATCAACATCTACGAGATCTAGCGAAAGACTCGAACTGACGGGAGAGGTGACTGTTTCATTTTTTAATGAGATTGACACAGGAAAAGAACTATGCTCATGACCTTTGTTTAATTTTTTAATGAGCTTGCCATAGAGAAGGGAAAACTATGCTCAAAGTTATGGGTTCAATCCCCAGATTTTTGTTTCATTTTTTAACGAGCTTTCTACAAAGAGGAAAATTGTGCTCGTAGCCTCTGTTTCATGTTTTAAAGATCTTTCTATAGAGAAGTAAAATTATGCTCTTGACCTCTTCTTGATCATGGATTCCAAGACGACAATGCTCTCAAAGGAATACATGACAAGGGACAAATGCCAATCATGGATTCCAAGAGATCTTCGCTAGATGGAAGAGAAGCACTCTGGAAGGAATACATGTTGACGTGCTCGATAAGGGTAGGGATATCTGGCTGTAATAGCCCTATCGAAGAGATCACTATCTTAACTACTGGATCTAAGTCATAAGAGGTTGAGCTTACAGTGAGAGGCTCAGCTTCATCGGCAGCATAAGACATGGGAGATAACGCCACATAATTGACCTGTGGCAGGGACGATATCATCTGCATATAAGAACCATTTAGGGAGTTCATTGGGTTGTTAATCAATTCAAGACCGATGCATGAAAGTTGATCAATAGCCACAATTCTTCCATCGTGAGGGAAAGATATCACACGAAAAAGAGTGGACACAATAGCTTTCATGGCATAGACATAATATCGCCTAAGGAGTAAATAAAAATCCAAGGGGTCTTGGACTACCATGACATCAACAAAGACATTTTTCCCTCCCAAAGTTACAGGAAACTGAGGAAGGATCCCTAAAGGGTGACTAGTTCTTCTTTTAAAATGGAACAGAGTCTGGGTAACTGGAACAAGATGAGGATAACCCAAAGCTTGCCAAGAATTAGAGGAAAAAATACTAATGGACGAACCTTCATCTATCAGCGCATGAGTAACATCTCGACCACAAACCTATACTATAATATTGAAAGGAATGTGAGAGGGAAGACGAGGTCCATTTAGCACACCCCAATCAAAAAGGATGGCCTCATTACTTGGAGGGGGGTTTGCGGGAGAAGGAGGAATGCCCCCCATCACAGTAGATTATGTATCAATGAGAAAACCGTGAGAAGAATCAGGTTTACTCTCTACCAGGATAGTAGTATCGATTGATAACGACATCAAATCGACCACTTGGGTTTCATTATCCAAGGGGAGAATGGGGTCGAAAGGTGGAAACGGATCGACCACTTGGGTTGCACTCTCTAACGAGAGAGTGAGATCGACCGAATATGGGATCGGATCAACCACTTTTTCAATTGGTTCAACTAAGGACATGACCAGACTGGCAACATGATCAACCAGACCGATCGATGAAGGGACCAGAGAAACCACTTTGGCACTCGTTGGAGGAGGAATGGGATTGACCATGTTGGCACTCTTTAGACGAAGGGTGGGATTGACCAATAAAGGGACGGGATTAGTCACTTGAGTTTCACTTTTCAGATGAAAAGTGGGGATGATCAATGATGGAACTGGATAAGCTACTTTGGTTAGTGGTTCAACTGAGGATGAAACTAGATTGACCACCTGATCAATCGGACTAACTGGGGATGGAACCGGATTGACCATTCCATCAACTAACGATGGGTTGGAGGAAATCTTATGATAATCAGTTGGAAGTTGAATATTTTTCAAAAGAGAAGAAGCCTCGTCCATACGAGGACAAAGGTGAGAATAATGATCACATTCGCATAAGATACAAGGAAATTTGATAGTTGTCTTCGTCTTACCAACCTTAACATCACTAGTTGACGGGGCATTACTAGCATGTCTAGCAGAGGCCGGTGATGTGGAGGACCACATTTATAAGACCTTGAGAAGACCAGGGCAATCCCTCAAAAAGTGGTCACCCTTACAAAGACTGCAAGGGAATTTAAGTTACATATTCTTCATTTTAATCTTGTCGAACTCATCAAAACTCCCAGTACGATTAATATTAGTTGGTTGCTTGGATCCAACATCTGATATCGTTGGAGGCTTGGTCATTTTTGGGTTCTTCTTCTTCTTCTCTTTCTGTTTCTTCTTCTTCTTATCAACCTGGCTACTTTCTTTAGATATTTCACTAGGCGAAGAAGGAGAAAGGGAAGGAGACTTAATGGGTGAAGAAGGAGAAAACTCGACATGAGGTTGATGTGTGGGTGGTGTACTCACATCTGAATAATTAGGTGCAGTTGAAGCATTGGGAAGATTTGAGATCACCAAAGTGGGGAACAACCAAACCGGTAATATGATGGTGAGTCCAGGAAGACTCAGTGTGGCAATGTACGGAGGACCAATGTTTCCAAAAGAAGGAAAGGTGAAAGGTTCCCTGGGACAAGGGGTTCCTCCATTGGTACTCCCAGTATTTGATTCCATTAACACTGGCTTGACCTAAGGTCCACTAAGTAAAACAAACAACAGACATTATGAATCTAAGAAGCAAACAATCAAACAAAACTTCCCACAATGAAACCACTAGTTGGTGATGAAATCCAACATTATGAGATCAATATAGGAAGGGGCGAGGATAGAGAAGGTGGATCACTTACACCTTGGTGCAAGATTCCACACAGTAATTGTGGATTTACCCTCCAAGGAGCCCGAGTGAGTTTGACCAACGTTTGTTCCAGGTACAGTGAAACTTCCCTTCATTTTCACCTTGTGTAAGACCTTGAATATTATGGCTACTAAGGTCACCAACTCGCAGTCATCCCCTAGGAGGGTATAGTCGACATTATAGTCCGAACGTATGGAAAGGATAACAATTATGAAATCCTTCAAGAGAACTGAGGACAAGTGGACCGGTAGAACCCCAAAGGACCTCGAACAGATTCAGAGTTCATGAAGCACTGAGACCAAATGAAGATAGTTGAACCTCAAGAAGAACCCCCAATATACGATCTAACTACTACGAATGGTTAAACCACGGAGGGATAATCTCTGTAACTCTCTCGAACATGACCTCATGCATAACCCCTGTGTGAGAGGGGGATCCCAGTAAGTTTATATGAAAATTGGATTTTCTCTCCCTGTCGTAAGATGCTAAGTTTGTTTGACAACTTTGGAAAGTTATCCTTTCAACCTATTCCAAATCCCTACACCTTAAGCTAATGTAGGTTTTCTTAACAGAAAATGTAAAAATGTCTAATAAATTTTAGTTTAGCACTTAATTTTAAGGTTTTTGTTTACTCAAGAGGAAAATGGAGTGGACTAAATGATGTTTTGACCGACTCTAAACAATGCAAAGAAATCAGAATGCAAATATTCCACTTCGATGAAAGATATATTACGAGAAGGAGAAAACTTTTATCATTCTCAAATGCATAATGTCCTAAAAAAAAAATTAAACTCATTAATTTCAAGATATTCAGGAAATGAGTTAAATATACTATACACCAATACACAATTATTTCCCCCCCCCAAGCCATGAGGAGGAAAAATTTTAAGATTTTAAGACTAAAAAATGCCAAAAACCATGCAATTTCGCTACTTCAAAAGAAAACTATTTTCACTACCCAAAAGCAAGAATGCATCTATATTCTTTGTTTGATTATAATGTATAAATAAAGTAAATACAAATCCTTTGATTCTCTACTACTTTCAATCAGGAGAAAGAGTCTTATGCAGATGCAAAAGACACGAAGCAAAAAGACTACAAACAAAGCATGCACTCAAGGAAATGAGGTATGAAAGAAAACAAGTAGAAACTTGTTTTGACAAGAACACGATCAAGGATTCTACAACCAATCAAGCATTCAAGGAACACAATAAAATGCAGAGAAGAATCCAAGAAAACATAGGGAGAAAGATAAATCACTCAAAATTGTCCCGACAAAACAAGCAGCTAGAAAAGGCAATTTCACATTTCTGAAAAAGGTTTCAAGATCCAATCAAGAAAATAGGGAGTGATAAGCATCAAAAACCAATACAAACAACTTCAAAAGCCAACCATAGACTCTGGGTACATACCTCTGCAAAACAGGTTGCAAAAGCCTGAGCAGAAGAAGGCAGAAACTCCCAAAAAAGAGACTAGCGCTCCCTGTTTCAAGGGTACAGAGCATTGCAACACTCCCTAAAACACTGTAGGGTAGTGTTGGCTAGAGATCAGCGCTCTAGTATGGCCTAGGGGGGGGCACTAGTCCTCCCAGAATTTCAGAAAAAAGAGCCAAAAAATGCAAAAAAAAACTCACCCACAATGCATAAAAAATTGGTGATATTGCTAGTGAAGGTAGGAGAAGGTTAATGGATGATGAAAAAATATTAAAAGTGATCTTAAAGGTGGGAAAAGGGCAAGGTAAAAAACAAGTAAGGAAACCAAAACTGAAAGTTCACTTCCCTAGTGGAGTCGCCAATTTATGTTACAGGAAAAACCCCCTGCGGACAGGTGGATTCCCTCTTGGATCCTAGACCTATAAGATCAAGACAGAAAGGTGGTAACTTTGGTCACTGACATCCCTTTGAACCTAGCTAAGATAATCTATAGAGAAGAGGAATAATACATACCTTTTTTATGATGTTTGTCCTCACTCAGTCCAAGTTGAGCTCTGATCCCCAAGCTCTTCAGCAAGTCCTGCAATCCAATCAAAGACAAAACATGCTTCCTATTCTACCATGATTAGCTTGAAACTAGATCTATCCATCAAAGACAAGTTCATGTAGATATACACAATCTTGAAGGAAACAGTCCAAGAACATGTATTAATGAGAACTCAAAAGAAATACTTACAGACCATTGATGAAGTTGCAATAGCTTCTTCCAACTCTCCTAGTCCAACCCCTTGCACAAATAATCCACAATCAAAATGACTATGATTTCACTAATAATCCTCCATTATGAGATCACAAGTTTGATGTCTTCATTGTCTCCCCCTTTTTACCATGAGGAGGCCTCCTTATATAGGCTTGGAGAGGCCTAACCACCTTAGATATTCTTGGGATAGTTTGAGGATCTTTCTCCATCAATTGTAGATCCTCCCTAAGATCCATTCTTGACCTCAGATTTGAATCAAACCAACTCCAGAGATGAGGGGGATTTTTTCCTCATTTTCCTCAACATCCCAAGATTTCCTCAAACAACCTAGTGTTCCCCCAGAATGGGGCACAGAGCATTGCAACGCTCCCCTAAAGGAGGGAAAGGAGTGCTAGCGCTCCCTGTTAGTGGGTAGGGGAGTGTTTCCCTTCAAAAGTGAATTTTAATTGTTTTTCTCAAGGAAAAATGCTTTGTACTCTTTGTCAAGTGACTTCTCCTTCTTTAATTAGTCTTTGAGGGTATCTTCAAGTGTTCCTTGTGATGTTGTTTGATACATGACATAGGCAAGATGAATGTATGATGTCTACGACACTTGTGGTCAGAATGCGACACTTGTGACACTTGTAATGATGACAATAGGTCATCATTGAAGTGAGAAATTTTGATGTGTAACAAATTTCCCTTACACACTCACCTGTACAGTCTTCCCACACAAGCAAGAGACTCAAAAATTAATCCCACCACATGCATAATAAAGAAAAATTTTGTGTTGCCCCCTCCTCTCCCTCAAGTGATTCAATCAGATTTGTTTCATCACACATGCACTTGAGAGATGATTGTTCTCATGTTATCAATGAGATCAAGCCTAAAGTCTCCACACAGCCTAAGGCTAATTCAAAAAAGTCAAAGGGAGACAACAACAACAAAGGGAAAATTGCCTCTCAAAGTGGCAAATATGGTTTTGGAGTATATTTTATTATTGATTGTTGAGAACAGTTGATTGTTGAAGTTTTGGACAACATATTATTTTTGGATATTTTGGATATTATATGTTTTGGATATGGTTTAAAATAGCATTGATATTTAATTTTCAAATTATGAGAATGATTATGGGAGCCACAAGGAGGGATGTGTTTGATTGATTGACTAGTTATTATTTTTTTTTAAGAAACTAAAGGGAGTCACAAGGGGTCCCACCTACTAGTTATTATTTATTAAAGACCCTTATTATGATTATATTAATTATTCCCCTGAACTAAAATTTAGTTAAGTTTTAGTTAACTTAACTAAAATAAGTAGTTGAACTACTTCGACTAATTTTGATTTCTTAAAGGCAAAAAGAGAAGGAATAACAAGGGGACAATAGAAGGAGAAAGCATACTAAGGTATGCTCTTGAGTTTTATTGAGATAGTTCAGTTTTCATTCATTCTTTAATTCATTAAAAGTCTAATTCTCTTTTATGACATTAGGGTCTTATTGTAGACAGCAAGATTCAAGGTTGAATTACATCATTCAGACACTTGTTTCTCAGAGGTGTTGATCTATCTTTGATAGTCTGTGTATACTTGTTTGTTTATGAATTAAACTTCATGAATCATAAAGGATATTATTCAGAGTTGAGTGGGCAGAAATTTGTGGCAAGTTGATCCAGCTTTTAAATTTCAATGTTTTACATTCTGTCAGAAGTCATTTTGTATGGTTTTCATTGGGGACATCTAAGTTTGACTTTGATCCAAACTCCCTCGAGGATTTTTGTAAAGAGAACGATTCCTTTTTTATTTCTTGGAATGAAATAAGCGATTGTTATTATGTCTCATCTATGTTAATTTGTGACGTGGTATTTTTTCTTTTGTCTCCACATTTACTTTTGCATCTGTTATATTCAGAAAATTATATAAAAAATGTTAAATTTTACAGCAATCTTTTTTTATAAAAAAAATCAGTCTAAGCCCTTGTAACTAATATTTTTGGATTAGGAAACAAATTTTGAGGCTATAAACATAGGGTGATATTCTCGTCTATCTTTCCTTAGCCAAGAAAGATCTTAAAATGCTTGAGTAATATTATTTCATATATTTTCCTCAACAATGTAGAGTATATTGCAACTTGTGATGCTTGTACAAAATTAGTGTGGCTCTATAAGTTGGTTTCTGGAATGTTTGATCAGGTGTTGGATTTGACCGTGATATGTTGTGATAACCAGAGTTGTGTGAATCTCTCAAAGAACCTGGTGTTCCATTATAGGTCGAAGCACATTGAGATCAAGTACTATTTTATCCATGATAAAGTCCAGAGGGAAGAAGTGGTTCTCCAGTATATCTCCACTCATGAGAAGATTGCAGATATTTTGACGAAGTTGTTGTCCAAGATAAATTTTCCGTGCTTGAGGAACAAGTTGGGGCTCGTGGATATTTCTCCCTTGGTTGAAAGGGAGGAGATGACCTCTTTGGTTGGGAGGGAGCATTGATATGTGGCATTATGGTCTATCAGTGAGATGTGGATCTTTATCATGCTAGTATGGATTAGATATGGTCATACATCTTAGAGATGATGCTTGCATCATGCTAGATATGATCATGCTAGTAAAACTCAAATATGATACAAACAGTTGGATTTGTTGATATAGTGGCCTGAGGAGCATCGTGCTAGTACAACTTAGATATGATGTATTGACATCATTCTAGTTATGTTCATGCTAGAACAACTTAGAGACGATGTTGGTGAGTCGCATCATGATAGATATGGCCATGCAAGTATAAATTAGATGTGACATACATCTTAGATATAATGTATTGACATCATGCTAGATATGTCATGCTAGTACGCCTTAGATATGGCCATACAACTTAGAGATGATGCAGGTGTCATGCTAGATAAGATCATGCAAGTACATCTTAGATGCCACATATAGCTTATTTATGATGCATTGGCATCATGCTAGATATGTCATGCTAGTATGGCTTAGATATGATCATACAGCTTAGAGGTAACACAGTGAGGCATTGATCTACATCATGTGAGTACAACTTAGAGGTTCCATACAGTTTAGATATGATGTATTGACATCATGTTAGATATTTCATGCTAGTATGTCTTAGATATGATGTAGATGATACTCCAGATCATGCTAGTACAGCTTATATATGATGCATTCGCATCCTGCTAGTATGGATTAAAGGTGATGCGGTTGATGGCATTATTGATGCAGAATGATATCATATGATATGATTTTATTGCTGTGGATATTGTATGTCTCTGGACAATAGATTTATGCTACTATGATGGATGTGTTCCATTGGTAATGATTGTGTATCATTGGTTAGTATTCGTGTGCTACTAGGATTGGTTGTGTACCTCTAGGCAATAATTGTGTACTACTATGGATAGACACAGTTGTGTTCCATTGGATGGAATTGTAGTAGTTGTATGCTACTATCTAATTGCCATGGAAACTACCACTAGTGTTGGAGATGATTTCCAGCTATATGGATAGTCAGTGTGATGGTGGAAAGACATTCTTCAGGTAGAGAATGGTCCAGGCAGAAGATATTTCTAGTGGACATACATTCTCCCCATGGATAATGGTCCAAGTTGATAGATTGTTGGCATATCATGGACTAGTATTTTCCTAAGGCACAGATTGTGTCCTGATTAGGAAAATGGTTCAGGACCGATATTCTCCTGAGGCACAATTATTGTCCTAATTAGGTTGAATAGTCCTCCCCTTGAGGACATGACGTCCCAATTAGGGTGGTTGATATGGGGCCAATATTTTCTAAGTAATATGGGTAGAGATTGATCTCTACGGTACATATGACCAAATTAGAAAATAGTCTAAGATGAACATTCCTGTAGGAATTGTCTCTGTATCCCATGGCATGTATTTTAGCATCTGGGAGGACTGACATTCTTCTAGGACGTAGGTCTGGATTACAAAAATGGTCTGTGTAGCCCATTAAGGGGCTTTCAACATCTGTTGGAACAACTATTCTTCTAAGATGTATGGTATGGATTAGAAGAATGGTCCCTATATCACTTTGTTGAGTGGGTGACTCATGTGAGACACTCTATTGAGTGTGATGAGTTTAGCACGTGACTTATTCAACATCATGCATGATTACTCAGATGGAGTATGACCTCGAGAGATGATGAAAATGATGATGTATGTTGATTTCAGGATGATATCATACGATACTGATAGTGATGATGATGCTTGTGACTTGATCTGTGTGATAATGAGATAACTTTTGTGGTTATGATGATGTTACCGGAACAATGGTCTATGTGTGCTCAAGACCATTACCGTTAATACCTCCCTAGCTAGGAGGAGTGTTGATGTTATGGTAGTTGTGGGAGGTATTAACCTCCATGTGTAACCTTTGACTAGAATGGAATATTCTTAAAGAAAAGGAAACCTTAAATAGATGTGTGAAAACCCTAGAAGACAAGTCAGTGTAGTAGAATAAATAATATTAAAATATTATCTTCCAGAAAGACAAGTCGGCCCAGCCAGAAAATTCATTGGACATATTAATATAAATAGTGGATGTTTTAGCTCATTTATAGACCCAGTTAGAGCGAAAGTCTTATGTAGAGTTGCAGTTGCAGCTGCAACTACAGCTGTAAGGAAGAATAAGTATGTATGGTCATCTCTTGGTCTTGGTCTCTCTCTAGCGCTATCAAGTGGTATTCTTGGTGATTCTCTTGGTGATATTATTGGTGATTCTCTTGGTGATATTATCGATGATATTCTTGGTGTTGTAATAGCTAAGTATGGCATAATTTTGAGAGAGTAGTCCAATGTTACTTGATGCAGTTGTGTATGGTACTTGTTCTGTGGATATGGAGACTCTCTCTTGTGCACTACCCTTGTAAAAGGAGAACTCTACTTAAATTGAGTCGTTGTTGCAGTTAGAAACTAAGGTTTATATGTTGGTTCTAGTATGCCTTTCTAGAATAATTATATCAAAGGTTAAAGGTGCTCGGGGGTGGCTTTGTGCCTATGGTTGGGTGGAAATATTGTGATATTGTCTATCATAAAATGAGCACATCAATTATTTTAACAGTCCCAAGGGGATCTAAACTTAACATAACCTTTGCATGAAATTCCCAGAAAATTGGAGAGACTTCTTCCAAAATTCAACCCATACAAACTCACCTCACCATAAGATCATATAAATAATTTATTTTTAGCTACATGCCTTCTCGTTGTTCTTTATGAAGATGTGGTTTGTAGACTTTTCCCTTGCATCTTCATAAAAAAATCCTCCCATGGTATTCTAATCTTCCTCCAAGTTTTATGTCTAGTTGGGAAGACTTTGAAAAGGATTTCATTGGAAAATTTGGGGAAGAGAAAACTATTGCAACCTTATACAAAGAGTTAGGGGCTATAAAAATGGAAAAAAGGAGAAGGTGAAGGAATTTAATTAAGTTTTTACTATTGCTGATGTTTAGATTGGTTAATATCCAAACGGCAACCTCACAAGAATAAAATATCCCCTTGTGTTTTTATAAAGGTGGTATTCCTTTGTATGTTATGAAATATATATCTTGATGCTCTTGGATTGGGGATAATTCTAGAAAACAAACCCCAAGTATTTATTTCTTTATTTCATATATGAAATGGTTCTTGATAACCAGATTTATTCTTGAATGTACCAAGCATCTTCTTAGCAATAAAAATATGAAGAAATGATTTAACCTCAAAATATATATATGATCATATTCATTATTACAACCCTCTGGAATGAATGCAAACTGAAAATGCATATGTGTCTTCTCACAAGAAAAAGAATGAAATGGTATTGATCATTTCATAAAACTTTAAATGAGTATTGCAGCTAAAACTAAAAAATAATTTGATAAATCTCACACTCAGAAATCCTAATATATGAGAAATCATTTAATTCATGCCCTGAAGTAGTTTTCTGTGGATTTTATTACATGAAATATATTCAACAATATAAAACATCTCAACAAACCAATTGACTAAGTGCTTAGAAATGAAGCTTGACAAATGAAAGGACTAAAACTCCATGAATCATTTAGAAAATTGTGGCTTAAATTTATTAGTCATACATATGGCATTAAAATTATCCATGATATTTTTTAGAGAAAGAGTCTTGGAAGAATACAGGAAAGACACTCAAAACTAAACACTATGCTCAGTTCAGAAATACAAGCATAAAGCCTTGAGAAAATGGTGTATAAGAAGAAGAAGAAGAAGAAGAAAAATGGAGATATTTATTTGTTGATCAGAGACCTGGATGCATACTTATGGATGGATTTTTTTTGTTCTGATATTTTGATTTCCCTCCAACCCTTTCTTTGATGGTGCTCTGTCTCTTTTAAAATATGCTTCCAATGTTTCTTGAAGTAGTTAGGGTTTTGGTCTTTCTAGGAACTTTCACACGCTTTTCTCCTTGGAGTAACCACTTTAATTAATTATTTATTGAATTTTCGTTAATGAATTTATGTCACTGAAATTTGTGCCTTTAAGTGGGGCCCATTTTTTCTTTAATAAAGTAATTTAATAAACTTTTATTTCCCAATTTTAAAACTAGCTTCCTTTTAAAAAAGTGGACCGTGTTTTAATTTTATAATCATGATATTTGATTTCTCGGCCATGGAAACCATCATAGAAGAAATATTCATCATTCTAGCTTTCCAATGAGTCCTCTTGAGTGAGATTTTGAGTTTTGTATCTCAAGTTATAGGCTCAGGAAGTTGAGGCTCCAAGCAGATTTATCAGCAAACCATATAAACTGAGTCGACTATTCTTTCAATTTATAGGAAAATTATGGCATATTCCGGCTCTTGAAACATATTCTATCATCTTCCTTGTCGAATTAACTTTCCAACAAGGTATGGTTTTCTGAAAATAGAGGTCAGGAACTTAAAATATGAGCTCAAGAAGTCGGATACATGGCCATCGTCGATCTGATTTGTGGGTTAATCTTGGCCTTTGATCTAAATCTACCCTTTTAAATCCCACATGCATTTTGGTGAGTAAAATGTTAGTGTTTATAATGAAAATATTCCATACTTTTCATGTGGAACAAAGAATATTGTGAAGACCTTGGTGTAGCTCTTTGTGCCTTAAAACATACATATCTGGGTAATATTGTCACCTACCACGTGTCACTTGAAGATGTGAATAGAAAACTTAGGAAAAGAGAAATAATATTAAAATAATTGTTAAAATTATTCTTAAGAAGTTAAGTGTGTTTAGTATTATTTAACTTTAGAATATTAAAACAATAACAACATGCATAAGGATCACTGAAAGAAAGACATCCATAGTATACACAAGATTTATCCTAGGAAACCCTCGTGGGGGAGAAAACCCAACAAAGCTTCTTCAATATAGATTATTCAACAAGTACAATGTCTCTCTCAAGAGATATCTCTCCAAACATAATATAAACCAAAAACCCTAACCAGAATAGGGTAGCGCACCACTATACCAAGATATTCCTCCACCAGATAACCAAAACCCTTCACCAAAACACTATTCATTTGTAGTTGTGTCACCTTTCCTCTGTAGTTGCATCACTCTCTCATACTTGCACACTTTTCTATGTGGGAGAGCTTGTTGTGTGTGTTCTTCAAGTGAGGTGCCTATCCTCTTATAAATACAA
Source organism: Picea sitchensis (assembly GCA_010110895.2). NCBI lineage: Eukaryota > Viridiplantae > Streptophyta > Pinopsida > Pinales > Pinaceae > Picea > Picea sitchensis. Next base: position 24,345 of record SNQJ01S0006631.1, read on the forward strand.
GTTGTCCCCCAAAAAAATTAGTTCAAGGTCAACCTGTCCACTTTATCTTTCTAATTTTCAATTGACTTATCAAGGCACAATAGGGATAACTTTTACAAAGCTACAATAGGGCCGACTTAAAAAATATAATTTAATATTACTCTTTAGGGTTTGGTCTTGGTCAAATACAATACGAAAATAATAAGAATATCTTTCGAATCTACTCAAAATTCAACACTCCCTCTTAAAAAGGAAGGTATTCTTATGGAACGATCATCACGACTACTTTTTCTCTTTTGTACACTTGACCATTGACTTGTTGAATTTCCACAAATCTATATTGAAGAAATTTTGTAACCACGTCAGCATCCAGGGTCTCGTCATTTATTTTTTATTTATGTCAGCACGGGGCTTTCAGTCATTAGTTCACACAAAATATGGCATCTAGTTCCACAATGAATTACTAACCTTTGGTTGGCACAACAAGCAATTGGTCCACAATGACCAGGCGTCTAATCATGAGGATGAGCACACACTACCCATCTATCCCAAGGCTATGAAACACCTCCAACCACATAGGTTGGCCCACCAACTAAAACACTGGGTAACTAACGAGCCCTAAAGGCATGGCATATGTTGACCTTGTGTGAGGTCATGTTGACTAGTGCCACAGTCAGCAACTTGTGTACCATACTTTTTCACTAGAGTATAAATCTACGTACTAGGATTTTTCACTGGAGTAGCAGTAACTTGGTGTACCATAATTTTTCACTGGCGTATCCCTCTACATACCATAATTTTTCACTAGAGTAGCAGTAACTCGGCGTACCAGAAATTTTCACTAGAGTATCCATATATGTACCAAAATTTTTCATTGGAGTAGAAGTAAATTGCCCGCGAATGACCACATGTTTCTTCTGCCACATGCTGAAGATATTTCCCTGGATTGAAACTGTAACTTATCACTCCCTCTTACTAGGTATGTCCTTTTGGACCACACCAAGATTGTCTCTAAAGTACACAAACTTCAATTTCCACAGAGGCTTGGTCAACATGTCAACTATCTTCTCATATGTAGCAACATACTGGAGATTCACTAGTCCCCTCTATACCATATATCTGATATAATGGTACATGATATCAATGTTCTTGGAATTGTCATGGAACACTAGGTTCTCTATCAACTTCACACAACTATGGTTGTCACACCAGATACAAGTCTCATCTAACTTGAGATCAAACAATCATGCAAGCAGTTTTCAAAGCCACACTACTTCACTATTATATGAACAAACTACTATATACTTTTCTTCAGTTGTACTGAGCACCACACTAGTATGCTTCCTACTTAACCATGAGATCATAGTTGATCCCATACAGAAGCAGCATCCATATGTACTCTTTCGGTCTGCAACACTACCAGCCCAATCTTAATCTGTAAATCCTTATAGGCTTATCTCACGATCTGAAGCATATTTGAGTCCATAATCAATTGTACCCTTTAAGTACCTCATCACATGTTTTGTTGAAACCAAGTGAACACGTCTCAAATCAACCATATACTGACTCATTGTATTCACCACAAAACATATATTTGGCCTCATGTTCGTTAAGTACATCAATGAACCAATCATCTATTTATATACGGTGGCATCCACTATCTTTGAAGATGTATCACTCAACAAATCCAGGTTTTTCAACATCGGTGTATGCATGGCCTTGCAATCCATCATTCTAAATCTCTACATAATCTCAACAACATATTTTCCTTGGTTAAGGAAAATGTCACTTGGTCTCTACCATACCACTAGACCTAAGAAGTAATGCATCATTCCTAGGTATTTCATCTTGAATTCTGCAGCAAGCTTCCTCTTACACTCAGTGATGATATTCTCATCTCCTATTAGAAATAGGTCATCCACATATAATAGTAGTATCACTGGTCCACCATCCACAACCTTGAAGTACAGGTTAGAATCTGCTTTACTCTTGGTAAATCCCAAGATCATCAGGAAGTTGTCAATTCTATTGTACCATGATTTGGGTGTTTGTTTTAAACCATACAAGGATATATTTAATATGCACACATGTGTCTTACTTTGATGTGTCTCGAAACCTTGTGGGTTCTCCACATACACTTCATCTTCTATTACACCATTCAGAAAAGTTGTCTTCACGTCGATCTGGTGTACCTTCCACTTCTTTACTGCGGCTATTGCAATTATAGATATAATTGAAGTATATATTTCCACATGAGAAAATGTCTCCTCATAATATATTCCTTCTTTATGGGAGAAACCACATGCCACGAATATTTCCTTGTACTTCTAAAAACTTCCATATGTTGAATGATAAGTCTTGTAAATCCACTTGGAACTTACAATTGTCTTCTCTTTCGGTCTTGGAACCACATCCCAAACATCATTATTTACAATGGACCAGTACTCTTCAACCATGGAATCCTTGCATTCTTTCTTATGTGCAACCTCTTCATAACTGGTAGGCTCAGAATCAATAATATCACTTAACAATGCCACATATCTACAGTATGGTTGTGGGCTCTTTCTTTCTCTAAAGGATCCATTTGGGGTACCATACTTCTCTGCATCCTGAATAATTTATCAAGCCCGAGTTGGTCTTCTCTTCTTGGTATTCATCTCTAGGGATGAATCTACAGGTATATGTGGTTCTTCCATATCATGATATTCTAGTACAACATCATCACATGCATATGTATTTGTAACTCTGGGAGCTTCACGCTCCTCGTCATGAATCTCATCTAAATTATTTTGTCTTGATCTACTGAAATTTGTGTCCTCATAGAAGGTGACATCTCTGCTAGTCTCAATCTGATGATGACCAGGGATGTAAACTATATATGTCTTCGATGTCTCACTGTATCCAAAAAATATTCCCTTCTTTCCTGAAGATTCCAACTTCGATCTCGTGTCCTTGGTGACATGCACATATACTGGACATGCAAATATCCTCAGGTGGTTGACCTGTGGATTTTCACCTGTAAACATCTCTTCTGGTGTCTTTTTCCCAAGCAATTTGTGGGTACTTATGTTATGTACATATATAGTGGTCCTAAATGCTTCTTCCCATAGATGCATCGGTAATTCTTGATCATGAATCGTGGCCTTCACTACTTCCATGATTGTACGGTTATTAATTTTTTCCATGCCATTTTGTTGACGATTGTAGGGAGTAGAGAGCTCCCTCTTAATCCCAACTTCTTTACAAAATGCTTTGAATTCATCTAATGTGAATTCTCCTCCATTTTTTGATCTCAAAATATTTATCTTCTTTTCAGACAAGTTTTCAACAAGTGCCTTGAACTCTTTCAACTTGTTGAATACTTCACTCTTATTTTTCAAAAAATAAATCCAAGTTTTACATGAGAAATCATCAATAAATGAAACATAGTATACATATCTTCTAAGTGAAGTGGCTAACATCGGTCCACGCACGTCTGAGTGTATAATGTCCAAGGCTCCATCGGCTTTGTTATCACTGCTTGGAAATGATTTCTTCGTGTTCTTGCCTTGTGTGCATCCATTGCGTATGCCTTCATGTTCCACTTGGATTTTTGTCAAACCTGTCACCATCTTTCTCACAATCAATAATGATTTGTAATGTATGTGAGCAAGTCTTTTATGACATAGTTCACTTGGATTAATTGTACTATGTACTAGTTCTAAAATTGAGTTACCCTTTAACTTGTATAAGCTTCCTTCTTGGACACCAATTACTACAGCATCATCATATATTTTTCTCTAGGCCACATGAGGACTTCACCATCAATGAAAGCAACTATGAATCCTTTCTTATCTAAAGTTGAGATATAAAGGAGATTCTTCTTTAAACCATGTACATACAGCACATCCTTCATCTTCATATGTTTTCTGGAGTCTAACTTGTAGGATGCTTCTCCTACTCATTTAATGGGATATTGATAGTCATCCCTAGCTTCACCTTGTGAGGTAAATATTCCTCAACTAGATCTAAGAGAGATTTTTTATAACCAGTCATGTGCTTAGAAGCACCACTATCAATAATCCATCTATCACTTCCATGAGTGGTTGTACCTGTAAAATATTATATCAAAACATATTCTTCACTTGAGTCTTCTTCTTTGGTTTTCTCATGATCATGTTCATCCTCTTCTACGGCATGAGCATGATGTCTTTTATACTTTCCTTTTATGACTTGAACTTTGGAGTTGGGACAATTTATGGAAATGTGTCCCATATTATGATAAATGAAGCATTTGTAATTTTAGAAATCCTTCTTGAACTTGTGAGTCTTTTGTAATCCATGAGGTTTCTTATGTGAGTGGACTTCCTTCTTGCTCTTTCCTTTTCTGGTATGTGCTGCTAGGGATTGATTTTCTTCATCACCTAGTTTCTCTTCTCTTGTTGCAAATATAGTTTCTTCCTTAGTACAATCCTCCCACAGTATACTAAACCTTGTTAACCTTCTTCTTGAACATATACCATGAATGAATGATTCCCAAGATCTGGGGAGTCCATTCAATGTATTCATCACCAACTCAGCTTCTTCGATTGTGTCTCCAATGGCTTCTAATTGTTCTTTGATATGAGACACCATTTTGAAGTATGATTGGATAGTTTTTGAACTCTTCATATTCACATTCTTGAGTTGTGTCCTCAAGGTCATCTTCTGGTTGATGTTCTTGCCTTCATACAATTGGGATAAGGAATCAAACATTTGCTTGGGATTTTTCAATGATGAGACATGGGGGATAAAATTATCCTTGATAGAATCCAAAATGATTCTCTTTTCCTTAACCAATTTATTCTTGTACTTCACTTTGGCCTCACCTTCATCAAGTTCTAGAACTTTTTCTTTTACAAAATCTTCTAGAATGAGCATCACTTCGCACTTCCATGCTTGGAATTTATCAACACCTTTAAGCTTCTCATTAAGCTTGGTATTGGGTGCCATCCTATCCTCAAACAATACAATAAGAAAAATAAAAAAAATTCAAGGAAATGTTTTGTACTTACTAGAGTGTATTATGCCAGGTTGAACAATTCCAGCTTCAATTCTGCAACTACCCATACGTCTTAAACTAAGGTTTATGAGGAAACCCCAATTTTTCAAAATGTGAATTTTGGAATTTTGCTCCGAGGGAAAGGTGTGCCCTCCTAAGGAGAAATCCTTGGTGTTATTACTTTGACCAGCGTCCTCCAAAAGGTGGGTGAAATAACCTTCTATGGTTGTGTGCAGTTGCAGGTAGTTGTATCAGTTTCAGTTTTTGAAACTTCGTTAAACTGAGAATCTAAACCCAATGAAAGATGTGATATGGTTAGGAGAGTCTTCCTATGGTCTTATTTTCCCCATCGAGCTCTTCTAAACTGTGAAAATGTCTTCTTTCAGGCCCACTCTGATACCATGTTAAAATTATTCTTAAGCAGTTAAGTGTGTTCAATAATATTTAACTTTAGACTATTAATGTCGAAATATTGTAACTAAAAGAGTATTCTATTTATTATTGATGTATTATTCATTAGATCAAACCCCTTTTGTGGATTGATCATGTCGGGTATTGTAAATGACCAAAACCCCTTTTGTTGATTGGTCAAACCCTAATTGTAATAGGCTAAATGAGAAGTCGGCCCCAGAATATATTAAAGTGGTTATAACCACCCAGAATGAGAATCTGGCCCTGCCAATGAAAAGACACCTCAATTCACACCTGCCAGATTGTATAAATAAGAGAGGCAAATGCCTCATTTGTTCACTCACTCACTTGATCATCAGAGCTCAAGTTTGGAGTTGCAGTTGGAGAAGAAGTAAGAGAGAGAGAGAGAGGTGCATTAATTGGGAGAGCACTTTCTATAGTGTTTGGTTTATTCTCTTGGAATTGTATTGGCTATCTATATTAAGGAAGTTTTTGTCGAGTTTTCTCCGCCATGAGAGTTTCCCAGGATAAATGTTATGTCTCTTGTGATTGTGTTTTTCTCAGTGATCCTATCTATGTTATGGTTATCTAGTGAATTGAAAAGAAACCTAATAATATATTAAACCTTAACATGGTATCAGAGTCAAGATGAAGAGATCATATTTCACAAGAAGAAGAAAAACGTCATTGTTGTTGTACATGAAAATTAGGGCCTTTTATTCTAGAGGAATTTTTGCCTAAAACCCATCTAGAAAAGTGTGCCCTACCCTAGTGAAGATTTTTTCATCTTCAGCACACCTTTTCAGTGGATAGAACTCCCGAAAAGCAAAACCCTAGTTTTCATCTGTACCAGAAGTACCAGAAAACCAGAAGCACCAGAAAACTAGAAGTACCAAAAAACCAGAAGCACTAGTCCAGAAATCTGCAGGTCAAGTTTGAGGGCGTAAAATTTGGATTTTCAGAAATCTGACTGCACCAACTTACTCGCCTCAGCTCATCGCATCTATCCCCTAGATCAAAATCTCAAAACTTGAAGTTTGAAAAATTAGGGTTTCCTCATAAAACCCTAAATTGCAGTTTCAGTATCAATTGAGGTATCAATTGAAATACTAGTTGTAGTCACCCTTGAAGTTTTAAAGGTGTTAGTAATTATTACCATTGCTACCAGATGGTGCCACTACCTGCAAATGTCATCATAGGTATTTACTCACACATGTTTAAACGGTTAAGCCTTAAAGGGTATTTGCAGGAGAAGGGATCTCTTGCCATAGATCCAGAAGGATCTCAAGATCCAACACATTCAGAGGAATAATGCAACCCAGGTTTGATTATTCTGATATGCATCTATTTTTTATGACATTATTTTGATCTAGATTTCATGTTGATGCTATGACCATCATACTAACCTTTGGTCAAAACTAAATTCAAGGCATTAGATGGATTAAATTTGAGATCACAGAATTTATTCTCTAACCCAACCTTCTATCAAGATAGCATATTTTCTTAGTACAAGAAGACAGGTTGAAGAAAGCTTGGGAGAAAAGTAGTACACTCATTCTTGAGGACAAGGCTCCAGGTTTCAGGTTTGATTAATTAAGTTGATAAGATTCAAAGTTTCCCTTGACAAGTTGATGACTACCCCTTTACAAGGAAACATTATAGTTGAGATAGTAGTCCTTGAAAAGTATTATACTTGGTAGCATGTGAGCATATTGAGATAAATGCTTAATGTAATCATTTGTCTGATACAACTAACATCTCCTCTAGGAGAAACCTCTTGTCTTAGTTCCAGGTTGCCATGGATGAATGTTTGATCACAACACTATAAGAGTGTTGACCTCATTTCGTATTGTATTTCTTACTTTTGATATTTTCTTCAGACATGCCACAAGTGATAGCTCTATAGGAGCTATTGTGATGATTATTCGTGTTATTGTTTTATATACTATTATCAAAAGGATATTCTTCTTTCTTTTTGTTTTGTTGACTAGGTTCAGGTCACAGGTGATAACCCTGAAGAATCCAAAGTGAAGGTTGTTAAAGGAAACAGATTAGATGAGATATGAAGAAGACTATGTACATGACCATATACACTCATGTACCAAAGAATATGAAGAAGAAGTTACCTTTTGATATTCAGAGTCTCTCATATGAAGATTGATTGTAAGGAGCAGAAGGCTCCAAAGATGAATGAACATTAGAACAAGAAATCACAGTAGACTTGTTCAAATAAGAATGAAGCCAATTTGACAAGAAGCAGAATTCACTTGAATTTGGACTCAACTTTTCATATTTAGACTTGGTATTCAACACCAAGTATACCTTGTAAGAGATGATGAAGTCCTTGTAGACTCAAAAGAAATCAAGGATAAGATTGATCTCAGAAAGGATCATTTGAAGAGACAACTTTTAGGACTAGAAGATAGATTCCATGAAAAGACTAGATCATAGCTTCAGAGGAGATATGAAATCTCCTGGAAGATTCCCTTGTTTCAGTGACAGAGAAGGAAGCCAATCAGAAAGACTAGGATATGGATTCTTCCATGAGACTAGAAGAGAAGTCAGTATTGACTTACAATATTGATCTATATAGATCAAGCATGTTGCAGATGTACAATGCCTGATGTGTGTCTAGAGGATTCTTCCAGCAAGACGGAGAAGACTATGACAAGACACTTACTTCATTTATTCAATAAATAGTTCTAGTATTTATGAAGACAACCATAACAACCATGATTCATATATAGTATGAGATGCAGGGGGAGAAATCCCCATATTTAAAATTGAGTGGAAGTTAGTGCATTACATTAGTTGGGTCATAGATACATGATACAATGAAAGATAGAGTTACTTTCATGAAATAATAAGAGCTACCTTTAGTATTTGAGCCACTCTCAGTTTTAGATGAAGTTGTTGTTGTGATAGAATAAGAGGAGTTACTCTCATATTTTAGCAACCAAGGTGAGGATGAAGCAGACAATCTCAGCCTCAGAGCAGACATAGTTGCAGAGTCCCAGTTCTAGAAGGAACAGTTGCAGAAAGAGGACAGGACATACTCTCATATAGTGAGATAGATAGTGCTTTGCAGAAAGCACATAGAACTAGTGCATGATTATGCAGATTGAGGTGCAGTTGAGCAAGTGTACCAGATTGGTACAAAATGATGTGAAAATTTTGATTTGAAGTTGAAGACATAAAGACTCAAATCCGCCAGTTGATGGAAGCTTTGTACGTATTGAAGCAAGCTCCTAGAGATTGGTATGGAAGAATTGACAGTTTCCTGACGAGCTTGGTCTTTACTAAGAATAAAGTTGATTCTAACCTTTATCTCAAGGTTATGATTGATGAGCCAGTGATGTTACTACTATATGTAGATGATGTATCCTTGACAAGATCACAGATTGCAAAGGAATCTCACCACAGAGTTTGATGGAACACCTAAATGCATTATCTCTTGGGTCCTGAAGTTTGGTAGAGCACAGTTTGGATGATGTTCCTTAACCAAGGGAAGTATGTAGTTAAAATTGAAAAGGGTTGACATGTTGAAATGCAAATCCATGTACACACCCATGGAAATGAAGTTGAAGCTCCTGGTAGATACCTCGTTAGAATTGGTTGATGCTATTTTGTTCAGACAAATTACTGGTTCAGTGATGTATCTGACGAATACCAGGCCAGATATATGTTTTTCCTTGAGTCAGTATCTGGTAGAACCCAGACGTGTTCACATTGTTGTTGCAAAACATGTGATGAGATGCCTTTAGAGTACATTGGATTTTGGTATCTATTATACTAGAGATCATGACTTCAGACTGAGTGGTTACACTGATTCATATTGAGTTGGAAGTGCTTCTGATAAAAAGAGAA
>SNQJ01S0006631.1:33631-66351 GCA_010110895.2 Picea sitchensis
ATTCATGCTTTGAATGTATGAACTAGTGAAGTATTGTATAAGCTTTAATTGTTTCTCGTCTTTGAGTTATGAATGCAAGGAGTGCACATTTTCCCCAAGCAGTGCGTTTATAGAGGTGAGTTAACCTCAAGAAATCTCAAGAGAGATATCATTGAACCTTCATCAGCACAAGTGCAGGGAGTGCACAGGAAGAACTATGTGTTGAGTTCAGAGAGAAATAGAGTTATTGAGAACTCTATCGAGCTCTTCCAGGTGGGCATCGAGGGGGTGCAAGTGTACACAGAGAGAATTAGAAGATTGAGTAAATTGTAAATCTCAGAAGAGATAACGCGTTTAAGAGCACAAGCGAGACCTAGAAAATCGGGTCTACAAAGTGAAAGATCAAAGGTTGAAACCTTTGAATACTGATAAATATTCTAAGTCAGAAGAAATTGCAAGCTCGGGAGAAGGAGCAAAAATTTTCATCGAATCAACCGCAGAAGAAGAGATCTGGATCGTTGAATCTCACGTCCAGTGAACAAGGAAGCGCAGAGGAGAAGAACAGATCCCACACGTTGGATCTCAGCACAGAGGATCAACAATCGTTGGATCTGGAAGAAGGTCCACTTGCCTTAATGTCTTTTATGTGCAGGAGAGAAGACTTGTCAAAGTCTTGAAGTCCCAAAGTGAATAGGGACCATCCATAATCAAGGGTGAAAGGTGGCATGAGATCTAAGTTTTCGAGAGAAATCACTCCGAGAAGAATGAGTGCACAGGAGTTGAAACTCCCGAAACCTGAAGACCCGAATCGAATAGAGATCGTCAGATCAAGGGGAGACACACGTCAAGATATCATGTGTTTTGGGTGAAATCACTCCAGGAGGAACGAGTGTGTAGGAGTTTGAAACTCCTGAAACCCGAAGAGTCGAAGCCCGAAGATTCGAAGTGCCGAAGAGACGAAGTGTCGAAGAGCCAAAGAGCCGAAGCACCAGAGAGTTGAAGAGTCGAAGCATCGAAGAGATGAATAGATCTAGACCATTAGATCCAGAGAGACACATGGCGGCATATCGCAAGCTTCGGGTCATCCAATCACCCGAAGTGAATCTAGGTCGTCCAATCTAGAAGGAACGTGGCATGAATCCGTGAACTCTAGGTAAAGTCCGGAAGTGATCCATAGTCGTCAGATCAAAGGAGAAATGGCATAGATCCATGCATTCCATGTAAATACCCAAAGTGACCCTTGATCATCAAATCAAGTGGACATGTGGTAGGGATCCGCACAGTTCGAGGAGAGAGAAGAGTCGAGAGTTGAGAAGTCTGAAGTCCAAATATGCGAAGGGATTGTAGTCGTTGATCTAGGATGAGACATGTGTTAGAGGATTAGCAACTTTGGATAAAAGAAACAGGAAGGCATGAGTTTGACATTTGATATTTCCGAAGCCCATAAATCTGAAGTGACGAGACTCGTCGATGTGAAGGTGGACACGCGACACCAGATCCAGAACTCCAAAAGAAAGTGGAGGAGGAAAAGTCTGAAAAACCAGAGAATATCTTGATCGTTTATTGAGAAGGGATTTGTAGGACCGTTGATCCAATTGAGGAGGAAAAAATCCTCGAAGTGGAAGCACAACCATCGATTGGGAAGAATACATGTCAGCAGATATTCTACTCCAGAAGATAACCAGTCAGGAATAGCAAGGTTTTGAGATTTGAGATTCCCGAAGGCCAGATCCACAGAGGAGATCCTAGTCGTAGGTTCAAAGAGACAGGTGGTATCAGAGCACAGATTGTTAATTTTGTCTACAGATGTAGGCAAAGGAGAGACGGTGAAAGGAGATACTCTGATACCAACTGAAAAGTAGTTTGATTGAAACCGATGTTGGCCGCCCCCGCAATCGCGTGGTCATGTGAGGTCATTGCCTGAGGTCACATGTAGGAAGGGGCTAGTGAAAGGGAACTAGCGAATGAAAATTGAAGAGTTCCCAGAGTGTGCAGACTGAGGGTGCGAGTATCATAGGACATGTACACAGGAGAATAAAGGGGCATGTGTATATTGTTTTGGATACAATCAGGAGCCCGAAGGGTCGATCCGACTCAGAATAAAGGAAGATCCAATGATCGGGAGGTTGAAGAACCCCAAGAGGGGAGGGGGTTGCATCATGATGTGCCAGCTTAATTGTTGTGATGATGTGTCAACTTAATTGCTATGATGCCAGCCTCGTGCTGATGATATTCCAACCTCATGTTGTGTAGATGTGTCAGCTTAATTGTTGTGATGCCAGCTTTGTATTGATGATATTCCAGCCTTGTGTTGTGATGATGTGCTAGCCTCGTGTTGTGATGATGTGTCAGCCTCATGTTGTGATGATGTGCCAGCCTTGTGTTGTGATGCTAGCCTCATGCTGAAGAATCTCATCCTAGTGGTGATGTTGATGATGCTCTAGCATGTTTGTTGTGTTGTTGTTGTTATTCATGATGATGTATTAGTGTTATACTAATCCATTTTTATGCACATGTTGATGATGCCACTTCAGCTTCTTGTTGAAGATGATGATGACACTTCAGCTTCTTGCTGAAGATCATGATGATGATGTTATTTTAGCTTTAATGTTAAAGATGATGATATTACTTTAGCCTCATGCTAAAGAAGATGAGGATGTTACTCCAACTCCATGTTGTGAATGAGGACGATGAGAAAAACTTTCGATGATTTATAGATACGCCAGTTAGTGTTCCAAGATGTTGTTGATGATGTTTCCCTTTCTCTCTCACCTGATGTTGTTGTATAATAGCCTTATTGTTAAGGGGGAGTGTTGAAATATTGTAACTGCAAAGAGTATTCTATTTATTATTGATGTATTATTCATTAGATCAATCCCCTTTTGTGGATTGATCATGTTGGGTATTGTAAATGACCAAATCCCCTTTTGTGGATTGATCAAACCCTAATTGTAATAGGCTAAATGAGAAGTTAGCCTGCGGAATATATTAAAGTGGTTATAACCACTTAGAATGAGAAGTCGACCCTACCAATGAAAATACACCTTAGTTCACACCTGCCATATTGTATAAATAAGAGAGGTCAGCGCCTCATTTGTTCACTCACTCACTTGATCATTAGAGCACAAGTTTGGAGCTGTAGTTGGAGAAGAATGAAGAGAGAGAGAGAGAGAGGCGCATTACTTGGGAGAGGACTTTCTGTAGTGTTTTCTTTATTCTCTTGGCATTGTATTGGATATCTATATTAAGGAAGTTTTTGTTGGGTTTTCTCCCCCATGAGGGTTTCCCAAGATAAATGTTGTGTCTCTTGTGATTGTGTTTTTCTCAATGATCCTATCTATGCTATGGTTATCTAGTGAATTGAAAATAAACCTAATAATATCTTAAACCTTCACAATTAAAACAATAATTGCATGCATAAGGATCATTGAAAGAAATACATCCACAATATACACAATATTTATCCTGGGAAACCCTCATGGGGGAGAAAACCCATCAAATATTCTTCAATATATATTCTTCAACAAGTGAAATGTCCCTCTCAAGAGAGATCTCTCCAAACAGAAGATAAACCAGAAACCCTAACCAAAATAGAGTAGTACACCACTAGACCAAGATAGTCCTCCACCAAATAACCAAAACCCTTCACCAGAACACTCTTCCTCTATAGTTTCATCACCCTTCCTCAGTAGCTTTGTCACTCTCTCATACTTGTGCACTTTCCTGTGTGAGAGAGTTTGTTGTGTGTTCTTCAATTGAGGTGCCTAGCCTCTTATAAATACAAGTTGTGCCCCCCCAGAAATTAGGTCAGGTCCAACCTTTCCACTTTATCTTTCCAACTTACAATTGACTTGTCAAGGAACAATAAGTCATACTTTTACAAAGGCATAATAGCGTCAAATTAATAAATATAATATAATATTATTCTTTATGGTTTTATCTTGGTCAAATACAATATGAATATAATAAGAATATCTTACAAAACTACTCAAACTTCAACAATAATATGAGGAGTTCATGGGGTTACGTGAATGGTAAGGAGGTAATATGGTAATTCATGAAATATGACTAAGTGTTGGAGAGGGGTTATGTGAAATATGAAAAAGAAAAATTAAAAGAATTATGTGAAATATGGAAAGGAAAATGGAAAAATAAAAAGAATTACGTGAAATATGGGAAGGAAAATGGAAAAAAAAATATAAGAAATGGAAATAGAAATGGAAATGGAAAATGAAATAATGGAAAAGAAATGAGAATGAAAATAGAAATGAACATGGAAATGGATAAGTAAGGAAAGGAGAGTAAGGAATGAAATAGGTAAAAATGGCTAAGTGTTGAATATAGAGTATGGAGAGTAGAGTGGAAGAGAGAAAAATGATTAAGTATGGAGAGGAAACTAAGAGAGAGAGGAGAGTAAGGAATGAAAAGTAGAAAAAATGCTAAGTATGAGAAGTGAAGGGAATATGAGAGTAATGAGAAAATGGTTAAGTATGGAAGCTATAAGTGCTCTTTGGGAAATTGGGAAAAAACATGGATATCTAGCATACATATTCATATTTTTAATGAGTAAAGTGTGTGAAAAAACTAAGACTGAGGGATACACCATGAGCAGATGAGTGTGCACAAATTATTTCTTCTGAGAAGTGAAGGGAATATGAGAGTAATGAGAAAATGGTTAATTATGGAGGCTATAAGTGCTCTTTGGGAAATTGGGAAAAAACATGGATATCTTGAGCATACAGATTCATATTTTTAATCAGTAAAGTGTGTGAAAAAGTTGAGACTGAGGGATACACCATGAGCATATGAGTGTGCACAAATTATTTCTTTTGATAAAAAAAAAAATTATATATTGCAAAGAGAAGAAAATCGAGGTGACCAAATTTTTGATCAAAAACTGCAATCCTCAATATGTTTTTTTTTTAGGTCGCTCCCTTGGAATCCCTAAAAATTGAATATTACACTTCATATTTTATTCCTTCCATAAGTATATTTATCAAACAAGCTAGCAAGGATTCTATAGCTTTGAATTTTGAAGAAGTTAAGGTTGTTGAAAAGGAATTGTTTTCTTATGATGGTCAACCCTCATCCAAAGAAATTAAATCAACTGGGAAGAAGTCTTTATTATTGGCAAAGCCTCCTCAGAAAGAACCTAAATATCTGGACAATGTGGTTCAACTGGTTAATAAGTTGTCAAAAGAAGTTTTTGATCTTAATAATAATGTTGGGGAAGGTCCATGTTGCACGTGCACAACAAACTCCCAATTTTCTTGTCTTAGCATATTTCTAAGACAAGAAATTGGGCCCCTCTCCAATTTTCCTACTGGAACCCTCGCTCCTTCCCTCTCATGTAAATGGTTAATCCCAAGTTCTATTCCCTTGATTCTTGCCTTACCATTTTCAGTTTCTCTGTAGAGCACCTCCACCTATTGATACACACTTCAGTAAGTCCCCTCTTACTGTGTCGATACATAGTATACCAGAAAATGCATCATTTCTTCCTCTCCCCACATTTGTGCACCAATGATTCTTCATCGATACATCAGCAACTTCCCTCCAAACTTATCCAATGTGTCGATGGGATTCCGCCAAAGATCACTGACACATGTCTTTATCACCGATTAAAATCACGTGATCAATGTTGGCACATCGGTGATATTCGCACGATTATCATCGCCACGTGCATACCTTTTTTTGGAGAACTTCCTTCCAATTTCATCGATGCATTGCATTTCAAAAAAATCCATCCCTTTCGCTTGGATACACTACACATTGGTGAGGTTCGTCTCTCCCTTGTTAGTGCACTGCTTGTTGATAATTTTCCCTTTCCCATTGTTGATGTGATAGCAAATATATTTTTACTCCTCGTTGTCACCAACTACATCGATAGTGATATTCTTCCTTTATCCAATGTTGACCTATTCAAACGGACATGCATTCCCCTTCATCCTATCTTATCCACCTCCAACTTGAATCCTTCTTGATGCGCCCATCAATCAGTCTCTTGACATTTTCATTGACTAAGTTTTTCATTCCTAGATGGATAACTTATAGTTTATACCTATTGTGCATGATCCTCTTCATGATCACAACCATAATCAAACTTGTTTTTGTCACCAACATATTTAATTGGGCATGTCGTACTAGCTTATTTACTTTGTGTTTCTTGATTTTATGGCAAAATCTTGATTGAGAAAGGGGCATCTAGCTTCAGATGAGTTAACTGTTAAAATATTCAATGTGCTCATTTTACCATAGCCAATATAATGATTGTCACCCAACCATATGCACGCAGCCACCCCCAAGCACCATAACCTTTTCTAGATAGAATGATTCTGGAAGCATCACTAGAACCAACAGATAAGCAAGAGAGCATGTCTTTCTCCAAAGATAGCTCACCAGATAGAAAGTCCCAAAAACCACAGAAAAAGAACAATACTCAATTGCAGCAGTTACAGTTGCAGTTACCAAGAATACCACCAATAATGTCACCAAGTATACCACCAAGAGATACTAGAAGGTAGGGCTCATATATTAGGCTAGATAGTGCTAGAGAGATAGACCAAGAATCACCCCAAAAGATCCACCTTCCATTCTTGCAGTTGCAGCTCCAAACTTGCACTATGCTTGAGAGAGTGAGTGAAGTGTGTGTGTGTGGGGGGGTGGGTGTAAAAGTGAGCTCAAGTGCCCTATATTTATAGTGATCCTTGTTACCTATCTAGGTCGACTTCTCTTTCTAGAGGGTAATACTTTAATATTAATTTTTTTGCTAAGCCGACTTGTCTTCTAGGGTTTTTACACATCTGTTTAGGGTTTCTCTTTCTTCCAGAATATTATATTCTATCCAAAGGTTACATATGGAGGTTAATACGTCCCACAGCTACCATAATATCAACACTCCCTCCTAGCTAGGGAGGTATTAATTGTATTGGTCTCAAACACATCCATCCATTTCACATGGTATGGGAAAGGCTCACTTAGTCTTCCATACCATTCTACAGGTAGCATCATCATAGCCAAATAGGCTATCTCATGATCATGAAAATCAAGTCATAAGCATCATCGTCACTATCCATCTAGATGGAAATCACCTCCAACACTATCGGTTGGCACACTAGCCTTGGAAACACATTCAACACTACTAGTTGTATCCATAAAAATCTAGTAGTACACAGTTACTACAATTCCATCCAATAGATCACAACAATGTCGATCCATAATAGTACACAACTAATATTTAGTGGTACACAACCACCCTAGTAGCACATAGTTACTATCTAGTGACACTCAATCACTACCAGTTGAATACATCCACCACAGTAGCACATAGCTATTTTCTAGAGACTCACAGTCTCCACTGCAATCAACTACAATCTATCACCATGTAATATAACAGTCTCCTGGAATCAAATCATATCATCGTCTACATCATCTCTCGAGGCCATACTCCATCTGAGTAATCAGGAATGATGTTGAATAAATCATGTTCTTGGACTCAACTCACTCAACAGAGTGTCTCGCATAAGTCACTCGCCCAACTTAGTGATATAGGGACCATTCTTCTAATTTGGACATACGTCCTAGAAGAATGATTTTCCCAACATATGTTGAATGCCTTGCAATGGGATACAAGGACCATTCTTCTAATCTATACATACATCCTAGAATATTTTCGGTCCTCCTAGATGTTGAAAGTCACTCCACGGGCTACAGAGACCATTCCTATAGGAATGTCAGTCTCAAACTATTTTCTAATCTGGTCACCATATGTACCATAAAGATCAATCTCTACCCATATGTGCCTCAGAAAATATTGGTCCCGTATCAACTACTCTAATCAGGATTCCATGTCCTTAGGGGGAAGACTACTCAACCTGATCGGGCCATCAACTATTCCTCGGGAGAATATCGGTCCTAGACCATTTTCCTAATCGAGACACAATTTGTGCCTTAGGAAAATACCAGTCCATGATACGTCAACAATCTATCAACCTGGACCATTCTCCACAGGGAGAATGTTTATCCACCAGCAATTTGTTCTGCCTGGACCATTCTCCGCCTAGAGAATGTATGTCCACCAGCACATTGACTATCCATGATTCCATATATTATCACTCCCTCCCAACCGAGGAATTCATCTCCTCCATTTCAACCAAGGGAGGTATCTCCATTGTATCATCTCTAATCCGTACTAGTATGGTGTGAATGCATCATATCTAAGTTGTACTGGCATTATGTGAAGTATCATCTACATCATCTCTAATATGTACTAGCATGGTGTCAATGCACCATCTCTAAAATGTACCAGTATGATGTGGATCAATGTCTTTTCATCATCTATAAGTCGTACTAGTATGGTGTCAATTCACAATCTCTAAGTTGTATTGGTATGATGTGAGTCATTTGCATCATCTCTAAGTTGTACTAGCATGATTTTATTACATCATATGTAAGTTGTACTAGCATGATGCGACTCAAGCATATGCATCATCTCTAAGTTGTACTAGCATGATGTGACTTAGGCATATGCATCATATCTAAGTTGTACTAGCATGATGTTAATGCATCGTATCTAAGTTGTACTAGAATGATGTGTCTCAAGACATTTGTATCATATCTAAGTTGTACTATCATGATGTTGAAGCATCATATATAAGTTGTACTAGCATGATACAGATCAGCACTCCCTCTCAACTAAGGGAGAAATCTCCACAAGTCTCGGCTTGTCCCTCAAGTATGTAAACTTTATCTTGGATAGAGGCTTCGTCAAAATATCAATTGTCTGATCATCGATGGAGATGTACTGGAGAACCACTTCTCCCTTCTAGACTTTATCATGGATAAAATAGTACTTGATATTAATGTGCTTCGACTTTTCATGGAGCATGGGGTTCTCTGAAAGCTTCACACAGTTATGATTATCACAATATATCACAATCGAATCCAGCACCTGGTCAAATAGTCCAGAAATCATCTTACGAAGCCATACTACTTTTGTACAAGCATCACAAGCTACAATATACTTTACTTCTGCAGTGTTGAGTGCAACATAATTATGTTTCCCGCTAGCCCATGATATCATAGTAGAGCTCAAACTGAAGCATATACCAAAAGTACTATTTATGTCATCTGCACTCCCTACCCAATCTGAATTAGTAAATATATGTAGTTGTACGTCATTGTTTGAGGCACATCTCAAACCATAATTTAGTGTCCCATGAAGATATCTCAAAATGTGCTTTGCAACTATCCAATGCTCATGTCTAGGCTCCACCTAGAACTGGATCAACATGTTCATAGAAAAGTAAATGTTCGAACATGTATTAACCCAATACATAAATGAGCCAATCAATTGTTGATACAGGGACGAGTCTACTGGATCAGAATCAGAGTCTCTCAACTTCCTCAGATCTGTCACCATGGGAGTTTCCATGGATTTGAAATCCATCATCCCAAAGTTCTGAAGGATTTTCACACCATACTTCCCTTTTCCTAGGAAGATTTCACCACTCTTATGCCATACTCCTAGTCCCAAATAATAATGCATGACCCCAAGATCCTTCATATCGAATTCAGAGGCTAAATCCCTCTTACATTTAATAATGATATGCTCTGCACCTGTCAGAAACAAATCGTCAACATATAGTAGTAGGATTATATGTGCATCATTCACAACCTTGTAATAAAGGTTTAGATTAGCATGGCTCTTGAAAAATCCAAGTCTCATCAAGTCACTTTCAATTTGTGCATACCAAGCTCTTGGAGCTTTCTTGAGTCCATATAAGTCATTATTTAATCTACATACATGGGTTTCTCTCGAGTGTACCTCAAAATCTTGAGGTTTTTCTATGTATACTTCTTCCTCAATTACTCCATTTGAGAAAAGCGATCTTTACATCCATCTGATGTAAAATCCAACCCATGGATGTTGTAAGAGATGTGATGGCTCTCATAGAGGTCTATCTGGAAACTAGAGAAAACATCTCATCGTAGTATTCTCCCTCCTACTGGGAGAACCCTCTAGCCATGAATCTTTCCTAGTATTTATCGATACTCCCATCTACTGCATGCTTTGTCTTGTATACCCATTTTGTAGTGACTACATATTTTCCTTCAAATCTATGTACGATTTCCCATACATCATTTTTCATGATGGATTGATATGCTTTCATCATAGATTCCTTCCATTCTTTATTCTTCACTGACAACCAAAGATCCTCAAGTGTTCAACACTTAGATTCTTTCTGGAGAAAACTTCTTCTGGAGTCATGTGTTATATTCTTTGCACAAGTAGTAGTGTTTGTGTTGCTTCGGGAGCGCGGGGGGGTTTGAGGGGGGGATAGGACCCCCCTTGGGGTGTGCATGCGGGTTAAATCCCCCCACACGGGGGTTTAGGGGCAGCGCCCCCAAGAAAAAATAAATTCCTCGGGAAACATTTCGCATTTTTTGGTGGTTTTTCGACACACGGTTTTTTCCAATGGTTTTCTATTCTCGGTTAAGAAATTAGGGTTGTTGACTAATCGAGGTCATTGGGTTAGGGTTTTGGATGTCACTGGATCCTATATGTATATTTTATTGTAAACAATGTAACACAATGAATGAATATAGAATATGTTGGTTTTCCCGTTTTGGGTTTCCAAGGGAAAAATATATGTTTTATGTTTGTATTTGCCATTGTATCTTTTTTGTTCTTTTACTGAAAATCGATTTGCAGTAAATATTGTACAAGGTTAAAATCTACATCATGTTCTTCAATATATGATGAGGATTTCTATTCTGAACATATACGGTTGTCATAGGTGCTTCTCCCCATAGAAACATGGATAGATTCCGGTCATTCATCATCGCCTTGATAGATTCTTCAATGGATCGGTTCTTTCTTTATGTTATACCATTATGTTGAGGATTGTAGGGAGTAGTGAGCTCCCTCCTAATCCAAACCTCTATGTAAATGTCTTGAAATCACTTGAGGTGTACTTTCCTGCTTAGTGAGGAGGTTGACGTTGGTCCACACACATCTGAGTGAACAATGTCCAAAACTTATTTTTCTTTACACGCTTCTTTTAGAATTGGTACTTGGTGAGATGACTTGCCTCACCACTTGATGGAGTCATCTGCTCCATGTTTGCAACTGTCACTGTAGCTCCTTCTCATAGCTATCGCCTGTGACTTTCCTAGAAAAATAACAAGAGAAAAAGTATTTCCAATAGCATTTTCATAAGAACATATCTATGGTAACAAGGATGGTAGTCATCATAGAGTTACCAAGGTGACCTGCCCAGGAGAAAAAACAAGAGATATCTCCTAGAGGAGAACTTAGTTCATTTTGCAAACAAGTGCAATAGGAATCTACATCAATAGTACTTACATGCAACCAATTATACCTGACAGTGATAGAACCTTTCAAATATTGTTGTCATAACTATAGTGTTTACTTGTACTATAGAAACTATCAAACTTGATATGTGCAACTTAACAATTTGATCAATCAAACATGGAATCTAGAGCCTCAACTTCTTGTTCCTATGAATGTATTGAATCCAAGATCACTGCTTGGACAAGGTCTCTTGTACATTCCCTGCAAAACACACTCATGCTTTGTTGGATGATGTAACATGAAAAGCATATACTAGTGCATCCCTTTGAAATTTGCAGCATCATTCAGCTTGTCTTCTAATCTGAAACTAGACACCATCTTGACAAGAAGAGGTTAGAAAGTAAATCAAAAAGGTTTAATGATTAGAACAAGCTAGAAACCCTAAAATTTCAACTTTGACCACAAAATCAATTTTGACCAAAAGTCAACCTTTGACTTTGACAAGTCAACTTTTGACTTTGACTTTAACTAAAAACTCAAACTTGATGTATTTACTGGTTGAGGACACTAGAGGGTGCACTAGGCTAGGGCGCACTAGAATATCCAAAAATTAGGTCCAACACTTCACTTAAGGTGCCTAAAGTGTTGCATTAGGGTTTGTTGCAGCTGCAAAATCAGAAACCCTTGTTGCAGTTGCAATTGGTGCTACAACGAGCTTGACAAAGAGCTATCGCTCTACCTTCTAGTGGTTAGATTGTTATGAAGGTAGTGTCGGCACATAACCTATTAAAATATTCGATGTGCTCATTTTACCATAAACAATATCACTATTGTCACCAAACCATAGGAACATAGCCACCCCCGAGCACCATAACCTTTGTTAGATAAAATGATTTTGGAAGAAGCACTAGAACCAACAAATACCCAAGAGAGAGAATCTTTCTCCAAAGATAGATCACCAAACATAAATTCCAAAAAACCACAGAACAAGAACAATACTCAACTATAGCAATTGCAGTTGCAGTTACCAAGAATACCACCAAGAATGTCACCAAGTATACCACCAAGAGATACTAGAAGGTAGGGTGCATATCTTAGGCAAGATAGTGCTAGAGAGATTGTAACGTCCCTAGCCACCCAAGCCGGGAAACGCCACTACAATTTTTCTCTGTTACCACACTGTAACATACCCAGCCTCCCACAGGACAGGCATGTCACACCAAGAATGCACCTCTTGGCTGATTTGGAAACTCTGATAACAATTAATTAATAAAGAAGCATGAAATGATCAAGATTCATACCACAACATAAAGACATGTACAATATACCATGCATGGCATTAACTAGCAAGCATGCACATTATAAGTACAATCTCAAGTATAATTATTTGATACGCAACGGAAATAAATATATAAGCAAAGGAAACCATAACAGAGATCACTTGTCTTTTATAAAATAAGACACCAACTGGATGCATACTAAGGACGTTCCACCCAACCGTAGACATTGTTGTTCCAAGTCTCAACAGCAATGTCACCCCCGAGCCAGGGCTATGATTCCACAAGAGAGGGGGCTTGAGGGGCTAAGTGCGTATTTGTTTTATATTACCCATTTTGTGTAATCGGGGTGGAATTAGTTACATGAGCTCTTGGGGGGAGGCCAAGAGGTTCTTAATCCCCACGAATTAAAAAAACTCATCCCTGGTCTATGGAAGAGGTTCTCCCGTTGGAAAATTCTCTCTTTTGTTTTGATCATTCGCTCACTCGCATTCCTGTCCTCATTCTGGTGTTGTTGTTGGTCGCCTCAAGCGTTCATTCACCCATTTTTTTCATTGTTCATCCTCTCTCATGGAGTCTTCACTCCATTCATTCCTTCACTCACTCATCTTTCCTCATTTTCGTGTCTTGGATTTGGAAAGGAAGACGAACTTTTGAAGAAAATCCACGGTTGTTGGGTGTATAGATTGTTGGTGTAATCTAGCCATGATTTGAGGCATGCATGTCTGAGATGCTTAGCCTATGTTCATCTTTGATCATAGTTGTGATTCCTAAGAGTCCCAGCATGGAGATTATGGACCAGCTGCATTGGAGCCCTGGAAGGAGAAGGACTGCCTGAGGGACTGCATGGCAGAGAAGGGTGGAGGTCCATTATCTTGGGTGGTGCAGGATGGATAGAAGAGAGTTGGGTACTTGGATTGTTGTGAGTGTTGGAGAAGCTTGTGAGAGCTTGATTGTTGACTGGTTTGGGAAGTCAAGTAACACTCTGGAACCGTCCTTGTGGATTCATAGCCCTGGCTTGGGAGTGACATTGTTGTTGAGACTTAAAACAGCAGTGTCTACAGTTGGGTGGGATGTCCTTGGTCTGCAACCAATTGGTGTCTTCTTTTATAAAATATAAGCGGTCTATGTTATGGTTTCCTTTGCTTGTGTATTTATTTCTGCTGCGTATCAAATTATTATACCTGAGATTGTACCTATAATGTGCATGATTTCTAGTTAATGTTGTGCATGGTATATTGTGCATGTCTTTTATGTTGTGGTATGAATATTGATCATTGCATGTATGTATTTCATGCTTCTTTATTAATTAATTGTTATCAGAGTTTTCAAATCAGCCAAGAGGTGCGTTTTTTGTGCGGAATGCCCATCCTGTGGGAGTTTGGGTATGTTACAGTGTGGTAACAGAAAATAATTGTAGTGGTGTTTCCCAGCTTGGATGGTTGGAGACGTTACAGAGATAGACCAAGAATCACCACAGAAGATCCACCTTCCATTCTTGCAGCTGCAGCTCCAAACCTTCAGAGAGTGAGTGAAGTGTGTGTGTACAAATGAGCTCAAGAGCCCTCTATCTATAGTGCTCCTTGTTAACTTTATAAGTCAACTTCTCTTTCTAGAGAGTAATACTTTAATATTAATTCTTTTACTAAGATGACTTGTCTTTTAGGGTTTTTACAAGTCTGTTTAGGGTTTCTCTTGCTTCTAAAATATTCTATTATATCAACATTAACCACGGCACATATTGGTCTTGCGTTGACTTTGAAATGCACCTCAGAAGAAATTTGGTCTTTTCAACTCCTAGACAACACTAACCGCTCCTAACGTCAGTTGGTTGTTTTTGTGAATTTATAATTCTACACTATGGACACATTAACACAGCTTCAATGAATGAATTAAGATCTTGTACATCACAGATGACATAGGAACTTACAGAATCAATTTTGGATGAAGGCGCAGCGAAAGCGAGATATGGACTTTCATTAAAAAACGTTGTTGAGCATAATTTTTAGGCATTCTTCAAAGTGAATTTTTCAACTCCAAAACAAACTAGTTGTATGATACTCGCCATTGTGATTTCAACACAACTCACGGAATCAAAATCCAATGCCCAGAAGTTTCAAAACCATTGTCAAGGGGTTTCTCACCAAAACTATCATCGTTAGTCATTACACCAGCCAGATGCTTAAATGGAACAGTTGGTTAGCTCGCCGGAGACGCCTCTCCACACTCTTCACGGTGCAACAAACGACACTCGAATCTGACATCATACGAGCAAGTTACGAGTATTCAAAATTTCCTCCATGGGCGTTAACACAAGGTTTAAAAGGATTGGTCGATATCCTTTCTCTGCTCCCATTGCCCAAAAATATTTTGGTAAAGTGTCATTCTAGCCAAAGGATTTCAAGGTATGACATTTTCGCATTTAAATGATTTTTTATTTCAATCTGAATCTAATCTAAATAGGGATCATTTAAATCTAGAATTGATTTAGCATATGGTTAAGTGTTTGGGACATAATTAGTTATTTAAATTCAAATATTAGTTAAATTCACACTAATTAAATTACTCTTTTGAACAATGCCAAAATGGGTGGAATCCTTTATTTGTAATTGGTAATAATCTTAAAATAAGAAATTCACGTGCTTCAGAATTTTTGGTCATCGAAATAGTTAACAGGAACTCCTCCGAAGCTCATCCGAGATTTTAACAAGAACTTCTTTGAAGCTCAGCGGAGGTTTTAAAAAGAATTTCTCCGAAGCGGTGGAAGATTTAATAAGAACTTCGCTGAAGCCCAGCAGAGGTATTGGGAAGAACTTCATAGATGTTCATCAGCGAAGTTAAAGGGAAATCCTCCAAATCCATCGGAGTTATTGGGAGGAACTATGCCGATGGTCGGAGAATATGAGGGCATTTGCTCCGAAGCTACCCGGAGAATTGGTAAAACAACCAGGAGCTTATTGAATCTTGCAAAACAATCGGAAAGTACAGTTTAAATCCTTGGGTATGAAAAGGCTTTATTCAGAACTTTGAAAACTAAATACAAGACACCAAAATATGGACTTATATTCCAAGCAATATCACTTGATACCCAGACTCCATGGAACTATTACAAAATGATCTGATCTAACCCAGCGCACCCATGACGATGATCCAGAGATAAAGTCTAGGCTCAAGTATTGCAATTACCACTTGCCCAGAGACCACCAAAGAATGTGCATCAACACAATCACCCAGAAATTATAGAGACATGAATGCCAACGATGTCCTTGAGATGATTGATCCTTTCAACGGAAGAACCCCAACACCTGCCCTCCCTCCCCCTATCACCTATGATGCAGAGCTTATCGATCCGAGCTTTCGAACTGGTGTTGTTCATATTACTCTAGCCCATAGTATAATTAATTTACTTGAGGGGAAACGCCACTATTTAGGGCTTGTTTTATATACTTGGCAATGAAAGCGTGATCAATAGAAATGCGTGAGGGAATTTGAATGATTGAAGCGTTTTAATGCTTGATTTTATTACCGTGATTGAAGTTTTGGAAAGCAGGTGACATCGCGGAAGTATTAAGAACGACGAGAAACGCCTTCATCATTTCAATATCCAAAAGGGCAACGGTTATCAACTTTGATGTAATAAGACTCTGGAACGCTATCCATTTTTCTACGCTCAACTTGGGAAAAGACCGGTTTTCTTCTGATAATTCTCATTTGGAATCTCAACCATATGACTGCAAGTGATCATGTCTTGTGCAATCCCAATACCCTTTTATGCCGGAAGTCGTTTGTTCATATTTAGGGTTGAGTGGTTCACTTGGAGGATATTGTTCTAAGAGGTTGACCCCATCTTCCTCCGCAGTAAATGAGATGGGAAATAAGATGGGCTATGTTAGACGAATAAGTTGAGCGATTTGCTCCTTTGATTGAGCAAATGGCTCATTTGATTAATTTAGTTAACTGTCAATTAGTTGGTTTCTTGTTTTCATCATTGAGTGAGTTGTTAGTCACTTCGTTATTTACGAAGCATTTCCATGCATGTAATTCCTTTATATATCAATTCAATAATGAGATCTGGTGTGGTGTTTTGTGCTATTCTGTTCTGAGGTTCCTGGTAAATTCATTTTCTGTTTTCTCTGTTCTATCAATTCGTTTTTCTGTGGCTGCAGATTTGTTTTCATGGTATCAGAGAAGGCTGCAGATCCAGCCTCTGTCCAGCTTGCCGAATTGCAAAACGTTTTTCAGCAAGCTCTGTAAGAATTGCAAATCTTTTTTTTTCTGTGCAATTTGTTTTTTAGCCGCCGGTATATAATTTTTTGAGCAGAAAATGACCAGCATGAGCAACCAGGCTCTCATGCAAGCACCTGTTTTGAACGGGTCGAATCATAGCACTTGGGTAGCCAAGATGAAATTTTTTCTGAGCTGTCATGAATGCTTAGAGATTGTCGAAGATGGAGTTACCTTGCCGAAAGCTGAAGATCGAGATGCATTGGATCGGGATGCGAGACGCACTTACACAGAAGTGGTCAAGAAAAATGCAAAAGCCTTATGGCTTATCTTTCAGGGGGTGGATGAGTCCATCTTTCTGAAAATTGAAGGCGAGAGCACCGAGTAGGAAACACTTCAAAGGAGCATGGGATACTCTCATGAATATCTATCAAGGAACGAGAAAGTGAAGACCGTCAAGTTGCAAACTTTAAGACGGAACTTTGAAACAATGTCAATGAAAGATCTGAGAGGCAATTAGAGCCAGTTTATGTGAGTGTAAAAGCACCTCATGCGTCCATCAAATCGAAGTCAAGAGTAAAGACGTTGATCAGAGAATTGTGGAAAGGTATTGCCGAAGCCTTCACGAAAAATTGTATGGTTGTTGTTTACGTCGAGGAATCCGAAGAGATGTCGATAGTTACAGCATAGATCAGGCTGTTGCAATCTCTTTTATCACATGAGGCGAGATTGAAGAGAGAAAACACTTCATTGGAATCAAAACCGGAAATGCAGCCACAAGCAAAGGTGGTGGTGGTGGAAGAAGCGGAGACGGGGAAGAGGTTAGGCGGATCCGGCTTCATAAAATGCTTACATGCAAACCCGGATCGATTAAATGCAGATCTTCCCCTATGATAGGGGTCGTGGAGGACGCTCAGACATGGGTTGACAAATCAGAAATTCAGTGACATTACTGTAAGAAGTTTGGAAACTATAAGTCCGAATGTTATAAAAGACGTATGAATCGAGAGCATGGAACCACACACATGTTCTGCGGAGGAAGAGAAAGTGCAAGAAACCATGTTTTACTCTTGCCATCGACTCGGAACCAACGGAACCGGATGTATGGATAGCAGCCGGTTAAAGCAATCATATGACTGGTAACAAAGACCTATTTTTGTCTTTTGATAGTACTTTAAAAAATAAAGTAAAGTTGGGGTATGATCGTTTGGTGAATGTTCAGGAATGGGTACCATTTCTGTAATCTCTAAGAATAATGAAAATGCATCCGAGATGTGTATTATGTCCAAAGTCTTAAGCATAATTTGATTAATGTAGGCCAGCTCTCTCAGCAAGGTTATGATGCAGTGTTTAAAGGGACTGTCTGCACCATACATGATAAGCTTCCCAGTAATCGAGTCATAGCTCGGATCAAAATGACCTCGAACCGCATGTATCTTATCATATTGAAAAATGCCAAAACCCTTGGGTCTTATTCTGTTATGAAACCCATTGAGTCATCGTTGTGGCATCAACGATAGCACACTGATTATCTCGGTCAAACATCAAAGAAATCTATGAATTGGTCTCCACAGGTAGAAGTCTCCAACGCAAGTATAGCAGAGAAGTTGTGTTTAGGAAGCATCCGGAGAGAAGTTTTTCCATACCTGTACCTTTAGACTAAATCTCCTTTAGAACTGCGTTCCTGCTTGATCTATGGACCCATGCAAATAGTCGATAAAGGAAGTTTTTATGTGCTAACATTCATTGATGATTATGGCGGAATGACTTTAGGTTTACTTCATTCGAGCAAGTGAGACATTTTCAGTTCTTTAAAGGCCATGACATAAAAGCAGCCGGGCACTATGAAAGTCTTTGAGATCGGATGGTGGGTGAGTATGAGCTCAAAGTCATTCCTCTCGGTATTACCAAAACGAGAATTAGAATGAGTTTACTTGCGGATACACCTCCTTATTGAAGATGTGATGAAAAGCAGCACTATCGACAAACATGGCAAGGTATGATGAATGTGGTAAATCTTCCAAACAAATATTGGTGAGAATTTGTTGCATGCTCTGTTCATATTTTGAATCGTGCACCTACAAAGATTCTGAAAGATAAAAGTCCATTTCCATTTGAGGCATGGACTGGTATGAAACCGGATATATCTTATTTCGGTGTTTTTGGGTGTGTTGCATATGCCCATATTCCTGATGACCTTCGAAAGAGTTGGATAATAAAAGTGAAATGCATTTTTGTTGGAGTGGTGGAGCAGTCAAAAGCATATCGGTATGTAATCCTTAGAGAGAAGTTTGGTATTATGATGTCAATTTCCAAGAAGACAGAGCTTGGGTTGACAAGGTCACAAGCAGCTTTTTTCCATTAGCTGATACAAATGAACAGTGATAGAAGAACAACAAATTTCATCAGTACTCCGGTCTGTGCCAAGAAGAATAGCAGCACAAGATCTGACTAGTGATTGAGATCAAACCATTGCCTCCATGCAAAAGGCAAAAGACAAGAAGTCTCCATGGTTTGTATGACATACTTTCGACCATTAGATTTGGATGCACTATGCATTCATAACATATCAACTAGAAACATATGAAGAAGCAACCAAAAAAGAAGCATGGATAAATGCTATAGATGAAGAGATTGAAGTCGTGAGGAAAAAATGGCCTTGGGATCTTGTTGATTTCCCTGAAGGAAAGAAGAACATAGGTGTAAAATGGGTGTACACGGATCCAAGTTCAATGGAAAAGGAGAATTTCATAATCTAGGAAGGCGGATTAGTTGCAAAGAGATATAATGCGGCATGGAATTGACTATGGGGGAAACATACTTTGTGTAAACTTGATACGGTCGAAGCGGTATTGGTATTGCGGCGAGAATAGATGGCATGTGTCTATCATATGGGCGTGAAATCGGCTTTTCTGAATAAATCACAGATGAAGAAGGTATATGTTGATCAACCTCGAGGTTATGAGAGATCGATGGTAGAAACGAGATGGTGTATAGAAGTTGAAGAAAGCATTGTATGGCTTAAAGCGGGCTCCTCGATCATGAAATACCGATTAGCATTGTTAAATACCTCATCAAAAATATTTCTATGGAAAAGAAAGAATGAGCCAACCTTATACATCAGAATGATCAACATGGTAAGATGTTAATTATTTACTTATATGTAGATGATATGATTAACACTGGCAATTTGAAAATTGATGGTCGAGTTGTCATATGGAAAAATAATTTGAGATGATTGATCTCGGTTTAATGAAGTATTTCTTAGCCATTGAAGTAAGCCCGATTGAATGGGAATGTTTATCAGTCAGTCAAAGTATGTTTCAGATTTGTTGAAAAAGTTCAAAATGTTTGAATGTAAGGCTACAACTACCCTTATTGCTTTAGGCACCGGATAAGCAAAAATGATCAAGGAAAATCCATTGATCAAACTCTGTATAAAAGCTAGTAAATGATCTTATAGCCTCACGCCACTAGACCGGTTATATGTTTCTTTGTAAGTATTATCTCTAGATTCATGGAGTCTTAAGGACTCTCATTGTAAGCCAGTAGAATTTTCGGTATGTGGTGACATGAGCAGTTGATTATGGTTTTATGTATTACATCCTTGAGAATCAAAAGTTTTAGTTAGTTTTTCTTGTGATGATTTCGAGCATTGATGGCGGAAACGCCACGTTATGCATTCAATATAGATCAAGTACGATTTCTTAGGCATCAAAGAAAACAACCCGGTTGTTATTTGTCTTCCATGGGCGAATATATTCGCATTATCTGACATGAAGTTAATTTGGCCTAAGAAGGTTAATGAGTGACTTATCACCAAAGTGCAGCCAACTCTAATATGTTAGCGACCTTGATTACCACTTATTATTGTCAAGAATCAAGTCTTCAACAAAAGAGCAAGCACATTGATATCAATTATCAATTTATTCGAGAATTGGTAAATGAAGATGTAATCAGTGTAAAATTTTGTAAATCAGCAAATCAACAAACTGATATCTTCACAAAGCCTTTAGGCATAGAAACATTTGTATCACTCAAATATAAGCTGAGTGTTGTTAGGTTAAAAGATTGTCGCGTTCCAACTTAAGGGGGTGTGTTAGGCGAATAAGTTGAGTGATTTTCTCCACAATTTGCTCCTTTGATTGAGAAAATTGCTCCTTTGATTAGTTTAGTTAACTGCCAATTAGTTGGTGCTCCTTTGATTAGTTTAGTTAACTGTCAATTAGTTGGTTTCTTGTTTTCATCACTGAGTGAGCTGTTAGTCGCTTTGTTATTTACGAAGCATTTCCATGCATGTAATTCCTTTATATATCAATTCAATAATGAGATCCGGTGTGGTGTTTTGTGCTATTCTGTTCTGCGGTTCCTGGTAAATTCGTTTTATGTTTTCTCTGTTCTATCAATTCATTTTTCTGTGGCTGCAGATTTGTTTTCATAGTTTACATAGAAAAAAAGTTTGTGCGATGACCTCTGATGCAAATCGGATCAGTTTCCATTAACTCCTTTGATAAGAGACAGAACCCGTGAGACTATTGTTCGTATTTCGGATGTAACTTTTGACTCGGACACTTGTTTCGTGCATTCTTTACACCGTTATATGATTAAAGAAATTCCTAAACAATTCTCTATGTTTTTTAGGCTGAATATTTGACGCCTTGTCAACAGCCACAAAGGACGCAGCGCCTTCATCATGAGCAGAAGAACCAGAGATCGAATTTAGGAAAGTTTATGTGAAATTTCAATTAATTAATGTTTCAGTTATATGTGTTTGAGTGATTATTATTAATATTTTATTTGGAGTTACTCTCATATGTTTCATGTTGAATGGCGCCAGGTACCAAGCAGTGTGGGGTCGTACTCAGCATCCTCGTGATGTGATCTACAACCAAGGACAACAAAGCAGCAGTAACAATAGCTTCCATAGCGATAAGAGAAGCAAGGAAAATATAATGCAAATGGTTGAAGAGGAGATCTGAATCCTATGATGATCGACTATCAAACTTGGATGACAAAGATGTTTCCATGTCTAGACCAATCTTCATGGCACGCAGAGCATGTATGGCCAAAATCTACGATGGCCCACCAGCTCTAGAAAATGAATTTGAGATATAACTGATGTCTTTGTTTATCATCATCACAAAGGGAATAAAAAAAACTTTGGAAGACAAAAGGTCATGGAGGAAGGTGGAAGGCCAAGGTTCATAATGAACCTCAATAAATACTAGAATTGAACCTAAAGAAAGGGATTTTTGGCTCTTCAAACATTGTATATTTTTTAACTATTTTGGGAATATAGTGTTAACCAAAATTGAGAAGTCATTCCTCGAAGTTTTCATGTACTATTGTTGAAATTATTAATATGGAGAAACCCTTAGGGCCAACTTTTGATACAGAAAATAACTTGTCTATGTTGTTGTTTTGTTGCTAACTATTTCAAGCAAAATGTATGTTGTTCATATGGGTTGTAGGGACATGTTTGTTTGTAAACTATTATGAATCAATCTATGTTACTCTTACAAAACTTTCTTATATCACTGTGCGCCTTCATGACAACTATATGATTAGGGTTTATGCATAGTTTGGTTTCATTGCAACTCATTTTGATATGATAATTCGCTCCTAGATAAGATAGGATAAATTCAACCTTCATTTACATAGTCTTCATCTCCATTTTTCATTTGCATAACCATCCACCATTCACCTTCATAGGTGGATCGAGCCGCAACTGGTAAAATCAAAACCAACAATGGTTGGCATTCCAGAATCTGGATGGGTTCCCTATTCCAAATAGTGAGAGGTATGATTGGGACTTCTTACCAGGGGTAACCCCTGTTATTGACAAGGGGAAATTTTAGACCCATCAATAGGCCCTCAAGGCCTAGAAATTTTGGGCATTCTTCAAAAGAACTAACAATCCTTCAAATCCACCCGAGGTCCCACAAATTACACTAAATTTGGAGAAATTTGGCATGGATAATTTTTGTTCTTACCATCGGTAGAATCATTCAAAAAAATCATGCCCTCGGTGGATTAACTCTATGACCTTGGTCATCAGCCATTTGTTAGATCAGCAAGATTTAAATTATGAACAGCCCAAGGAAGAAGAAAATGAAGAAACCACTTAGGATGCCCCTCAAGAGTATGTTATGTTCATATGGGATAGGTGTATTCACTCAAAGGATGAGTAGATTGAATAAGTTTTCATGGGAGATACACCAGTCATAAAAGTTTCCCTAGAGACTACAACCTACATAGCAAGGGTGTTGTCCCCGACACTTCTTCTTCCCTAAAGACCAATACTGCTCTCAAGAAAATCATTCTCCATGTCCCTACTTTGAAAACAAGCACCCCAGCCCCAATAATAGCCAACACTAAATATAACACCTTTGTTTCAGTTAACAATATCAAACCAAGCACTTCTACCCCAACAACTACCAGTAACAAGCCCAACACTCTAACAGCTAACAACAAACCCAACAGTTCACAACCAAGCCCAACAACAAGTACACCAGAAATGCATGTTTTATATTATAGTGTTATTGAAGATATGAAGAAAACCAAAGCTAACATTTCTATGTATGGTATATGCACACTACTGTGACAGCGTGATCTTCTTCTTGATACTTTTAATCCTAACAAACCTCAGAAGAAGACCATTGTTGTAGCTAGCATCATTCCTAAAGTTGTTGAAACAAAGGTGAAAAACAAGGTCGAAATCAAACCTGTGATAAATGTAGCCAGTATAGGCACACATTCGAAGTCGTGGGTTCCCCCTTTCTACTCACATATGAGATTTTTAATTTCAATGTACATAATTACTTAGTGGATTATAGTGCATCTTCCAATATTGTGCCTTATGTTGTACCTGAAATTTACTTTAGGCTCATAGAATAATGTCAGGCATCCAAAATTTAACAGAAATGTTTTTTATAGTGATTTTCTACCTTCACTTTTAAGATGAAACTTCAAATGAGTTTAATGATTAGAAACCACAGAGGCAGTATCTCTTTCTTTGAGTCTTTTATAAATATTGAATATATGAAAAGTAGAATTGATTAACAAAAACTGTAAAAATAAAGTAAGGTATCAAATATTGATAAATATTACCTTACCCCCAGTGGAAGAATTATTTAGGATGAGTCTTTTAAAGAATAATTTAAATAAGGAGATTCTCACAGATACAAGTCTTGTTTTACTCACAGTATAAACAGAGGAAAAATTGTAGCTGAACAAACTTTCCATTATATGGACCACGGTAGATGTGTTACTAAGTTGTAGTCTTTCAATTTTTAAGAGTCATAGAGTGAAGAAAATAAAATTAATGAAATGAGAATACATGGAAAGCACATAACTCAAGGAAATGAAATATAGAATCTTTGTCTTCTCTTTCAAATGGATATTAAGAAAGTTCTATTTTCTACACTTGCTAATTTGAGTTTTAGATAAAATAAAGTAAGGTAATTTTCTACACTTGCTAATTTGAGTTTTAGATAAAATGGAAAAAGAGGGAAACTTAAAAGAATTAGGAAACTAAGGGAAAAAGGGGAAACATAAATAAAAAGGGAATATGGGGACACCTAGGAGAGAATAAAAGAATGTTTTTAGGCGGGTGAGGGAAATAGGAGTAATTAAATAATTAATGAAATTAATTTATGGTGCAATGAAGGGGATGGATGACATGTGTACGGGGAGGATTTTTCTGAATTCAATTATTGAACATTAAATTAAATGAGAATTTGGGAAAGAAATCAATTAGAAACTCTATATAAAGGAGGGAAGAGGAGGAGGATGGATCTCTTCCTTTATGTGTAATGTTACGCTGCATAATTTTTTACTTGACTGACTTGTCTTGTGGGAGTTGGGATACCCAGCTCAGCGAGGAGTGGCAGCTCAGCCTTGCGAGGTGAGTTGGGAGCTAGTTGTTCTCTGGTTTAGTGTCTGTGGCCCCTTTGTGGCTCGGGGGGCTAAGGGAGAAGAAGAGTACCCCTAGCATTGGTTGGGAGGTACCGGTGAAGTCTCATCGGTCGGCAAGCGGGAGCTAAACGGAGTGCGTAGGAAAATGACTCGGAGCGGTCAGCTTCGGCTACGGTACGCAAGCATTTATTTTGAATTGTAGATTAATATTGATCTTGCGCTTTCATTATGTTTTTTAGTTGTGTAAAGAAAGTGTTTTACTTAGCAATTTAATCAAGAACTTAAATTCACCATAGCCTTAATCTCGTTGCTTGAATTGATTCCCTTAGCAATCGATCCTTGAATGATGTGACTGTCATATTGGTGTATTGATTTTTGTGAAGAGTTTTTGCTTTATACTTCGTCCTCAACCTTAGATCATCAGTTCACGCCTGAGAAGTTGGCGAGGAGTCGGATCGACGGTTGTCACTTCGGTGTTAATAGACTTATAGATCCTAATGCCCTGTTTTTCTGTGTGTGGATGATAAGTGAAGGATGTTTTTCCCAACCATCTACCCTTACATTCTCTACATTGATTGATTCTTGGCTGAACGATTTGTTTTGCACTTCCTTGTGATTGATTACCTCTGCATCCCTTTATCCCTGGACATAATCCAACCCAGAAATCAATGATGTATTTCATTTCACCTCTGTGTTCTTGAAAGATTATCTCTTTGCTTCATATCGGATCGACTCCTTGGCATATTATCTCAACAAAAACGTGGTTTTTAAATGCCCATGAATTGCTTCATGACTGAATTACCATACCATAATCAATTGGTGTTACCCTTGATGTTAATGTAAATGTTTCTTCTTAGACATTCAGATCATTGCTTAAGATCAAATACATTGAACCCATTGACGTGGTCATATTGTTGTTATGTGCTTTCTTGTTTATGAAGTTAAAGGCCCAGTTCTTGCTCACAATTTTCTGAGAGAATCTGCGTTATCGGCGATATCATTTTTATAATCTGCGATTTCTAGTTTGTGGCTCAGCATTTGTCATGTTTTTAACTCAGCCAATTCCATGGTGTAACTCAACATTTATCATATGTAACTCTACGGATTCTTTTAAATGGACAGCGTTTGACATGGCTGTGTTTTGGGTATGTAATAATGGATAGTGATTTTAAGAATGACTACCAATTTCAATTTATGACAGACAACACCTCTTAAATGTATAACTACTCTGCATTTTAGATTATTACTGCGAATTTTATTGAGCACAGAGATTTATATATATCAAAATTTTACTTTGGAATGATAGTGAATATTTAATGCTATTTTCCCAGCTCTTTGATTGTTGAAATTATTAGCATTAATACTACGTGAATGCCATCATTTTTGTTTATATATATTGACTATGAGTTTATGCAGCTATCTGATTTCCCAGCCACCAAATTATATAGAAAGCAACTTTATTTCATGTGTTATATTACTCAATGCCCACATAGTGTTTTACCCTTTATTAGATAGTGATACCCTCTGTTGAAGAGACAGCGATTTCATTGATCTAATAGACGGCAAGGTCACTTGGTAATGGACAACGATTGATGCATGGATTGGACAGTATAGTGATCACGACCTCAAGGTTCACGGTTGTAGATATTTGTTTGGCAGCTAATCACATTCGAAATTCAACAATTACTAGTCAGATTCCATGCTATTGAATTAACTAATACCACACAGTAAATTTATAGCTGATTGACTTGCATTTATAATAAACCGATTTTATTTCCTTTGAAATTATTTATTACTACCCAAAAAAATGGATTTGCTAATTAATTAAATTGCAGTTAAAACCCAGATCTGTAGCGCAAATTTAACACAACTATTTAATGTTTTACTGCCATCGAATTAATGACTTTATTGTAGAGTTAATGCGTTTACTGTAAGAAGTTGTATTTTTAATCCCTGTTGAATAACGCCCTTCCTTAACGTTGTTTATTTTTCTTGTTGTATAACGTCCTAGTTATATCACGCCCTTGTTGAATGACGTCCTTTCTCAATCGTGATTGTAGACGTCTTGTTGTATAACGCTTCTCATTAACATTATCTTAACGTTGTTGGAACCGTGGGGATTTTTTTGGAATTTAATTCATCTCTAAATTAAGTAGAATGGTTGAAATGGCTTGTATTAGAGTGTGTTGTACTGAACTAAATTTCCAGATATTAGTGGAGTCTATGGGTGCATTTTAATTTCTGGATTATAATAACGTTGATGAAACTCATTTCAATTTCCAGATTTTAGTGGAGTCTATGGGTTGATTTCATTTATGGATAACAGTAGCGTTGATGGAATTCATGTTTATAGTAGAGGTGATGAAATTTTATTTCAACTCTAGAGTATAGTAGACCGTTGCAATGAAAATTTTAATAGAGGTTATGAAGGGATCATTTAAAATAAGAATTGGAATCTTCTAATTGACTCGTCTAGTCTTGTTCTTAATGAAGGATAATTTAGATAGAAGTCCTCTTCTTGGTTGGTTCCTTGCTTAAATTGATTTGGAAAAATTTAAGGACTTATAATAAGTTAGGGGATTAGAAAAACTTGAAGGGAAGATATGTGATACTAGAAGATGTTATAGGTTTTTATTGTAGTTAGAGGCTGGTTACTATGCGATGATTGAGTCCTTGACGATAAATTTATTGTTGGCTTACTTCTAGATGTTGTGCAAATTGAAGGTATCGTGTAGTCACCCTGTGTATGACAGACACTAACTTGGGAGGGAACTCTAATTATCTTGCACCTGCTGAGGGGGAGCCCTCTCTTACTTCTGATTCTTGTAGCTTTGGTGCTCTTGGAGATTTCCTGGTGGAAGGCTTCTTCGAAGGCATTGTCCCTGCAATTAAAACATGCCCTTTAAAAACATATACAGAGAAGCATTGGGTGAGAACATATAAAATGGAGCATAAAACTGTTAAGCGGACTCATACCTGTAATGCTTGCTAAGATAACTGATTAATACTCACTGGACTTTGGACGCTTCCTCCGGACTGTTAGCTTCGCTCTTCTGTTTATTCTGAATTTATTGTTGCGCAGAATGGGATCACACGCGATGGCTTGAAAAGGATATAACTGGGGAGATACTATCAGTCATATCAATTAGTTAATACGAGTAATGAATGCAGATTTAGAATAAACCACTATCAGATTTCTGCAGATAAATCTTGACTGGTTGACGGTGGAGGCGTGGATGGAGATGCATTGTATCGAAAAGTTTAATGGTTCTTTTTTATCCACGCACGAGTCAGTAACTAATGTGTGATCCATGAATTAACTAATAACTATAAATGCGGTGTACCTAACACATTCAGGGGTTAACACGTCTCATCACGTCACGTCAACTGGTGAATGGATTGGGGGTCAGCTAGTATCTGTGTGTACTCCCGATACTATCCTTTTGATAAAACTTTTGACGCCGATGATATCCAGAATTGGTGATCGAGAGAAAGTTCAGGTGCACAGTCTATCAACAGATCATAAACTTTCATCTTCGGAAACGTTTCGGGAGTCGACGGTCGGCGAAGTCATTATTCTATTTGCGCGGCACTTACTATTATACTTATCTGTCGAAGTTGAATGAATCATTCTTCGCAAAATTCCCTGCCGAGGCTTGTTCACATAAACAAAAGATTTCATCGATCGACGTCGATGAAGATCAGCACTCGGCTACTTTGACTTCTCAAACGATTTCGCCATATTTGACTTTTATCGATGTTGAACTTCGAGTAGTTGTTAAATCCATTTTAAAGTTAAGATGACTCTTTGTTGTATGTTTAAGCAAACTTTACTTAATTCAAACATGAAACACATAAGATAAGTGAAAGTATCAATTTCATACCGAAGCGAAAATAGTCAAAAATGTAAAATATCGGGTGGTACCCAAAAGGAAATGGTCCCAGGCCTTTTAGGGTGTGTTGAGCACTCAACAAATGGCGATTCACTGGGCAAACATAGAATCTTTGGTTCTACTTCGTTTCCTTCGAGGTATTACCGAACTAGTAAGTAGATATTTCGGGTATTTATTTGTTTATTATTATTATTATTATTATATATATATTATTATTATTATTATTATATATATATATATATATATATATATATATATATATATATATATATATATATATATTATTATTATTATTATTATTATTATATAATATATATATATATATTATTGAAAGTATATATAATATATATATATATATTATTGAAAGTATTTTTTTAAGGCTTGGTCGTTTACTGGGAGGGCATCAGGTTCCCCCCTCATATTTTGCAACCAATAAGTACCTGCCCCAATTTTCTCGGCCACCTGGAAAGGTCCAAGCCATAGGTTTTGAAACTTAGAATGCTTCCCTTTTGGTTCATTTTCTTTGTCCCACTTCAGAACTAAGTCTCCTACCTCAAAGTTCTTTTCTTTATCCTTGTGCTTATCGAACCATCGTTTGACTATCTGTTGATGAGCTAGGAACTTTGACTTAGCCTTCTCTCTCTTCTTCCAGCATGAGCAGAGTGTTGATTCTTTGTTGCATGGACGATGAGGGTTCCTTGTTGGAGTCTTGGGCCAATTGAAGAGATGGTAGGTAAAGCCCATTTGGGAGGATGGCTTCTTGTCCGTAGACCAGAAAGTATGGGGAATTCCCTACAGCTTCTTTGGGTGTGACCCTATCGGCCCATAGGGCATTATGAAGTTGGTCATGCCAATTTCTTTGGTTATCTGTAACCGTCTTCTTTAGTATTCTTACCATGTTCTTATTAGTTGATTATTCCACACTGTTTCCCTGGGGGTAGTAATTTGCAAAGTACTTGATTATGATTCCTTTGTCTAGAGAAAACTCTGTCAATAAGGTAGAAGAGAAATAAGTTGCATTGTCAAAGACCAGAACAGAAGGAACACCAAACCTTGCGATCAGTGGTTGTTCTATAAATTGGATTACTACCTTCTCATTTACCTGAGTCGGAGGAATGGCTTCTACCCATTTTGTGAAATAATCGGTGGTAGTAAGAATATACTTGTGCAATTTTGAAGAGCTTGGGGTAATTTCCCCTATTATCCCCCACTGTTCAAAATGCCTCGAGACAGTCACAAGTTGAAGTGGAACTGCTGCCCTTTTCTCCTTTCCATCGTTTATTTGACAAGTCTTACAGTTCCTAGCATAGGTATGAGCGTCTTTGAACAAGGTGGGCCAGTAATAATCGGCTCTCAAAATCTTATGAGCGATGGTGTTTCCAGAAAAATGTCCCCCGACGGGGCCGTCATGGAGTTCTTATAGCACTTTATCAGCATATTCTTGTTCGAGACATCTCAATAGTACTCCATCATAGTTGATCCAGAAGAGTACCGAATTTATAAGGCGATACTGTGCAGATTTTAACCTTAGGGCTCTCCTTTCCTTAGGGTTGAGTTTGTCGGGACAAGTCCCATGATGTAGAAGATAAGTTAAATCCTTGTACCAGGAGCCTTGTCCCGGGGAGATGTATGCTACTTCGTTGCACCATAGTGCCATTTTGTTTTCCCACCCGGAATCTTCATTTGCTCGATCCTGGGCTTCAGCTGCAAACTTACACAAACCTTGTCCTTTTACTAGTTTGGCAGGTTTTATATCTAGATCAAATTCATGGACTACTGCCATCCAATTCCCCCTTCTTTCCCCCATTTCTTACTGGGTAAATAGGGATCAGACTACAAGGTGTGGCACAATCACCTTTGTGTGATTCTTGAGGATGTAAGACCTAAAATTCTTTACGGCCTTATAGACCGCATAGGCATGTTTTTCTATGGCATGATAATTGAGCTCGACTCCTTGAATATGTGTACTCATAAATGACATTGGGACTTTGTTGTTGTCATCATCCTTCTGAGTCAAAACCGCAGCTAGCGATTGGTCGGAAGCGAAAGTATAAAGGTTAAAGTCTCTATTGAAATTGGGGCTTCGCAACACCGGTGCCTAGGATATGGTAGCTTTGATATTGTTGAAAGTGTCTTTTCACTCATCATCCCACTTAAAATCGACATTTTTGTGAATCATCTTTTGTAAGGGTTTGACGATTTCGGCAAAATCGGGAGTAAATTTCCTCACAAAATTGATTTTCCCGAAAAAGGACTGCATAGTTTTCTTGTTATGGGGAAACGGAAGTCGAGATATGGCTTTAATCCTTTCAGGGTCTATGTGAATCTCGGCTTGAGATATAATGTGACCTAGCAACTTACCTTCCTCGACACCAAAGATAGTTTTCTTGGGGTTCAGTGATATACCATATTTCCGAAACCTTTCAAAAATATGAGTTAAGTGTTGGATGTGTTCTTCTATATTCTTCTAATACACTATTAATTCATCTAAATACACTACCACACACCTATTGATAAGTCCTTGGAAATCTACGTTCATGTCCCTTTGGAAGGTTGCTCCTACGTTGATTAACCCGAAAGGCATGTGTTTATAAGCGAAGGTTCCCCTTTTGGTTTGGAAGTTGGTTTTTAAACGATCTTCTTATGTAACCAATACTTGGTTGTAGCCTGAGAAACCTTCTAGTAGGGAGAAAATCTCTGAGCTCGACACGATCTGCAAGAGTTGTTCCATCGGTGAGACAGGATAATTGTTCTTTTCGGAAGCTCAGTTGAGGCTCCGAAAATCCACGCATAATCGGATTTCTCCCGACTTTTTCCTCACCGGAACAATATTTGCTACCCAGGTGGAATGCCTAACATGGAAAATTATCTTGGCATCTGAAATCTTCCTTAACTTCTGATACATGAGTGGTTCCAAGAATTGATGATACTTTCGGAGCTTTTGTTGGAAAGGTTTTATTTCGGGTTTCAACGGGATGGTGTGTTGAATAATGCGGGTGTCATACATTTTCAAATCCTTATAGGACCATGCAAAGATGTCCTGATATTGTCTAAATAATTTTAGGTAGGCTTTCCTCTCTTCCTTAAATATGGTTTTGTTGAGGTTCACATTCTTCGGGTTCTCTCAGGGGTTCCAAGATTTACAATTTCATGGAGGGGGCAAGAGCTACTAGTCTTTGTGTTTTTAGGTCCTCTAAATCGTTCCTTAAGATCAAATAGATTATCTAGATTAGCTACCCCCCTTGGGATTGTGTAAGCCTTTGGTTTTTTCCGAAGATCGGTTCCTGTTGATTTCTCTTGGAACTCTTCATCATCAATAGCGAGATCTTTGAAATTGTCTTGGTTGGTTAAGAATTTTATGATGTGTTCATCTCCCTCAAAGACTTTACAATTATAAATGTTATTAGGTATTGATGGTTTGTAGAGCAGTTCTACAGTGAATCGGAAGGCTTCATAATCTTCTAGAGGTGACAGTATGGAAGCGGTCGTGGCTAAGGAGTCGGAAAGAATATTATTTTCCCTAGGAATCGTCGTGATATTGAAAGCCTCAAAGCGCTCTATTAACCTATGCACCTCCTGCTGGTAGTTCTTAAGATGAGGTGAATTGCAGTGTATAGTATTCCTTACCTGTCTAACAATAATTTCAGAGTCTTTGAAAACTTTCAATTCTTTGACATCTAGATCTATGGCTTTCTTTAACCCTTGTACAAGAGCTTCATACTCGATAGTGATGTTGGTACATTCGAATTCGAGTCTACAGGACATGAAATGACATTTACCTTTATGGTTGATGAGGATGCACCCTGCTCCTGACCCTTCTTGTGATTTAGATCCATCAAATTAGAGGGTCCAAATGAGTGAACAACAATCGCTCCTTTCCATTTCCTCTTTAATGTTTTGTTCTCCAATATTTTCTCCCATAATTCCAAGTGCAGAGTTTTGGAAGAAGAGAGAGTCTCTCGTCGGCATCAGTGATTCTTCTTGGAAAATCATTTTAGAGTTTTGAGTAAACGGAAAATTAGATAGGAGAGGAGAAATGTTCTCAAAATGGGAATCACAGGAATAATTACCCAACACGGGAAAGTCTATGGATGCGGGTTCATTCGAGGTTTC
>SNQJ01S0006631.1:68140-94795 GCA_010110895.2 Picea sitchensis
CGGGCTGGAATTTGTTTAAAATGGTCATGAATCTTTGATTGAAATCCTTGAACCTCTCTTTTTGGGTCATGGTGGTTGCGAACAACTCATCCATCAGGGCTCCTGTAGTAGTTTCTTCCGCAAATTTGTCTAAAAAATATTTTTGGAACTTCGTCCAGCTGGTTATAGATCCTACTGGCAAATTAAAATACCACGTGGAAGTAGAATTTTCAAACATGTAGGGAAAGAGTCTGTAGACTACATATTCATGTTGAATTTTCATCAGCCTGATCGCAATTATGAACTTTGTGATATGATCTTTAGGTAAACCTGAAGTCTCAGGATCATACTTGGGGAGCATATTTTCCGGGTGTCAGGGAAGATTATGTACTCGTCCAGGGACGGCCACGGTGTCTCCGGAGAACCAAGGTTGGTTGTCTTGAAGGGGGGTTTCCCTTTCCTCCCCATGATCATTATTACCTTCCATATCTTCAAAATCCGAGTTGAGCTCCTCTTCTTCCGAAAAATCCTTTGGCTCGAAGATATTGTTGGTTGGGGTTTCGGGTATTAGATCAAGAGGTTATTGGATTTCGGTAATCGTGAAATCTATCAAGTCTTCTATGGAGTGTACAAAAACTTCTTTAGGAGTATTAACCATTGGTATTCTTTATTTTTTTCTTCGAGGAAGGATAGGAGCTAAGGACAACGCGCCGATTTTTTCGGGTGTAGGCTCTAGTGATTCTCCGGAACTGATTCACTTCCTCGTGAGGAAGGGCGTAAGGTATTTCAAGGTGAAAAGGTTCTTCCTCGTGCTGGGGTGAGATATCCATTTAGGTAATACTCAGTGTGTGTGGGTTCTCTTGCGACAGACTAGCCATGCATGTGGGTTGTTACAAATCTGTAGGTTGTTTGAAATGATAGATAACATATATATTTAGCCATTCAGTCTCAGGCCCTCCTTCTAGCACCATTTATGTTGATGGGTCTTAAATCCCTTGACTCAACAGTAGGAACCAAACCTGCCACCGAGGCCCAATTAGACTCTGCAATGTTTAAGATAGAATGGTTCTCCAGATCTTGCGATCTAGCCGATTTATTGATGGGCTTTACATTTTGTTGTGAAGGCTCTTCCTTTAGTTAAGACGATTATTTTTCTATACTACTCTTGGGTGGGGATGGTATGAGAGATGCAAGCCAGTATAAACCAACTTGAAAAATAACAGGACAAAGTTTTAACTATTGGGAAGAGGTCGAGCTTGGGATAACCCATTGTTCAAACATGCAGACAGCGATTCTATGCCAAAGGGCCTAGTACTAATACATTAACCAAATGAGCACCCAATTACTGTCTGAGAAAACTAATTAACAGAAAGAAAACACATATGTAATCAAGATCATGGTAAGCAAAATAATTCATCTACCATAACATTCATCACATAACAACACAATGATTTTATCTTCATCATTAAAGCAAATAACATCAAAACATTGCACCAGATAACTTGACAACATAATTAATTGCTCTTACTCATTTAATGCATCATTCTTGGAACAGAATAGGAATTAATTCTTCTCTGACTCCAATCACATACATATGATGAAAATAGCTTGTCTTTGGTCCAGAAGGACTTCTCAGTTTATAGCAGTCTCAAAATAGTTATCAACAACCATAAAACAAAGAGTTATTACAAAAACCATCGACCCTTAACTAATTGGTCGATGTCCTTATTTATAATATAAAATTCAACCGAAATTTATGGCTAAGTATAGTTTGAAATAAACAAAAAATTGCCACGTGGCGTTATCATCTAACAGTTTCTTCAACAGTCCACCTGAGATGTTTCTTGAAAAGGGTGACTCTTTTCATATTCATACCAGTTGATAAATAGTTTTTCACAAGTGTTGGCCCACGGAAATCTGTGTTGTTCCATTGGAGCTGCGTATATCCCCTTGATGTCTGTTGCATGCACCCGGTACTTTGTTAGACTGAAGTTTAATTGTTGAAGCATTGTTCGGGCTCTAATTTGATGTTCTGCGAACTATTGTACTTTCCCTGGCCTTGCATCGGTTATCTTTGTGAACTCTTTGGTCCAAAGTGAGTCATGTTCAGCATATAACTTGACCACTTCGCTCAGGTCGATAAACTTATCGTGGGTGACGAACTCGGGTAGCCCGATGTACTTCATTATTTTATTGATTTTATCCCAGTGCTTCTAGCATCTGGTCCATTATCCTTGGATTTCTTTATGTGGTTCTTGAGACATTTTAGCCCAGTATTCAACCAATCGCTTCATGCGATTGAGACTGTGTTTACCCACAAGCTAAATTCCATGTTCTTCCTTCTCTCAACCCTACTGGACTGCCTCAATGTACTCGAGCCTTTCTACCGCCTGTTGCGCTTTCTCATACCATCGCTCC
The DNA here is from genome assembly GCA_010110895.2 of Picea sitchensis. NCBI lineage: Eukaryota > Viridiplantae > Streptophyta > Pinopsida > Pinales > Pinaceae > Picea > Picea sitchensis. The sequence continues at coordinate 70,538 of SNQJ01S0006631.1, forward strand.
ATCTCCTTACATGTCGTGAATGCCATGAGAGTGTCCTCCTAGAATTCAGCTACATTCAAGATTAACATATGCCTTTCCTTCTTGAAATCATTGTAAACTCTATCGAACTCATCTTTCAGATACACCGCGGTCTACGTAGCACCCTTATAGTATTCGGCAAGATGGCGCAGGTGTTCGAGCTCCTTCAAGGTGTCGGCCAATTCCTTTTCATCCCTACTAGCTCTATCTTGGGCAGCATATAAGAGGGATTTTCCTACACTGATTAGTTCAGACGCACGGTTGTCTACAATGTTGATTAAGTTCTCCTCCGTGCTAATCAAGACGGATTGATCCAAAGTGATCCTTCGCTTCTTTGCGGTCCTTTGAATGATGGCCTTCCTCTTTTGATCATAGGAGATCACATAGATGTCTGCTACCTCATCTACCGTCTCTAGTATCTATTGATCACCCCATGTGAGGTTGTCTCCCCGGCCACCCACGGTGTATACATGTTCAAGAGTGGGCTCTTGAACCTCATTGTTTTGTCTTGTGGACCCGACCTCTATTTGTCGCTCATTGGAGATTTGGATATTGGGTGAAATAGAGATGTCGGGTACATGTTTGTTGCTTACTTGTCCGTCGGTTGTAGAACTTTTGATTTCCTTTTGTGATGATCATTTCTCAGTATCCTCCGGTTCAAGTTGATCATTTGGATTMTCTTTGGTTTCTGGCTCATCGGGTTATTTTTTGTCGAGGCCACCTTCGGCATATGTTTCCTTTTGTGAGACCTGCTTGTCTTGAACCTCGGGCTCAGGGGAAGGGGTTTTATCTGGACCTTCTTCCTCTTGGACCCGCACCGAGGTCTCGCGAGCAAGCTCTGGACTCTCGTCATCATTGTATATGTGTATAAGTGTGCTCAAGGGATTGGGCGCTTGTGTTTCTATCGACACCCAGCCTGTCTCTGGTTGAGATGCCCCTCCTTCCAAGGGATTGATAGGAAATGTTGTAGATTTAGGATTTCCTAACCCATTGGTGTTATCAGGAACTGTGGCACTAGGATCGCTTGACTCTATCAAGGCTCTTTGGACGGTAGTTGAAATCACAAGTCTTATGATAAGGTACGGGTCATATTGCATTCACTTCATTAGTAGTTGAGTTTGTTGGTATAAAAGTGTGCCCCTTACTTGTGTAGTTTGATCTTCAGGGAGATCCCTGATTTGTGTCGAGGATTCCTGATGAGCTCCCGCAGCCTCAATATCGTCTTGGGGATCTATTATTCCTTCCTCCAATTCATATTCTACTGCTCCTGCCAGGTGTCGGCCAATTTCTTGAATTGCCTACTCCAAATGCGTTGCCTTCTCTTCGTAGTTCATAGCTTTAAACCTAGTTCCTCGAGGATCATCCTTCCTAGTCACCACCTCATCCTAGTTTTGAGCATTTTCAGTGAAAATTTCATCTTTGAATCGGTCATGGGCATAAGGCCAACAAGATGATACATGTGACGCATGTTGTAAAACAAGGCCCTTGGGATCATGTTTGTGGAATCGGCGATTTTGGAACCGAAATTCTAACTGACCTAGCCCAAGTTGCTTAGCATGCATGATGTCCTTGACCATGCAGAAGCCAATATGAAACCCATACGGTATGAAATCTTGCTTCTTGTCCTTTACTAAAGTTGCTTTGTATCCCTGCAGGATGGTTTGATAGAAAATTTCCCCTAACACTAGTCGGTCAGGAACATAGATGGGTAATAAGTTGGGTGACCCCGTGGTGCCGAAAATCCTGATGTAGGTTTCTCTTTCATCTAAATACCAGTGACCAATTTTGGCTATAACCTTCTTTGCTTCGTCTGACAACCTAGGTAATTCTTTCTTGAAGAGCAAAAATTAAATGCGTGCAATAAACTGATCACAGATAATAGCATAGGATTTCTTGTACCTGTTTTCCCATAAGATGTTGAAGTATACATGGACCGCGAGCTCCGAAGAGTGCCAATTCAGGTTCATCCCAGAGAAAGCGTTCCTAGTGTAGATGGATTCCAATAGGTATGAGGCCATGTAGAAGGCAGGGGTATCTCCCTCCTTCGGAACCTGAGCCTGTCTTATGCAAGTGCTCAGCTATTTGGAGATGATGGCACCCCAATTGAAGCATGCGCCTGAAATGGAGACTGTAAAAGCTAGAGGCATCCAAGCTTCTGAAAATCGGGAGCAGTCCTTCTCCCCATGTAACCTGCAAAGTAGAGCCATGAGATATATGTATGGCTCCCTGAGATTGGTTGTTGGGTACCAGCCAGCAGTCTGGTTTGTGAATTTTTTGTCTTCCCTCCACCAAGATGCCTTGATTTTGTTGGTACCGTGTGATGCCTAGAAACTCAGGACAAAATCAGTGCTCAGTTTTAGCTTAGATTCCTTGAGCTTGTAGTAACTCTGAAATTCTGATGGCAGGAAAACCATGACGCATTTGTCGTTATCATCATTAATCATACATTTTTGTGCATCAATGTGGTCAATAAGACACTTCAAGAGCTCAATACAAGGAAAGACCGGAGACCAGCTTGCCACCATGTGAAAATAAGACCTAAGAATATTTGGGAGGACATTATTGTCGAGCTTCCTTGTCTAAGGGTCATTGTGTGGGGTATACTCGAGGGTTTATTCCCTCTTGATTTTCTTGAACACTTCTTCCGAGTGAAGAAAAATTGTCTTGGCTCCAATACTCGCCTCTGTATCTCCGAATGTTGGGGGCTAGACAAAGGGCTCCTTGGTGATGGTCTTAATTACAAAGACCGGCTTGGGAGGGAACTCTAATTGTCTTGCAACTATTCATGGAGATCCCTCTCCTACTTTTGGTTCTTGTAGCTTTGGCGCTCTTGGTGATTTCCTAGTGGAAGGCTTCTTCGAAGGCATTGTCCCTACAATTAAAACCCACCCTTTAAAAACATATATAGAGCAGCGTTGCGTGAGAACATATAAAATGGAGCGTAAAATCATTAAGCGGACTCATACCTATAATGCTTTCTAATATAACTGTTTAATACTCACTGGACTTTGGATGCTTCCTCCGAACTGTTAGCTTCACTCTTCTGTCTATTCTGAATTTCTTGTTGCGCAGAATGGGATCACACACAATGGCATGAAAATGATATAATTGGGGAGATACTATCACTCATATCAATTATTTAATACAAGTAATGAATGCAGATTTAAAATAAACCACTATCGGATTTATGCGGATAAATCTTGACTGGTTGACGACAGAGGCACGGATGGAGATGCATTGTATCGGCGAGTTTAACGGTTCTTTTTTATCCGCGCATGAGTCAGTAACTAATGCGCGATCCACGAATTAACTAATAATTGTAAATGTGGCGTACCTAACACATTCAGGGGTTAACACGTCACGTCACCCAGTGAATGGATTGGGGGTCGGATAGTATCTGTGTGTACTCCCGATACTATCCTTCTGATAAAACTTCTGACGTCGATGATATCAGGGATTGGTGATTGGGAGAAAGTTCAGGTGCATAGTCTATCAGTGGGTCATAAACTTTCATCTTCGGAAACGTTTCGGGGTTCGGTGGTCGGTGAAGTCATTATTATGCATGGCACTTACTATTATACTTATCTGTTGAAGCCAAAGGAATTGGTCTTCAGCAAAGTCCTTGTCGAGGCTTGTTCACATAAAGAAAAGCTGTCATCGACCGATGCCGATGAAGGTCGGCACTCGGCTACTTTGACTTCTCAAACGATTTTGTCATCTTTGAATTTTACCGATGTCGAACTTAGAGTAGTTGTTAAATCCCTTTGAAATTTAAGATGACTCTTTGTTGTATGTTTAAGCAAACTTTACTTAATTCAAACATGAAACACATAAGATAAGAGAAAGTATCAGTTTCATACCGAAGCGAAAACAGTAAAAAATGTAATATATCGGGTGGTACCCAAAAGGAAATGGTCCCAGACCTTTTAGGGTGTGTTTTGTGCTCAACATGTCGCTGACCATACCCTTAGTATTATGATAGATCCTGGTGCTACCGAGAGTTTCATCTCTAGGGAAGCGCTAAAAAGAATTAAGGTAAAGGTAGTTGAATATCATGCATTTAGCTCTGTAGAGATGGCTTCAAGAGACAAATAGAAGGTTGGAGGAAAGGTTACGGGTTGTACCTTTAAACTGGGAGAGTTTTTCACCAGGGCCAACCTAGACGTCATGATATTAGGATCTTATGACGTCGTGATCGGTATGGACTAGTTGGAATTGCATGAGCTGATACTCAACTGTAAGACAAAACGGTTGAGCTTGGTCGATGATGAGGGACAGAGACACGTGATTGTAGGTCGGAACTAGGTAGTTTCCCTGAGGTTCATCTCTTCATTGCAGTTACGGAAGAGCATGTGCAAGGGGTGTAAGCTTTATGCATTCCTTGCGTTAAACAAAAAAGGAGTTACCTGGGATGTCTCTAGAGAGGGAATTGGATTTTACCATAGACCTAAAATTGGGGACTGAACCAATAGCGATAACGCCTTATCGTATGTCAACCCTGAAGTTACGGGAGTTGAGAATGCAACTGAAGGATTTGTTGGACCTGGGACTTATACGTCCAAGTGTGTCACTGTGGGGCACTCCTGTTATTTTTGTACGAAAGAAGGATGGGTCGTGGAGACTCTGCATTGACTACCATCAATTAAACAAGGAAACGATCAAGAATCAGTATCCATTGTCGAGGATTGATGATCTATCCGATCAGATGAAGGGTGCAACGGTGTTTTCTAAGATCGAATTGCGATCAAGTTATCACCCGTTACGGATCAAGGAGGATGATGTCCCTAAGACTGCCTTTAAGACAAGGTTTGGACATTACGAGTTTATTATTTTACCATTTGGAATGACAAACGCCCCAGGGGTATTTATGATTTTGATGAACAGGGTGTTCCGCGAGTATTTGAACAAGTTCGTCCAAGTATTCATTGACGATATTTTGATTTACTCTCAGACGATGGAGGATCATGAAAAGCACTTGTGCTTGGTACTATAGTGTCTACAAGAGCACAAATTGTATGGGAAATTTTCCAAATGCTTGTTTTATCAATCGAAGATTCACCACTTAGGGCATGTCATCTCCGGCGAAGGTATCGTCATGGATCCAGCAAAGGCCTAGGCTATTATGGAATGTCCTGCACTGATGAATGTCCTAGAAGTGTGTAGCTTCATGGATTTAGTAGGATACTATCGACGATTCTTCGAGGGATTTTCGAAGATAGCAAATCCAATTACGAAATTTCAAAAGAAGAACACGAAGTTTGTTTGGACCGAGAAATGCACGGAGGCATTTCGGACTACAACACATCTTTACGCAAAGTGACCTGAATGTGTGACAATGGCGTTGGTCATAATTGCTTAGCGAATATGATTTAGAGATTACTTACATAAAAGGAACAGTGAATCGAGTGGAAGATGCATTGAGTCGGAGACCACGCATCTTTTCGGTGTTGCCTCTTTAGATGAATCTACATGAAAAAATTCTAAATTTACAGCACGATGATGACTGGTACAAAGAGGTCAAGGATTTTATCAGACAAAAGACAATGATGGTACCAATATTTGAAGGATTTACATTTGAAGAAAATGGATTATTGAGGTTTAAAAATAGAATTTAYGTGCCACCAAACGACGAGTTGAGGAGTTTGGTCCTAAACGAGGCTCACAGAGTAGTGTACATGGCTCACCCGGGGGTCACAAAGATGAGGGCAGACCTTAAACCCTTATTCTTTTGGAAAGGAATGAAGGCAGACATAGTCAACTATGTGTCCAACTACCTAGAATGTCAGCAGGTAAAGGCTGAACATAAACATCCATTAGGATTACTACAGCCACACGCTATTATGCAATCAAAATGGGAGGTCATTTCGATGGATTTCATTGTTGGATTTCCACTGACGACAAGGAGACACAACTCACGTTTTGTGGTAGTCGACACTCTAACAAAGAGTGTTCATTTTATTCTTGTGCGTACGATGTATCAGGCACCTAACATAGCTATAGTTTTCATCAATGAGATTGTGAGGCTGCATGGCATGCCTAAGAGGATTATATCTGATCAAGGATCGGTGTTTACCGGACGATTTTGGACTAGTTTCCAAGAGGCCTTGGGAACCCAACTTAACTTTAGTAATGTGTATCACCCGGAGACTGATGGATAGACCGAAGGAACAAACCAAATCTTGGAAGACATGTTGTGCATGTACATGATGTACCAACAGAAGCATTGGGAAGAATTATTTCCACTGGTGGAATTCACATATAACAACAGTTACCAAAGCACCATTAAGATGGCGCCTTTCGAGTTTCTTTACGGGAAACCATGTCGGATGCCTTTGAGTTGGGAGCGGCTTGAGGATAGGTTCCTAGTGGGACCAGAAGCAATCCAAGAAATGGAAGATCAAATGCTAACAATAAGACAACGGATCAAAGAAGCGCGATATCGGCAGAAGAGTTATGTCGATGCGCAGCGTGTCGACTGTAGTTACGAAGTTGGCAATTGAGTCTTCTTACAGGTAAAATTGCATAAGAGTTCGATCAAATTTGGAAAGGGAGCTAAACTCTCTCCTAGGTTCATGGGACCTTTTGATATTGTGGAAAGGAAGGTGCCCATGGCCTATCGACTAGCATTGTCTGATTCTTTGAGGCGTATGCACAATGTTTTTCATGTATCTGTTTTGAGACATTATATTAGTGATCCTACACATGTTATTGACATGAGTTCCTTTAAAGTATCGGACGAGGGGGCGCTCATGGCTGAACCGATCCGCATCCTGGATCATCGCATTCAACAGCAATGGCATCGAACAGTAGATCAGGTCAAGGTCCAGTGGGACAACCATAGTCTGCACTCAGCGACCTGGGAGGACTCATATGATATGCGCCAATAGTTTCCATTTTGTTTGATAGATATACTTATGATATTGTGATAAACATTATTTCATCACTTATATACTGTGAAACTTCGGGATGAAGTTTAGACCAAAAGGGGGTGTATGTAACATCCAGCTCTTGCGCGCAATGAGTGAACTTATTCTATGAGGACACTTGCTTGCAAGTGATCCAGATTATTATACTATTGGTTGTTGATTGTGATTATGAGGCATTATGATATGATGACATGTTATTTTGTTATATTGATATACACAGGTGATATTGACTTGTTTCTCCTGAGTGTGCGGGATTTTGAACCTCGACGATGCAGAGGCATCGATGAAACCCTTGGACTCTAGATCGAGTCAGGGAGTGGACTATTGGAGTTTGATTGTGTATATATGACGTATGTGCATCTGATTAAATGTTATGATTATGGATTTTATTTTGACATGATTCATTGATGATGCAAGATGATGATAGCTTTCCGACCAGACTCACATGTGGAGTAGAGGGGCCACACATGACTACCAGAGACGTTGAGGGAGAGGTGTGGACAGCAACCCTGCCACAGCCTACTAGCACTCTCATCATTGATTGAAATGTAGGTTAACGACTACCTAGTTCGATAAGGACCATGATGTCGTGAGGGTAGACTACGGCAGTTGCTCACGATGATTCTAAGGGGTGTGCATTAAGGCAGGGGCCTTATTCCTTAGAGGCCCTTAGTTTCCCACGAGATCACCTGGCGGAGTATTGACTCAAGGGTTTTTTGATGTCTACCAAGTCAGTCAAATAGCGAGTGGCACCCTTGGAGAACGTAGTGCGTCCTGAAGGGCATGTTGCGCAAGAAAAATGGAAAGAGGCGAGTGGCACCCTTGGATCACATAGTGCTTCCTGAAGGCAATGTCGCGCAAGGGAAACTACATGAGGCCAGTGGCACCCTTGGAACACCTAGTGCATCCTGAAGGGAACATCATGTTGTTAACTAATAAATGAATAAACCTAGATGGCCTTAGAATGAATGATGTGACCATAAAGTTTTAAAAACAATTTCCCTAATAAAAAATGTCGCCCAACCTAGGAAAATAAAATCTAGGTCTAAGTGATACTTGCGGTAAAAATAAATAAATAATACTAATAATCATCATTAAACATGTGACAAGAAGGGGGTAAGCAATTCAATTAATTTATAAAAAATCAAATTACTTTGGGGGAGTAATTTTTAAAAAATGAAATAATTGTTTTGTTACTTATGCTAATCAAAAATTTATTAATTAAAAAGAAAAAAGGGGGAAAAGGTATTTTTCTACACTTGCTAATTTGAGTTTTAGATCAAATGGGAAAAGAGGGAAACTTAAAAGAATTAGGAAACTAAGGGGAAAAGGGGAAACATAAGGAAAAAAGCAAAATGACTGACTTAGTAAGGAACCTTGCCTTTAAGAACTTTCTAAATTGAACTCAACTAGGAATTTAGTAAGGGCGTAAGTCATTAAAATGTGTAAGGGAATATGGGGACACCTAGGAGCGAATCTAGGAATGATTTTAGGCGGGTGAAGGAAATAGGATTAATTAAATAATTAATTAAATTAATTTATGGTGCAATGAAGGGGATGGGTGACATGTGTATGGGGAGGATTTTTCTGAATTAAATTATTGAACATTAAATTAAATGGGAAATTGGGAAAGAAAACAATTAGAAACTCTATATAAAGGAGGGAGGAGGAGGAGGAGGATGGATCTCTTCCTTTATGTGTAACGTTATGCTGCAGAATTTTTGATTTGATTGAATTGTCTTGTGGGAGTTGGGATACCCATCTCGGTGAGGAGTGGTATCTCGGACTTGTGAGGTGATTTGGGAGCTAGTTGTTCTCTGGTTGAGTGTGTGTGGTCCCTTTACGGATTGGGGGGATAATGGGGAATAAGATTACCCCTAGTGTTGGTTGGGAGGTACCGGTGAAGTCTCATCGATCGACAAGCGGGAGTTGGACGGATCGCACGAGACAACGACTCGGAGCGGTCGACTTGGGCTACAATACGCAAGCATTTATTTTGAATGGTATATTAATATTGATCTTGTGCTTTCATTCTGTACTTTTAGTTGTGTAAAAAAAGTGTTTTACTTAGAAATTTAATCAAGAACTTAAATTCACCATAGCCTTAAGCTCATTGCTTGAATTGATTCCCTTGGCAATCGATCCCTGAATGTTGTGACTATCCTATTGGTTTTATTGATTTTTGTGAAGAGTTTGTGCTTTATACTTCATCCTCAACCCTAGATCATCAGTCCACGCCTAAGCAGTCGACCAGGAGTCGGATCGACGATCGTCACTTCGGTGTTAATAGACCTATAGATCCTAATGCCCTACTTTTCTGTGCATGGATGATGAGCGAAGGATGTTTTTCCCAACCATATACCCTTACATTCTCTGCATTGATTGATTCTTGTCTGAATGATTTTCCGTGTGCTTCCTTGTGATTGATTACCTTTGAGTCCCTTTATCTCTGCACATAATCCAACCCAGAAATAAACGATGCATTTCATTTCACCTATGTTTTCTTGAAATATTCTCTATGCGCTTCATCTCGGATCGACTCCTTGGCATTTTATCTCAACAAAAATGTGGTTTTTAAATGCCCATGAATTGCTTCATGATCAATCAATTGGTGTTACCCTTGATGTTAATATAAATTTTTCTTCTCCGACATTCAGATCATTGCTTAAGATCACATACACCGAACCCATTGACGTGGTCATATTGTTGTTATATGCTTTCTTGTTTATGAAGTTAAAGGCCCAGTTCTTGCTCACGATTTTAATGGCATAAATGCCCAGAACTTACACACGATTTTCTGAGAGAATCTGCGTTATCGGCGATATCATTTTTATACTCTATGATTTCTAGTTTGTGGCTCATCATTTGTCATGTTTTTAACTCAGCCAATTCCATGGTGTAACTCAACATTTAGCATATGTAACTCTATGGATTCCTTTAAATGGACAGCGTTTGACATGGTTGTGTTTTGGGTATGTAATAATGGATAGCGATTTTAAGCATCACTACCAATTTTAATTTATGACAGACAGCACCTCTTAAATGTATAACTACTCTTTGTTTTAGATTATTACTGCGAATTTTATTGAGCACAGAGATTTATATATATCAAAATTTTACTTTGGAATGACAGTGAATATTTAATGTTATTTTCCCAGCTCTTTGATTGTTGAAATTCTTAGCGTTAATACTAATGAATGCTAGCGTTTTTGCTTATATATATTGACTACGAGTTTATGCAGCTATATGATTTCCCAGCCACCAAATTATACAGACATCAACTTTATTTCATGTGTTATATTATTGAGCGCTCACATAGCGTTTTACCCTTTATTATATAGTGATACCCCGTGTGGATGAGACAGTGATTTCATTGATCTATTAGACGGCAAGGTCACTTGCTAATGGACAATGATTGATGCATAGATTGGACAGTATAGTGATCACGACCTCAAGGTTCACGGTTGTAGCGAGTTGTTTGGTAGCTAATCACATTCGAAATTCAAACATTACTACTCAGATTCCATGCTATTGAATTAACTAATACCACACAGTAAATTTATAGTTGATTGATTTGCATTTATGATAAACAAATTTTATTGCCTTTGAAATTATTTATTACTACCCAGACAAATGGATTTGCTAATTAAATTGCAGTTAAAACCCGGATCTGTAGCGCAACTTTAACACAACCATTTAATGTTTTACTGCCATCAAATTAATGACTTTACTGTAGAGTTAATTTTTTTAATGTAAGAAATTGTGATTTTAATCCTTGTTGAATAATGCCCGCCCTTAACGTTGTTTATTTTTCTTGTTGTATAACGTCCTAGTTGTATCATGCCCTTGTTGAATGACGTCCTTGCTTAGTCGTGGTTGTAGACGTCTTGTTTTATAACGCTTCTCATTAACATTGGCTTAACACTGCTAGAACCGTGGGGAATTTCTTGGAATTTAATTTGGTTCTAGATTAAGTAGAATGGTTGAAATGGCTTGTATTATAGTGTGTTGTATTGAACTAAATTTCCAGATATTAGTGGAGTCTATGGGTGCATTTTAATTTCTGGATTATAATAGTGTTGATGAAACTCATTTCAATTTCCATATTTTAGTGGAGTCTATGGGTTGATTTCATTTATGGATAATAGTAGTATTGATGGAGTTCATGTTTATAGTAGAGGTGATGAAATTTTATTTCAACTCTAGAGTATAGTAGACTGATCATTTAAAATAAGAATTGGAATCTTCTAATTGACTCGTCTAGTCTTGTTCTTAATGAAGGATAATTTAAATAGAAGTCCCCTTCTTGGTTGGTTCCTTGCTTAAATTGATTTGGAAAAATTTAAGGACTTATAATAAGTTAAGGGATTATAAAAACTTGAAGGGAAGATATGTGATATCGGAAGATGTTATAGGTTTTTATTGTAGTTAGAGACTGGTTACTATGTGATGATTGAGTCCTTGACGATAAATTTATTACTGACTTACTTCTAGATGTTGCGCAAATTGAAGGTATCGTGTAGCCACCCGACGTATTGTGCTTCATGTATATTAGAGCGTCTTCGTCTAACGACGTCGTATAATGTTCGGGTGTGCAAGTTGGATTTCAGGCTAGTGGGATTTTGTTGGATGGAAGGTTTAGACTGGTTTGGTTTGTGCGCCAAAGAGGTATCTAGTTATTGGTCGTCGAGGTCATTGTGTCAGGGGTTGATGTTGTCCCTTAGATTGTAGGCGTTGTCGTGGTTGTGTCGGGCGGGTAGTCGTTTCCATCTGTCTTGATTTTCGCATGTTTCACCCAATTACTCGATGTGCTAGCGTGTTGAGTCGTTGTTGTCTGTAGCCTTATCTGCGTGCATGTGTTCCCTATTAGGGTGTGTGGTACAACTGTTGTCGTCTTTTCCTTCCTGCCTAAAAAAAAAAAAAAAAATTGCACCTTCCGCTTCGCTTGTAGTCGTAACGATTGGGGTCGTTACACTACTCACATATGAGATTGTTAATTTCAATGTACATAATTAATTAGTGGATTATAGTGCATCTTACAACATCATGCCTTATGTTATTCCTGAAATTTACTTTAGGCTCATAGAATAATGTCAGGCATCCAAAATTTAACAGAATTTTTTTTATAGTGTTTTTCTACCTTCAGTTTTAAGATGAAACTTCAAATGAGTTTAATGATTAGAAACCGTAGAGGCAGTGTCTCTTTCTTTGAGTCTTTTATAAATATTGAATATATGAAAAGTAGAATTGATTAACAAAAAATGTAAAAATAAAGTAAGGTATCTAATATTGATAAATCTTACCTTATCCGTAGTGGAAGAATTATTTAAGATGAGTCTTTTAAAGAAGAATTTAAATAAGGAGATTCTCACAGATACAAGTCTTGTTTTACTCACAGTATAAACAGAGGAAAAATTGTAGCTGAACAAACTTCTGATTATATGGACCACGGTAGATGTGTTCTCTGGTAATCACTTCCATCTGTTGCATATCATTATGTGATTGTTCAATCAAAATATTCTTTCGGTCAAATTGTTTTCTCAAATTATCCATTGACCACAAGTTAGCAGTTGCAAAATCTCCTAGTGAATCTGCAACTTCTTTTTTGAATTCAAGGTCACTCTGTCCATGTCCATCATATATCATTTTTTGTTTTATGGTAATTCCTCCCTCCTTTTGTCGAGATTCCCTTCGTATGGTAGTCTTCCTTTTATTCTTGAAAAATAAATCTGATTCAAAGGAATATCTTTAGACTCAATAGGTGTCAAGTCATCTATATTGATAACCTCTAAACAAGTTAAATCAAAACTTGTTGCTAGGGGAGTCAAAGATGGTATGGAAAAAATAAGTTAAGTGGACCCTCCTTTATTTGTGGTATCTTTCACTAGAGTTTCAGTGTTTGGAAATGACAGAGGACAATTGTACCCCTGCTTCATAAAAGCTTCAAATAATGCAAATAATTCTTGATCACTTTTACCTGGTATGGATATTCCTGTAATTATTTCATCTTCGAACAATGTTTCTGGTGTCTTTTCCACTTCCCTAGTTTTGTCTTCGGGCAAGTCATGTTGCTTGAGCTCTGCTGATTTTTCCACCCGTGAAGTTGGATTAAGCCTTTTTTCTTCCTACAAGACTTTAGGTAGGTTGTTCCTTCTGTTCTTTTGAAAACTGAGGAAACCTGATTGTTGTTCTTGAGGAAGTCTTTTAAATATAGATACAACTTCATCATATGATCTAACTCCTCTGAAAAAATCATCATAGGGTGAATCTTCATGGATGTATCTCTTCATGTTGAATTGAGCTAAATGATTTTCAAATACCCTATGTGGATCATGCCTTTTGTATTCAATTTCAACCAATTTAATTTCTTCTAAGGTCAAAGCCTCCACCTTAGCATGTCCAAAGTCAGATAATGAGAATATACCAACATGTATGGGAAAGGTTGGCCAAACTCTTTTCTGTACGGCCTTCGGCTCTTTGGTAATGCATGTTGAAATTGTTTGATAGGATACTTCTATGCAAACAAGTATGTCTGGTAGGAATCTGGGAAGAGAATGTGGAGATTTTAAACAACCAAAAACTTTGATGTAAGAGAAGCTTTCCTCAATGTACCAATCTGCAAAGGCACCTAAATTCCCAATAATTTGTTCTGAAATTTCAAGGGGGGGTGACCATAGATAATTTCATGAATTGGAGTAACCACATTGTGACAAATTTCATAAAAAGAATCCTTTTCATTTTCCTCCCATAATTTAGAATGATAGAAATGTATGGGTTCAGTGACAGTCGGAGTCCAACTCCAATTCATAAGAGGAAATGGGGTTCTGAAACAAATTGCATCCATAATATATGTGGATATGTAGAAAGGAGCATGTTCTACTTTAGACTTCTGAGTTTTGTAATCCCCGATTTGTTTAGCTAGGCTATCTGACAGCAGTTTTCCCCAATCAAAAGTATATCCCTTAGCAACTTCATGAATTATAGGAACCCACTCTATGGTAAAGTGCGTAGGATATTTCTTTCCAAACATTCTACAAAGCATCATGGAAATGTAAAAAATATGGGCATCACAAGAGGTTGTAGAATATATATATCATGGCTATCAGTTTTGAATTTATTTTGATTTCCCCACCGGGATTTTACTATATCATGAATATTTATGCCATATTTTTTGCATTCATCATCCTTAAACTTCATTATAAATGATGCATTATAATTATATTTGGGGTTGGGGGTTAATTTCTACATTACATGAATGTCCTCAGGTCAAAAAGAACCGACAATGTTCTTCTGGTGATTGTACATGGTTCTCGTCGGGATATCCACATGCTCTAAGGCCCAGCTTATCATATCAGTATACGGCATTAATTTCGACCGAGCCACAACTCTGTGAAGTTTTGACTTAGCCACCTGAATTAGCTTGGTTGAAAATGACTCATCTCCTTCTCCAGCTTAATCATCAGAACAGAGAGAAATTTCTTGCCTAAAATGTCATAAACCTGCTTCCATGATTTAATAGTGTCTGTCAGTCGAGAGGTAGTATCGGAAAGAATGTCTGCATTTGGGTTTGACTCCTCAGTAAATTAATCTTGTTGCTTTCTTGCTTTATGTGATGCCATGATTTCCAAATGTTGATGTTAACCCTCCTATGAGAAGTAAAAATCTGTAAATTCAAACGACTGAACGCGAAGGTTTTGGATGTTAATGGTAAAATTATATGAAGTTTGAAATATCTTTATTTAAAGAAATGCTAATCACTAAATATCCTCTTATTAATATATTAACAAAGTAATCATACCAAATCTGTCAAATTTATTACCTAGCGGTCACAAGATTTTCCCAATCTTTTACCCTAGCCATGTTAAATACACTTTTAATGATCGTAATTAAGATAAGGTATTTCGGCGGTTCGACATTCGGGAGTTTTGAATGTGGAATAATAGATATCTCTCGAAGTTCGAATTCACAAAGCAATTAGTCAACCCTTAGTTATTGTTTTTTTTAATTGATCACCGCTTAAGGTTACTTTAACTTTAAGTGCTTCAGAACTCTGGGACTCCGGAGCTCCAAGGCTTCCTGAGTGTCCATTAGCGGCGAATAGAGTTTCCCTAAAGTTTGAATTTGTGGAGTGATTACTTACCGTTAATCACACCTATCTAAACCCTTTTATCCCATTAATATTTAGTGATTTATTATAACGAGCATTCGGGTGCTCCGACGCTTGTTTGAATTTTTTCTTGATTGATATCCCGAAGGAAAATATCTTGGAGTGATGTGGAAGTAATGATGTCCCTGTTGATGACATGTCATAAAAATTGAGTGACAAGTGTCACCTGAAATCGTGTGAATGATGTGACTAAGGTGCTCAATAATGAGTGCCACGTGTCAGCACAAGTAAATATTGGCAGGTGGCATATGACGCATCGGTTGATTTATTTCAAAATATTTTTGCGGGAATTCATGTCTTTGAGAATCCGGAGCTTTGCGACTTCGGGATTTTTTAAGGCTTTGAACATTTTGAGCTTGATCTCCTGAATCGTGAAGTCTCGAAGTGAACTTCTTACTTCTCTTTTGCTTAAACCTTTTTGAAATTCTAGAACTCTAAAGTTGTGGGAACTGTCGATCCAGATGACTGCTAATTTTTTAATGGTTGGTATTTGATGCACCATGTCAAGATGTAAAGGAAACATCTTTTATTCTAAAAAATTATATTCCTACGTTTTCAAAATTTATTTTGAAAAGACCAAAACAAAAGGATTTCAAAATTTGATTTTTATTTGAAATTTTCTATAATGTTCTAACACCTTACTTAGTCTGCCAAAGAATAAATGTTGTCCCACAATTGACTACCACAAGGATCATACAATTAGATAGGTCAAATGTTAAAATAATATGGGATCTTAAAGATGTCATGATTAAACTTGCATCTAATCCTAGAGTTCATCGGTTTATTGACATTATTGTTGACGATATTCCAGAAAGCTATTGTTTATTGTTGAGTAGGGAATGGTTTGTTAAGCTTCAAGGTTATTTGTCTACAGATTGGTCCCACTTATGGCTCTCATACAAAGGTAATCCAAATAATAAATGGGTGAACATTGAGGCTCATATAAAACATACGGTAATTGAAATTGAAGGTAAGAACGAGCTTGTAAGCTTCGCCCATACTTTTTGGGTAATTGTTTTTTAAAAATTGAACATGGTTGTTATGAATTAGCCATATGAAATTCAAACAAACACCTAGTCTGAACTCCTTCCATGTGATCATAATGATGATAATGTTTTTATTATATTAAAACAATTAGGTTATTGTGTGATTAACCCACCTATACATACTAACATATGGACTATGTTCTTTGATAGCTCCAAATCTCAGGAAGGAGTCGGGG
Source organism: Picea sitchensis (assembly GCA_010110895.2). Classification (NCBI taxonomy): domain Eukaryota; kingdom Viridiplantae; phylum Streptophyta; class Pinopsida; order Pinales; family Pinaceae; genus Picea; species Picea sitchensis. The sequence continues at coordinate 86,871 of SNQJ01S0006631.1, forward strand.
CAGGATGTATTCTTATTGATCTAGAACATCTTAAAACTCTCATATCATGTATTCTTATTGATCTAGAACATCTTAAAACTCTCATATCATGTCTCTTAGTTTTTTAATGCACCAACAATACCATTGAATATCAATCCTTGGTCCAAGGCCTGAAAAAATCCATCGACCTTAAGGTAAAATTCCTTCGAGTATTTGGTGATTCAAAGATAATTGTCGGACAAGAAACATTGTTCATTGCCTATCTCCCCACTCGAAAGGTTATCAACAAGAGGTATGGAACCTACTCTATTCCTTTGAATATTTTAATATGGATTCTATACCTCATTTTCAAAATGTTGTTGCAGACATTTTGGTGAATGTAGCCTCTAAATTCACGCCTCTTAATGATGGTTTTTATGTTGAAATTATGTCTAGGCCTTCTATACTAGACAATGTCACGAACTAAAGGGTATTCAAAAATGATACTTAGATCATAGATTTCCTTACCAGCTCAGACATCTTCCAAGACTCTGTAATAGATGATGGAGCACATGAAAAATATTCTTTAGAACTATCGATATGAAACAAGTAAGGTGAAAGTAAATTGCATTCCAAGAAATGGGTTATCTCTTTAAAAGTTGTTTGACCTTCAAACTAAGTTCAGGAAACCAATGAATCCAAAAACAAATAGCTCTACAATGATGCATTTCATGGTGAACCTAGGGACCCCTTAGTAGTCCAAATACATCAATCTAGGCTTTTTTTGTTCACAGACAGAGAAACATACATTCATGCAAGTTTTCAAGAGAAATAGTGATGTATTTTCCTGGACATATGAATATTTGAATACCTATGAGACCAGTATCATTCAACACACGATTCCTATCAAAGAATGTGTCAATATATTTCAGTAGAAGTTAAGGAAAATACATCTGACTCTTGAATCACTCATTCAGAAAGAACTAAATAAGTTGTTAGATGTCTAGATCATCTTCAAAGTTTGTCACTCAACCTGGGTGTCTAATATGGTGTCTTCTAGGAAGAAGTCGGGGGAAATCAGAATTTGCATAGATTTATAACATATGAACCAGACCTCCGATAAAGAAAACTATCCAATTCCCCCTATGGAACAAATCCATCAACTTGTCTTTGGTTCTGAAATGTTTTCTTTGTTAGATGGGTTTTTGGGTTACAATCAGGTTCTCGTAGCATAACCATAACGGTTAAATACCACCTTTAGGACTAAGTGGGGAACATATGCATATTGTCAAACACCCTTCGATATAATAAGCATTGGTGCTACCTTTCAAATGGAAATGGACATATATTTAAAAGGTCTAATCAATCATAGCATGGTGATCTGTCTTGACGATGTTTCTATTTATTCAAAACAAAGGGTTGATGACCCCAAACATTTGAAGCAGATATTCGAAAGATGCAGAAAATACGGTATCAATTTAGACCCCAAGAATAGCATCTTTGATGTTTCAGAATGAAGTTTGTTGGCTCATGTTATTTCTAAGGATGGGATTTCCATGGACCCAGAACGAACTAAATCTATTATGCAAATCCCACCACCACATAACAAAAATTCCATGTAGTCCTTTTTTGGAAAGATCAATTTTGTAAGAATATTTGTTCTGAATTTTGTCGAAATAGTTAAGCCTCTTCAGTGGGTGATAAATATAGATGTTCAATTTAAATGGAAATATGTTGAAAATGAGTCCTTTGAGAATATCAAGCCACCATAACAGTTGTGCCTTCTTTACAAAGTCCAGATTTTACTAAGGACTTCCTGTTGTATATTTCTTCTTCTGAACACTCTCTTGCAGCAGTGCTCACACAAAAGGACGAGAAAGGGAATGAGTGCCCCATCACATTCATGAGAATTGAATTACAAGGTATTGAACTAAATTACCCATCGATGGACAAGAAATATTTTACTGTCCACAAAGACATCAAATAGTTCAGACCATATATTTTGAATAACCATACGAAAGTGATTGTCCCTCACCCAGAGGTCAGATCTCTCTTTATGTAGAGGGAGTTATGAGAGAGACAAGGAAATTGGATGACTGATATATAGGAATATGACCTTGAATTTAAACTATAAAATATCATTAAAGGTCAAGGCCTCTGTAAATTGGCAACTAAAATCACAAATTTGGAAGATCAAGAAGAAGATGGGTGGCAAGAGAAACCAACTCTCTACACTCAACAAGTTTCTTATGTCCCATCAATTGAAAATTTGTGTTACAATGACCTCAAGTACAATATTTAGCATGGCACAGCTCTGAACCATATCAATTCCAAACAAAAGAGAGTGTTGAGGATGAAATATATATAGTATCAATTGGTTCATGGTATATTGTTCAGAAAAAATTATGACAGAGTCCTACTGCGTTGTCTTGAAAAGCAAGATGCCAGAAAATTTCTTAAAGATATGCATGATGGACCATTTGGAGGCCATTTTTTGGGTGACACCACCACTCACAAGATATTGAGAGCTAGATAATATTGCTTGACATTATTCAAGGATGATCACGCCTATTCTCGAAGTTGTGAAACTTGCCAAAAGTCTCCTGGAAGATAGCACAAGGCAGTTATTTTGCTTCAGCCTATCATTGTTGAAGAGCCCTTCGAACAATGGGGGATGGATATTATCGATGAGATAAATCCTCACTCATACAAGAATCACAAGTGTATTCCAGTTGCTACTAATTATTTTACACGATGGACTGAAGTGGTAACACTGACCAAAGTAAATGACTAAATGGTAATAAAGTTTCTTGAATAGCACATCATAACCAGGTTTGGAGTGTCTAAATCTCTTGTATTGGATAACACAACATACTTTTCATCATTTAAATTGACCAAGTTTTATTTAGAAAAAGGAATCAAATTAAAGTATGCATCCAACTACTATCATTGTGGCAATGGCTTAGTTGAATCTACAAACAAGAATATGATATGCATTCTTAAACGAACTTTGGTCTAACAGTAAAGAAAATGGCATAATGCACTACCCAATGCCCATTGGGATTATCATGTCACCTCCAAGGATTCCATAGGGACCTCTCCTTACTTCCTTGTCTATGGAAAAGAAGTTATCCTTCCTTAAAATATGTATCTTCCTTCCCTTCATCTTAAACAACAATCACATGGGAGAGAGTGCCTCATCATCCAAATATGCATCGATACCTTGTTGAATCTAGAAGAGAATTGCTCTAAGGCTAGAACCAAATTTGAATCTCACCAACAAACTGTTAAATGTTAGTTTGATAAAACTTTTACTAGTGAGAAAGACTTTCAGTTTGGTGACCTAGTCCTCAAATGGGACAAGTTGCATGAAGATAAAGGAAAACATTCAAAGTTTCAGCAATTGTGGTTTGGCCCTTTCGTGATCAAAGAGAATATTGACCTAGGAATGTACCATTTGCAAAATATCGAAGGGGTTGTAGACCTCGTCCCTGTCAATGGAAAAATCCTAAAGAATTACACATGTTATCCCTTGAGGTGCCTTCCTCCTTGCACATAAATAAGAGTTTGATTTTTCATCTTGATTGTTTGCTCAGTTCTACTTTACCTTTTTTTTCGTGTTTCTAGTTTTATTTTATGCTTTGAATTTTTTTTGCTTTTTGGTTTTAATTTTCTCTCTTGAAAATTATCACCTTGGATTCCTTAGAAGTTTGATGGCTTGAACCTAAACATCTCTTGAAATGAAATATATTTGGTGTCAAAAGCTTATGAATCTATATTTTGGCTTCTATACATAACTTCATTCTTATCTGTATAGCATTGTTGTGCATGATTTCAAGTCATACTTAGTGGTTGAACATAGTTTATCAGCATACAAGAATTGTATTCTTAAAATGTAACAAGGAATGAAACCAAGGGTCATGTCTAAGAACATATTATGTGTTTCTCTGAAACTAAGGAGAAATGGTCTCGGAAAGACATGCGTAGTACTCTAGGGCATGTTACTTAGGGAGTTTGTTCTCTGCAATTAAGTTGGAAAATATCGTCTTCATAGGTGTCATCACTCATGCATTTAAAGGAAGGTTGGAATCCCCCCATCCACCTCTCTCTGAATATAAGAGAATCAAATTGTAAAAGGTAAAGGCTTGGGGAAAGGCATTCCAAATCATATCGGACATGCAAGTATCTTTGTCGAGGCTATGGATGCTCACTAGAAGCGAAGCAAGAATTGTGACACCGAGGTGACTTCGTCGGGGCTATGGACACTCGGCAACATTGGAGAAACACCAGAGAAATGCATAAGCAACTTGTATTTTCATCATTTCTGGTGTCTCATTTCACTGTTGTACCCATGCCTTCCTTAAGCTAATTATGTTTGAAGAGGTTATATCTTGGTAATAAATATATTTTGGGAATGGTTTAACTTCTTCTTTATATCATTCAAACTTTGTCTCGTCAAAATATGCATTTTAAAACGTTGTGGGACCTACTCTTTCTCTCTTGGGTCATCCATCACATGTGCTTCCATTCTCAAAAACAATTGTTTAGATACCACTCTACAGAGATTCCTAGTTACGCCTAATGTGTCACCATTTGTTATGTCAGGCATCACAACCTCCCTTTTTCTTTTATTTTTTCTTGTAAATCCTCCTCTCCAAGAAAATGGGACCCATCTTGTTTTCTATAAGAGCCTCTTGACTTGAAAATTTTCCGAAATGATTGATCTTTGTTTGCCTTTTTGTCAATAGGTCACCCTATTTTGGATTTGCTTTGGGTTGAATATATTGCTCCAATACTTAGACAAATCTTGAAAAAAAAACATTCTCTGGATATCAAACGAGTTCTTTCTAACTCCTTTGATGAATTCTGTAGGATTTGCCCTTAAGTTCTTTGGTATATATCAGAGGGCTTCCCACAAAGTATTTTTGGATTCTAAATCAGCAATCGGCGAACTTGATCCTAACTAATATGGTTGAACCGGAGGAGTTCTTCGAAACTCCTCCAATGTCTTGAAGAACCGGTGTACTTCGCACAAATGTTGACGAAATGAAAATAGTGTAATCGGAGCGCTTCTCGGTAACTCCTCTAGTCATAACTGGAGCTCTTCACACAAACATCTCTGGTGGGACCAAAGAACTTATCAAAAATCTCTCCAATGCATCGAACCGAGTTAACAATAAAGCCTCTAGTCTCACTGGAGGAATTTGCATTAACGCCTCCGGTGCACACCGGAGATTTTCCCACCATGTCTTCTAGTGCATATCGGGGATCTTCCCATCAACACCTATGGTTCTCACCGGAGGGATTTACAAAATTTCCTTCGATAAATTTTTGAACACCCTGGGTGACCTCAAACCATGTGCCTCACCTATAAAAGGGAGTGTCTTCGTTCATTATTTTTCATTGTTTGCTCATTGTTTAAGAGAGAAAGAGGAGCGCTAACAAGATATCAGAAGCTCGAGATTTCTTCTTCCTGAACCTACCTTCACCATCCACGTGTCAATACTATCCAAGTATGCCCTAATTTCTCCTTAAATTTTGTTTATATATCATTTAATGGTTAGGAGTAGGGCCTATCCTCAAATTTGAGGCCTCCTATTCCTCCATATTTCCCCTCAGCATCACCTTTTATGACTTGTAGATCGTACCCTAACCCTGCTCCACCTCAGACCCATAACCCCATGAGTCAAAACTTGGACTTAGCATTGAACCCAGCGAGGATGGAACCATAGGGACCTTAACCAGCTACCTCCTCTCTGGGAAACTATACCAATCTTGACCTTCCTTGCGCCCGTATAAACCACAAAGCCCTATCATTATGCTTGAAATTCCATCTATAAACCCCATTTCCATGGCAATTGAGTCTGTTGAGAACGGAATACCAGAGTCACCTAAACCCTAGATATCGCCCTTGCGCATCCTTATCACTAGAGTTATACGCCAATATTGGTGAGAATCGAACCCAAACCATAGGATCATGGGCCTCTGTCACTTAATCCCTAAAACTTGACCAAAGATTCTTTTTAGACTTAGCCAATATTTCAAGTGACCTTTATATTTCAGAGAAGTTAGTAAGAACGACTCCACTGTCACTGGAGGTCTTTATGATATCTCCTTTGATCTTCACTAGAGGGATTAGCATGAACACCACAAATGGTAACCAGAACACTTTACAAGACCAACGTCGGTGGAAAATGTGGACTTTACACTATCATTTACAATCCATTTGGATCACTTTACAAGATCCCCTCTGGTCCTCTCTAGATGAATTAACATTATCATTGTCGATCCACCAGATCACTTAATGTGATTCCCTTTGGTTTCATTGGATATGTGACCAATGAAACTGAAGGGGATCATATGTAGGAATCACTACATATCATGTGGCCACGTCTTGGCCCCATTGTAGGAATTAATCTCCAGGGCTCCAGCCCCGTGCATGACCAACAAGGCATTAGCGGTAATCAGAGGGATAGGGTACTCGTACTTAATGTAGCATGACACATACATCGGAATATACAGAGCCACCAAAAATCCACATTTGGTTCCTAGATTTGTCCCAGACAAGTTGGTGCTCCAGGAAGTGGCTTACCAAATAGTGATCAATGGAGTTGGATAATTTCTCTACCGAGACAAGAAATCTATTTGGACCCTACTATTGGTTATGTGTTATATTATTTTCACAAATAATGGCCATGGATGAATAAATGGCAGCCTTGGATAAGAATGAGGCTTGGGATCTAGTGGAGTTGTTGACTAGAAGAAATCTCATTGGCAACAAATGGGTATTTAAAAAGAATTTGAATGTGGAAGGCAAAGTGGAGAAATGAAAAGCTCGGTTAGTAGAAAAGGGCTAATCTCGGGTTGAGGGAATTGATTTTGGTGATATTTTTTCTCATGTTGCCAAGTTAAATTCTATAAGATTTTTGTTATCTGTTGTTGTTGCATTTGATTCTGAAGTAGAACAAATGGATGTGAAGACAACATTCCTACATGGGGATTTGGAAGAAGAAATCTATATGAAGCAGCCATAAGGCTTTGTTGTGAAGGGAAAGAAGGAGCCGGTATGCAAGCTGAAAAAGTCCCTATATGATTTAAAACAATCACCAAGGATGTAGTATCAAAATTTTGATACTTATATGTTGGGACTTAGCTTCACAAGAAGAAAAGAGGATCATTGTGTGTATTTTAAATTAATTGGTGATCATTTGATTTATTTGGTCTTGTATGTGGATGACATGTTGTTGATAGGAAACAAGAAGGAGATTATCGAGGATGTGAAAACTCAGTTGTCCTATAAATTTGATATGAAGGATCTCGGTGCTACAAATTTCATTTTGGGCATGGATATTAAAAGAGATTGGAAAAAGAAGAAATTTTGATTAAATCAGAGAAAATATGTCGAGACAATATTGCAGAGGTTTAATATGCAGAAATGTAAATTGGTTAAGGTCCCTATTCCTATGGTGTAAAGTTATATTTAGATCAGTGTCCCAAGACACAGGAAGAGGAGAAGGAAATGTCTCATGTTCCATATGTGAGTGCAGTTGGTAGTTTGATGTATTTAATATTTTGTACTAAACTGGACATTACACATGCAGTGGGAGTTTTGAGAAGGTATATGTCAAAACTAGGGAAGGAGCATTGGAGAGTAGTAAAAAGGGATTTTAGGTATTTGTGTGGCACTATTAGCTATGGATTGTGCTACCAATAAATACCATTATTGGACAGAGTGTTGGAGAGACATGGATTTGTGGATGCATACTGAGTTGGAGATATGGATCGTAGGAGATCTACAAGTGAGTATGTGTTTAACCTATTTGGAGGAGCAATCAGTTGGATGAGCAAAAGGCAGGTTGTAGTGGCACTTTCAACTACAGAAGTTGAATACATGGCAGCCATTCATGCAAGTAAGGAAGCAGTATGGTTACAAATATAGTGTTTGGGTATTGGTTTGTTACAGCAAG